>JAQFVV010006237.1:5657705-6257705 GCA_028023455.1 Epiperipatus broadwayi
TTTAATAAAATCTACCATCTATCAGTTACTTAAGACTTGGAGTAATATAAATATATTTTGTTTCTGAAAATTATTGTGAAAGCTAGAGTTAAGTGATCTTTCTCTGTTATTACTTTTAAAGTAATAAATAAACAAAGTGATAATTGTCATACAATTAATTATCAATTCATTTTTGTTTACGTTTTTTCTATTATAATATTTTTAAATATATAATTTGTTTTTTTGCAGTTCATTGTTAAATTAATTCATTGTAATTCATGAGATGTCACAAAAATTATAATTTTTATAATTTTAATTCCCAAATTATTTAGTTGTTTGTCATTTAATTTAATTATTATGCTTATATACATATATACAATAGTCTGACTAATAAACCTCTAAGTGATAGCTATATTAATGGAATATCATCTAGTTCAAAGTTCAAATAGTCAAGCATTGGTTATCGAGAGGTCAGTAATAGCTGCTTTACAAGCAGTTGTCCCTTGTTAGCGGGTTCGCTTTCTGGCTGATGCTATGACACATGAGAAAAAAAGTATGTTTACATAATGTATATATAATATTTTTGAAATACAAGCATAATTCATATACTTGGAGTTTGAATGTAATAGAGGGGATTTGAACACAGATCTGTCAAGCTCCCTTCAGCTATCCACTCTATATAACTGATATACATGACCATGATCTTCAATAAACATATTTTGTGATAAACCAGCATCCATCACTTATTCCAGATTATTTGCCACACATGTATGCAATCACTGCTCAGTTTATATTAAGAAAACAAATCATCAAACTTTTAAATAATTGGTAATGAGATACAAATATATTAAAATTTACATTATCTCGCTACATGTTGGGCAAATCAAATAATGTAATGAAAAATGGGGTAAATTGCCAACATATCTACTTAAATGACTAGGCTACATGTTGGGAAGTCAGATATTTCTATGGTAAATGGATGTGTTGCAGCCATGTGATGTAATAAATATGGAGTGCATAAGTAACACAATCAATGATGTAATTTGGAGACAAAGGATAGCATTTATTGGCTCCAAATACATTTAAAATAAATAATTAATTATAATAGAAATAATGACTGAATTTGAATTTAGCCAAATAAAATATTAATAAATTTTGTGTATATACTTCTTATATGTTAAGAAAATATCACCTCAAAATACATACTATAATGTGTAGTACTAAATTTCCAAGAATGCTATGGTTAAAAACTTACTCCAACCAATTTTCACAATAATCAAATGTTTATTCACATATATATATATATATATATATATATATATATATATATATATATATATATATATATGTTAAAACGAAGATTTGCACGGGTTAAATATATAAAATACATATTTTGCGGGTTCATCCGTGTTAAAAACTTTTAATATCAATATACTGACGTTTCGACTTGGTCACACAAGCCATCCACAGAGTTATAAAAAGGTAGAAAGACGGTTGTAGAGGCGCTACAATCACTGGTTTGAATAAAACATTAAAAATCCCACCAATAGCAAAAATGTTAAATTTAAGAATGTTTTTTAAAGAAATCTTTCCAAATAGGAGGAAGTTTGCACGTATCATCTCGCTTATTGATACAATCTGGCCTTTTAAGTATCTCAATGGCTTCTCTGATTTTGCATTGGTAGAGATTATCACATCTGGATATGATCCTGGTACTAGAAAAATCAATTTTATGACCTGAATCTATAGTATGGAGTGAGAGTGCTGATGATGATGAGTGTTGTTTAACTGCATTAGCATGCTCATCTCTCCTAACACTGATGCGACGATTACTCATACCTATGTAAGAAGCTTTACAATTTTTACATGAGATTTGATAGACACCATGAGATTCAAGAGGGATTGAATCCTTAGGCTTGGTTATTATATTGCTGATCTTTTGATGAGCAGAAAATGCTGTATCTATATTATAGCGTTTTAATATACGTCCGATACTGTCTGTAGTTCCTTTTACATATGGAACACAAATCCTAATAGCTGATTTATCATCTTTTTGTTTCCTATTTTGTCTATTTTGGGCTTGAAATAAGGCTTTTTTTATAAATTTGTAATTATAACTATTTGCTAATAAAACACTATTAATATGATTTATTTCTTCTTTCAGATGTGTCTCATCTGAAAGGTTAATTGCTCTATTTAAAAGAGTTTTGGCTACAGAAACTATCTGAGTTGGGTGATGATGAGAATGTAAATGTAAATATCTGTCTGTGTGTGTATCCTTTCTGTAAATAGAAAAAGATAAACTATTTGGTGTTCTGGTGACTAGAACATCAAGAAAAGGGAGTTTTCCATCAGACTCTGTCTCCATTGTAAATTTAATATGAGGATGCATATTATTTAAATGTAAGAAAAAATCATCTAATTTATTTTTTCCATGTTGCCATATGACAAAAGTGTCATCTATGTATCTGAGCCAAATGAGAGGTTTTAAAGATGATGATTCTAAAGCACGAGTTTCTATATATTCCATGAATAAATCAGCTATTACTCCTGAGATAGGTGAGCCCATAGGAGTACCAAAAACTTGTCTGTAATGCTGTCCATTGTATACAAAATATGTATTTAAGAGACAATGTTTAATCAAAGCAATAATATGGTCTGGTAAATTGCAACGTTGTGAGATTATATTTAAAGCTTCATCAATTGGAATGTTTGTAAACAAAGACACGACATCAAAACTGACCAGAATGTCATTAGCATTAATTTTTAAACTTTTTAAAACAGAAATAAAATGAAGAGAGTTTTTAATATATGATTTAATAGATGGGATTGTAGGTTTAATGAAATCCGATAAGTATCTAGCTAAAATATGAGTTGGAGAACCTATTGCACTTACTATTGGACGAAGAGGGGTATCTGGTTTGTGAATTTTTGGAAGTCCATAAAATTTTGGACAGACACAAGATTTTTCACGAGGGATTATTTTATTTTTTATCTCTGTTTCAATAGGTGATTTATTAATAATAGCTTTTGTTGTTTTTTCCAAATATGTAGTATGATCTCTTTTTGATAGTTTATAAGTTTTATCACTAAGCAGATCTAAAATTTTATTATGGTAAATGTCACGATCCATTACAACTGTGGCATTACCTTTATCAGCTGGAAGTACAACAATTGATTTGTCCGATTTTATATTATTTAATGCTTGTCTTTCTTTCTTTGAAAAATTATTTTTAGGAAGCTTAGCTTTTTTTAAAATATTACAAATCTCAGCTCTAGCTAAATCAGCCGATGTAGAATCAATTTTATCAAGAGCTGATTCAACATTACAGACAATTTTCTCAAAAGGTATCCGGGAAGGTGTTAAAGCAAAATTGAAACCTTTTTCTAAAACCGAAATTTCATCTGTAGAGAGGGCTTTCTTAGATAAATTGTAAACGGTTTTTTGATTTGGATACATAATGTTTGGGGATTGTGTTCTAATTAGCATTTGCAATTTTTTCTTTTGCTTTGCTGTTACAAATTCCGAATCTTTAAATGATCTAAAACTTGCAATACGATCAAAACTAGTCCACAGTAAAGGATGTATTTTATTACTAAGGAATAAACGTAAATGTAGCAATACTTTATCAATTTTGTCTAAATTTTTCCGAGTTTCTTTAATAAAAGAGTTTAAAATAATATTGCTAGTTTTCCTTAGAATTTTACTAACATTATAATTGTTCTTGTGAAACACAATTTTACAGCAAGTGGGTATAACGTTGTGATTTTTGCACGCTAATAAAAAAGATAAATTACAAAGTAACTTACATTTCTTAATCCACGTTCTTTCAAATATACGAAGCTGTTTAAAAATTTCCTCCCCGTAGAGGTTAGTAATGTTAAAACGAAGATTTGCACGGGTTAAATATATAAAATACATATTTTGCGGGTTCATCCGTGTTAAAAACTTTTAATATCAATATACTGACGTTTCGACTTGGTCACACAAGCCATCCACAGAGTTATAAAAAGGTAGAAAGACGGTTGTAGAGGCGCTACAATCACTGGTTTGAATAAAACATTAAAAATCCCACCAATAGCAAAAATGTTAAATTTAAGAATGTTTTTTAAAGAAATCTTTCCAAATAGGAGGAAGTTTGCACGTATCATCTCGCTTATTGATACAATCTGGCCTTTTAAGTATCTCAATGGCTTCTCTGATTTTGCATTGGTAGAGATTATCACATCTGGATATGATCCTGGTACTAGAAAAATCTATTTTATGACCTGAATCTATAGTATGGAGTGAGAGTGCTGATGATGATGAGTGTTGTTTAACTGCATTAGCATGCTCATCTCTCCTAACACTGATGCGACGATTACTCATACCTATGTAAGAAGCTTTACAATTTTTACATGAGATTTGATAGACACCATGAGATTCAAGAGGGATTGAATCCTTAGGCTTGGTTATTATATTGCTGATCTTTTGATGAGCAGAAAATGCTGTATCTATATTATAGCGTTTTAATATACGTCCGATACTGTCTGTAGTTCCTTTTACATATGGAACACAAATCCTAATAGCTGATTTATCATCTTTTTGTTTCCTATTTTGTCTATTTTGGGCTTGAAATAAGGCTTTTTTTATAAATTTGTAATTATAACTATTTGCTAGTGACATTCTGGTCAGTTTTGATGTCGTGTCTTTGTTTACAAACATTCCAATTGATGAAGCTTTAAATATAATCTCACAACGTTGCAATTTACCAGACCATATTATTACTTTGATTAAACATTGTCTCTTAAATACATATTTTGTATACAATGGACAGCATTACAGACAAGTTTTTGGTACTCCTATGGGCTCACCTATCTCAGGAGTAATAGCTGATTTATTCATGGAATATATAGAAACTCGTGCTTTAGAATCATCATCTTTAAAACCTCTCATTTGGCTCAGATACATAGATGACACTTTTGTCATATGGCAACATGGAAAAAATACATTAGATGATTTTTTCTTACATTTAAATAATATGCATCCTCATATTAAATTTACAATGGAGACAGAGTCTGATGGAAAACTCCCTTTTCTTGATGTTCTAGTCACCAGAACACCAAATAGTTTATCTTTTTCTATTTACAGAAAGGATACACACACAGACAGATATTTACATTTCCATTCTCATCATCACCCAACTCAGATAGTTTCTGTAGCCAAAACTCTTTTAAATAGAGCAATTAACCTTTCAGATGTGTGTCATCTGAAAGAAGAAATAAATCATATTAATAGTGTTTTATTAGCAAATAGTTATAATTACAAATTTATAAAAAAAGCCTTATTTCAAGCCCAAAATAGACAAAATAGGAAACAAAAAGATGATAAATCAGCTATTAGGATTTGTGTTCCATATGTAAAAGGAACTACAGACAGTATCGGACGTATATTAAAATGCTATAATATAGATACAGCATTTTCTGCTCATCAAAAGATCAGCAATATAATAACCAAGCCTAAGGATTCAATCCCTCTTGAATCTCATGGTGTCTATCAAATCTCATGTAAAAATTGTAAAGCTTCTTACATAGGTATGAGTAATCATCGCATCAGTGTTAGGAGAGATGAGCATGCTAATGCAGTTAAACAACACTCATCATCATCAGCACTCTCACTCCATACTATAGATTCAGGTCATAAAATAGATTTTTCTAGTACCAGGATCATATCCAGATGTGATAATCTCTACCAATGCAAAATCAGAGAAGCCATTGAGATACTTAAAAGGCCAGATTGTATCAATAAGCGAGATGATACGTGCAAACTTCCTCCTATTTGGAAAGATTTCTTTAAAAAACATTCTTAAATTTAACATTTTTGCTATTGGTGGGATTTTTAATGTTTTATTCAAACCAGTGATTGTAGCGCCTCTACAACCGTCTTTCTACCTTTTTATAACTCTGTGGATGGCTTGTGTGACCAAGTCGAAACGTCAGTAAATTGATATTAAAAGTTTTTAACACGGATGAACCCGCAAAATATGTATTTTATATATATATATATATATATCAGAGTTAAAAATATAAAATAAATAAGTGTGTTAATGATTTATCTCTTTAATATATGACCAAGTAAATTGATGATAAATAATATAATTTTATCAAAAAAAAATTGAAGACCAATTTCATTAATAAACAGAGCAAAACTCTCCATACAGTATTGCCACCTGTGCTAAACAGAGTAATCAATGGATGCCAGAAGGCTTGTGCATAAAATCCCTATCTAATGCCTACTCATCCAATATCCCCAGACTATTTTCTGGCTTGTGGCCTTCTTCAGTGAGGAGCTTGGATCTGAGCGCACTGCATCTAGATCTTAGGATGATCTAGATACAGTGCTCTCAGATCCAAGCTCCTCACTGAAGAAGGCCACAAGCCAGAAACTAGTCTGGGGATATTGGATGAGTAGGCATTAGATAGGGATTTTATGCACAAGCCTTCTGGCATCCATTGATTACTCTGTTTAGCACAGGTGGCAATACTGTATGGAGAGTTTTGCTCTGTTTATCAACAATTAATGTGCTAGTATAGGAAATGTGATCATGTGAATTTCATTAATAAATAAATTTATGTGGTACTTATGTATTAGACCTGCTATGCCTTTTCACATTCATATCAATTCACTGATAACTTTCTAATCATGTGGACTGACCAAATAATATGTACACATGGATCTTGTACAAATTTAAAATGATAAATTTATCAAAATAGATTATGCGTACATGATATTTTCAAATCAGCAATCTGATTATGTATGTGAAAAGGTGTAGCAGTTCTAATATGTGACAGTAATCGCACCAGACTAAATCTAATAATACTAAAAATATTAATTTCTAACAATACTAAAAATATAAATTTCACACAAAAATAAATCTGAAAAAGTTTTATAGAATTCCCAAATGCTATTTTAAATATGAACAAAACAATCACTAAATTACGAAACACTTAAAATATATACATACAGTTCTTACCATGTAATATATAACAGAAATTGTCATGATGAAATAATCAATTCATCTGTTCTACTTTTGTTTCAAAATGAAGACTAAAAGTATTTTTTATTTTTCTCAAAATGGAGACTTACATAACACATGACTGTGCAATATAACACCTGCACAGGATTTTCACCAGAAATGTTAATAATTAATAAATGTATTTTTTTCAAAAACTAAAAAAAATAGCAAAAAAAATTAAATTACTACACTTTTATTATTTGTTTTATGTGATGGATATTTTTTTGGATGTCATCCAGTATGATTCACATGAAAATGGTCAGTAAGTGGCAACTCATAATCCAGCACTTTTATATGCTTTCCAACAGTCCAAATAAATTGTCCATTCCTCTTCCACATTTTGTTTGATGGCTTCCATCAGAGTTGCAGTTGTCCCACCATGAATTGTCATAATGAAACACTAGTCAGTCTCCCTGCACAAGCCAACAAACATCCACTATTCTGGAAGAATTCACCTGTTTTGGATTTTGTTTTCTTTTTGTGGAAAAGGCTAACTATGAATTCAACAATTTTGTTAGGGCCTCCAATTTTACATTTTTCTTTGCTAAACCAAGCTCTGTTTTCCTCCATTCTATGAATGTTAATTTGCAAGTATAGCAGTAAATAAATTGGATCACCATCAAAAACAGAATTCTGGAACCCTCCAACCATGTTCTTTTATGAAAGACTATTTTACTATTACATTCTCAAGCATTACAATGGCATTGATGTCATCAATTTGTACTGTTTTTTGTTCTTAAAAATTGTAGTATTAATCAGAAAATTGAAAAAAATAAATCAGCACTGAAGTAAAAAACACTTTAAGAATAACTTCCCCATCCAAAATCTGGACAATAAATGAAAGTGTAAATTTGTCATGTTATTGGATGAGATCATGGTTTATTTGATGAGATTACAAGGTTAGAAATTTATCATGAATGTGAAAAGATGTACTATATCTTCTATATTGCAGGTCTAAAATGTAAGTACTATTTACCTTTTATTTACATTAATAAATTATAAAATAATTAATGATAATAACTATATATTTATTATTTTTAAAATATATAAATTATTTATTTGATATCTTCTGTTTTTTTTTGTATGTAATAATTTTAGAATTTGATAAATATTTTTATATAAGATAATAGTTCTATACTTTACATCTGACAAATGTATTTAAACCTGTTGAAATAATAAATAAGATTGTATACATGTTTTAGATAAATTAGGTGTGTTTTCTTGAGGTTGATGATTTAATTAAATTGAGCTTAGCTCTACTAAATATAACTGTATTATTCTAAAAACTAGGTTTCAAAAATATTTCTATAAATATAATATAAAGACTAGCATATATTTTATTAAATAGCAATAATAATAACAATTCCCTAAAATATTCCATTTTATTTATATTTAAGTAGTTTAATTACAAAAAATATATATTTATATACACAATTCTTTTTTACATGGTAGATTAGTTCCTGAAAATTACATATTAAAAAAATTTGTGTAAAAAAATACACTGTATATATGGAAAATAAGGAGAATGGTTCAGGACCTAAGAAATCAAGAAAAATAATTAAATAAACCATATTAGTATTTTTGAGTGCTATCAAATTCTATTTCATACTTATTAATGATAAATAAAAAATGAGTTATAGAAATATAAATTTTATTGGGAAAAATGAAAAAAACTTATAAATGATAACACAGTGAAACATTCATTGGTTTCTCTACACAAGCCATCAACACCATTAAACTTCAAAATGTATCATCACTTCCACATTATATGTAAAAAAAGAAAAAATGAAATTAAGATTATTAATGTAATTTATTGGAATTTATTACTTTTATTTCATTTAACTGTTATATATTTTTTTAATTTAACAACTAACATATTGGAAAAGAAAAAGTGTAGGCCTCTGGAACCGTACATTTTTCAAAAATATGGTTAATACTTGTCAATAAAACAGAAAAGTACCTAAGATTATATTCACTGTCATTGTCTGATAATGAATTCATGTGTTTGTGAATGATTGGAATACCATTACTATCACTAAAACTAGCAATGTATACTTTACAATCTATTGATTTTTGGAAAATTTAATAAATATAAATTTAAACAAATTAATCAATTAAATTTAAACAAAATTATTTTTTTTACATAAATACCAACAAGGAATATTTTTTATAACCAAATGCCTAAATTCAAACAATGCATCAATACCAAAATGGTGATTCCCTTTTAAAACAAAATCACAAAAATGTTACAATGCAGACTTTCTCCATTTGCAGAAATATTGTTGAAAAAAGGATTTTTGTTTTTAAAATAATAAAAAATAAAGAAATCAAAGCTTGTCTTTTAAATTAGATGATAATAGCAGACATAATTTTTTTTTTTTAGGTTTGTGATGAAATCATGACAAACTCGACTTCAGAAACAAATCTGAAAATAAATACTGAATTAAAAACATTTACAATTTTCTAAAAAGGAAAATAAATTATTTTATATTGCTTACATAAAATTATTTAGAATTTTAAAAAATGTTTAATAACAACTTAAGACAATCTAAGAATTACTTTGAGCATGTAAGATGACTTTTTAAGACTTCCAGACAATAACATTTGTTTCTTCATTCCAATCATGAATATGTCACAGCAGTTCTAATCCCAAAGTATTATTTTTATGGATCACATTACTTTAAAACAACTCATGTAGAAAGATAATTTTTTTAAATTGTATTATTCAGAATCATGCAAAAAAAATTCATGTAAAAATAGAATTAAGTATATTTCTTTATCCACATCCAACTTAAAAAAAATACTTCAATTCTTAAAAAAATTCTAAATAAAAAAGTCATTATGTCTACAAAGCCCTTAATATGTCATTGTAAATATAAACTCAGTTTGCTATTTAAAACATTATATAGAAATAAAAATCTATTATTAAAATGTAAATTCAATTTGACGCAATCCAGTTGAATGCAATTTTCCACTCATACATAGTTACATGCAAAAAATATAGTACACCTGGGTCTCATTTTATGTGGTAGATAGGTTCCACAGAAAACCCACATTAGAAAAAAATCGCACAAAAATAGACTTAATTTACCTTGAAAAATGGGGGATAGGGTCTGTAATTTTCAGAATTCGCATAAAAGCAAAGCAATAAGGAAAAAATTACTTTAAAATTCACATTAAAAAAATAAGAAAATAAAGTATGACTAATAAAAAATATCAAATATTTGAAAAAAATTGATACAAGACAAACTTTTTTTACTTTTTTTATTTTTTATTAATTACAATATTTAATTTGACATTTTTTCATTTTTGACGATATGCAATTCGTTTGTAAACTGGTAAAAAATCAGATTCATTAATGTGATGTGATGTAGCTTGTCCTTGAATGAAGTCAAGAATCTCTCATCAATTATGCCCAGAGAAACTTGTTAACCACTTTATTTTCCATTCCCCACTGTAAGTTTTCACATATTCTGCTCCATCCCATTTACACAACTAGTGCCAATTTCAGTCTTATGCTGTGTCAATGTTTTTCTGTTGATAACTGATTTTTACTACTGAAATAAATTTTAAATGTTCACATTTGTTTCTATATTTAAAAAAATGAGAACAAAATCAAAACAAAAAGATTATACATTATCATTAGAAATATTATTTTCAGTTTATAAATTGAATAATATCTTCATTATTTATTTTAAAAATATACATTATTTATTTCCGTTATACCAAACAAAATACAAAATACGTTTTAAAAGTTTAAAATTTTTGAATATTTATTGTGATAATTTTATATGTAAGTATAAATCGATTATTATTATTTACTCATTAGTATAAATAAGTTATTTATTCTAAATACAGCTTCAGGCCATATTCACGTGAGCTGCTAATATAACGTTATATTTTTGAAAGAAAAAAAAGGATTTCAAATCAAAATAAGTTATTAATAATTTAAATTTCTTGATATCTAATAAATATAGTGAAATATGAAAAATATTAAAAAGAAACATGAATCGCATAACTTCAAAATCGCATTAAAATAATCTGCATAAAACGAGACCCAGGTGTATATGTGATATAAGTATGTATTATTAAATAAATTACATCTATTATTTGGCCTACATGATTTGGAGAAATTCTGAAAATATACTTTTAAACAAATTATATAATAAATTCCATGAATATGTAATGTACAAATTACGTTGTTTTTTTTTTAAAAAAAAAAAAATACGTCATTGACACAATAATAATGCAAATAAAATTCATAAGTTAACTCTGGAATTTCTTGTTCTCTATTGAGTCCTGAATAAAAGCAAGCAAGGACATAGATTGTAAGGAAAATGCATTAACAATTATACATAAAAATAACGTTCTTTTGTCTATTATTCATATTGATTGTTTATTATAAATTACAAGAATTTGGTAAACATCAATTACCAATTTTTTCTTAGAAAGCCTTTTTTTTTTAGAAATTCTATTGCAGTTAATATTTTAAAGATATTTTTATTAGAATAATTAGTAGATTATTTTTCAATAAATGTGTCATAGATGTTTCTTAAAAAAGGTGAAAAAAGTAAGCAGTTGTTGAAAGACTAGTAGTCCTTCCAACAAATTAACTTTTTAGCAAACTATAACCATTAACTGTACACAATTATTTCTTTAATAAAGATAAATGAAGAAAATAAAGTAGACATAAACCTATTCGAAAGTATTTATATATATTTATAAGTTTCGATTTATTTAGATTATTACCTTGACATTTTTAGAATATCTGATTCACCTTCACATTTCCTTCTTCATGAGTTTACAGTGTTTTCCAACAATATGTACACATACCTCTGTTTTTGTTTTAGAACGTTCTCATAAACGCACATTATGATTCGAACAAAATTTTATATACTATACATTTTTCTTTAAAATAAAATAAATATTTAAATAAATAAATAAATATGTTTATATATTTATCTAAATTTAATAACGCATTTTTTCTCTATTATTTAAAATACTCATTTACATTGTCAATCTGTTATTATTATTATTATTCAAAATGACTTTAATGCTATAATAAATATTAATAAAGTATGAATCTATTATATATTTCTTTTTTATATATTGGTTCAAATTATTCATGTAAAAATATTTCTAAATACTTATTTGAGAAAAAAAAAACGTTTCAAAAAGAAAAAAAAATACAAATGTTTATAAATAATTATATTTGCAGATACAATCATAGTATTATAATGTAAATAGATTTAATACTTAATTGCTTAAAAATATAGATTTTGCTTATAAAATAGCTTCATAGCAAGCTAACATTTTTTTTAAATCATACATATATATATATTTTTAAATGTCTACACAAGAACCTATCTATCATAATATAAATATAAATGTAATAAACTTAGAATATACATATGTAGATATGCATTATGAGGTTTAAAAAAATCCCACTTTTAGCTTATTACATTTTCAATGTATTATCAATAGCTATGATTATGGTGTCTGACACTGCAAATGCATTAAACTAAAGCTGATAGTGTTATGTACTTTATGTTTTGTAAAGCATATCTATATATGTATTCTAATAAACATCACATGATCACTATTTTTTATGCTTGCTCTTAATTGTTATTAAAACAGGCAAAACTCTCTATATGTACTGCCACTCAGTGCAATTGATTTCTCTGGCTTGCACTAAGTGGCAGTACATATAGAGAGTTTTGCCTGTTTTATATGTATTCTCTAAATTCATTATACACCTGGGTCTCATTTTATGTGATAAATAGGTTCCTCAGAAAACACGCACAAAAAAAATCACACAAAAATAAACTTAACTTACCTTGAAAAATGGGGATATGTTCCAGTAATTTTCAGAAATCACATAAAAGCAAAGCAAGAAGGAAAAATTACTTTAAAATTTGCATTAAAAAAATAAAGAAATAAAGTATGACTAATAAAAAATTTCAAATATTTGAAAAAAAATTAATACAAGACAAACTTTTTTTATTAACTACAGTATTTAATTTTATTTTTTTTCATACATATTTTAATCATTGCCACTATTTGACAATATGCTTTCGTTTGTGAACTGGTAAGAAATCAGATTTGTGATGTAATGTACAACTAGCGCCACTGGCAGTCTTGTGTGTGTTAATGGTTTTCTGTTTCTATATTAAAAGAATGAGATCACAATTAAAACAAAAATATTATACATTATCATTAGAAAGATCATTTTCAATTTATAAAATCAATAAAATCTTCGTTAT
The DNA here is from genome assembly GCA_028023455.1 of Epiperipatus broadwayi. NCBI lineage: Eukaryota > Metazoa > Onychophora > Udeonychophora > Euonychophora > Peripatidae > Epiperipatus > Epiperipatus broadwayi. The sequence goes on from JAQFVV010006237.1 coordinate 5,671,003, forward strand.
TATTTTAACAATCTAAAAAATTATTTATTTCTGTTATATCTAACAAAATATGTTTCAAAGGTTTCAATTTTTTGAATATTTGTTGCAATATTTTTATACATAAGTATAAATATATCATTATTATTTAGTCATTCATATAAATAGGTTATTTACATAGAAGCTAAGATTCTAAATACAGCTTCAGACCATATTCATGTTAGCTGCTAATATAATGTTATATTTTTGAAGAAAAAAAAGTATTTCAAGTCAAAATAATTTATTAATAATTTAAATTTTTATACCATATAATAATTTAAATTTCTTGTATCTAATAAATATAGTGAAATATGAAAGATATTAAGAAGAAACATGAATGGCATAACTTCAAAGTTGCATTAAAATAATCTGCATAAAATGAGACCCAGGTGTATATTTATTATAAATATTTTAAAAATAATTATTTTTATCAGCTGCAATTGTGGTTGAAAAAAAAACAATTATTATTTGGCTTCTTAGTGACCAGAAAATAAATGCTTATTTATAATATATGTATATATCAGTGACGAAGCATGACTTTTTTTTGGGAATAAAAGCACACTTCTTCTTTATGTTTTTATTTCACATGCCACAACAATTTTTATGTAATAGTGCCTAATATATATATATATATATATATATATATATATATATATATATATATATATATATATATAAAATACAGTAAAATTTACATAAATTATATTATTTTTAGAAGTACTTTAGACTATATATTTTGTAGTCTTTATCAACTATATAACACTGAATAATCAAAACGAAACAACCTTTAACAATACCCATAGTTCAAACTTAATTTATTATATATATATATATATATATATATATATATTGTGCTCTGTCATTAAATGATAGGACCCAAAGCAGATTTGACAAGTCCCTAAATTAGGCTATATTGGAATTCTGTCTAATACCATTTAATATACTTACCATTTTCAGTTCTATTTAATCCATTATAATGATTATACTTAGAGAATACTATTATTCCATCTGGATCCATTTTAACATTATTAAATATTTTTATATAGAGTGTAATTAATTATAACAAATGTGAGACTCATCTTCCTAAATACCCAGACACTCCTCCTTATTAAGTATCTACATACTCTCATGACTAACAATAATATCCAAATGAATATAATAACACATCTATAGCAATCATAGTTCAATTAGATTACTCAATAAATTAGAATATCATTTATTGTATCTAAACTTTTATTCTTATTATTTCAGATAATTAAGATTGGCAATAATCATAATAATAATTTTATCATAAGGAGAGCTCTGGATAATCAGGAAATTTATTAATTCTTCATACTACCTGTAGAATATCAAGAGGGATTTTACTGATCTCCATGGGTAGTGCACAAATTAAGAAGGGCTTATAATTTAAATCTTTGACTACAGTCAGATTACTATTTTTCTTTTATATGCATCTTTACACTAAAAATTAATATTATCTTTCAATGAGTAATTAGAGTTAAATACTTTCAACAACAAATTATTCATAATTTAATTTGATATCAATAAATACACTTTAATAATTGGCAATGTTATCTATGACCTATGTGACAAAGGCAGCATGTATCAAGTAAAAAATCTCTTTTAAGAGATGTTAACTGTTAGATTGTTCTAAACTGGATTGATCTCTCATTTTAATTTCAACCTGTACACTTTGAGCTCATGTGATGTAGTGGCAATGATCCCAAAAAAAAAATGCAAAACTTAAAACTTAAGTAAATTTTCATAAACAACAATTTTAATAATATTATTTACAAAAACATTAAAATAAACTTTCCAATTAATAAATAACCGTTGATGATTAATATTCTGATTAATAAAACAAAATTAATCCCTTTTCATAGAATGCAGCGCAGTTGTGATATTTGCCTTGGTATATGTATTTTTCTTTATATCCCACATTCAAATTCAAGGTATTTTATTTCAAACCTCCAAAATAACAGTTGGAATAAAATTCTATACTTACACAATATATTAACAATATAAACAATTGAAAAATAATTAATTTCTGGATGTTTACAATAAAATAAAATGTATCTTTTCTCATATGAGCTGATATTGTGATATTTCCTATTAGAAAACATCATCGCTTTTTTCCTTATTCTCAATTTATATATATATATATAAACACACCCCCATTCCCTCTTTATTACACACAAACACACACACACACACATATATATATATATATATATATATATATATTATCAACAGCCTTTGTTATAGATAAATATATATATTCTCTTTCTTTTTTTTAAACCTAAACATCGTTTGTATTTATTTATTTTAGATACATATGATTATTTAACAAAACATAATAATTTTAAAATAATTAATCAGATATTTAACTGAATCAAATCACTGACGAATCCCATTATTGATTAATCTAATCCCTCCCCTCAATTATAATAACTTATAAACTAAGACATATACAAAGATTATGAATAAGTTCTTTTTTTTAAACTACAAGCTCTAAAAAAACAACAACGGTTATCTCTTCCTGGCGTTCCAATCTTTCCACACTATATAGATCGGTTATATAACAATATTATTATCACTTTTGTACTCTTCTTTCTCTGAAAATTATTATTCCAAAATTCACATGACATTGGATTATAGGCAATGTAGTAATTCTTTTTTTTAGTAATAGAATATTATATTTGGCTGACCTTAACCATTCTAAATAATAGATACTTCAATCTATATTAGCAAATCGCTATCATTGTGCATGCATGGTTATGATTTCAATCAAACATGCATCATTCAACATAGTTTTTTTAAAAAACTCTATAGAAAGTTATATTTCCACCAGGACTGTTTTGAGGGCTGCAGAAAGGAGTTTGCTATTAACTAAAAAGAGACCCTTTGATTCCTCTTGGAGGCCTTAAAGGAACCAAGTAGGGCAAATTCCGAATGTCCACTCCATACATTTTTGTCATTGGATCTGTTATTACTATGTGATTATTCATATAGTATAAAAACATGGATGGACTGCTAATCAACATGCATTAGCCAGCATGGTGAGTTTATTGGCTTTTTATCTCTGAGTTTAAGATCAAGAAACACCATAGTCTTCCTTCTCAGTTGCCTAATAAGGCAGAATAAATGTATGTGCAAATGATATTTTTCCAATTTATATATATATATATATATATATATATATATATATATATATATATATATATATATATATATATATATATATATATAATCTTAACAGACAAAAATAAATCATGGCCCTTGTTCCCAGGAGGCTGTAAAGTCACCAACCAAGGCAGCAGTTGGTGGCCGAAGGTGGAGGGTGCTAGAAATCCTCTGATTGTGAACCCAGGCTGCCATTTGATGATGACTTTTTATTTAGATACTTACAACTGCAGATCACTTTCAAGTGAAGGAAGATTGCAAGAATTAGAAAAAAAACTGTCTTATATTCAATGGGACATCATTGGACTTTGTGAAGTTAGAAGAAAAGATGAAAGGATAATTGATTTAAAAAGTGGACATGTACTCTACTATAAAGGCACAAATATTGGAAATAAAAGTGGAGTAGGATTTATTATAAATAAAAAGTGGAAGAACAACATTGTGGAGCTTGCTGGTGTATTGGACAGAGTGGCAAGTTTAGTTACACAACTTAATAGCAGGTACCAAATGCAGAACAATCAGTTTATGCCCCAACAAGTTCTCATAGTGATGAAGTAGAAGAAAATTTTTATATGGATGTAGAAAAAGTTTTTGATCAGGGTAAACAACATTTCAAAATTGTTATGGGAGATTTTAATACTAGAATTGGTAAACAAATAAAATATAAAAGTGCTGAGTAATTTTGGCTATGGTAATAGAAATGAGAGAAGACATAGACTTGTGGATTTTGCAGAAAAAGAAAAACTTTATATTATGAACTCTTTGTTTGAGAAAAATGTTAAAAGGAAATGGACGTGGAACCATCCAAATGAAGGTATAGCAAAATTGGATTATATTTTGAGTAACAGAAAATACATATTTCAAGATTGTAATATTCTTAATAAATTTAACACAGGAAGTAATCATAGATTAGTAAGATGTAAGATACAAGTTAATGCAAAACAAGAGAGAAAAAAAATTTTTTAACAAAAACAATATTTAGAGTTGATATTCCTAATCTTCAGAAATACTACAATGAATTTAAATTAGAACTTACAAATCAGTTTCAAGTATTAGTAGATTTTGAATATGATACACATTTGAATGAAATTAATAAGAAAATAACTTATATACTTTTAAAAACTGCAATAAAGATAGCTCATAGAAAAAAGCAGCAATTGACCAATAAAATTTCTACTGAGACTAGAGAATTTATGAAGAAAAGAATGAATATGAAGATATACAAAAATGATGCACTAAAAAGAATTGAATACCTCAAATTTTGTAAAATGTTGTGGAAAAGAGTTGAAAATGATGTAATAAAATATAACTGTAAACTAGTAAGGAAAGCTGTAAGAGAGAATAAAAGTCTCAAAAGTGTAAAACAACATTTTGATATTGGTAGGAAATTTATATCTGCAATAAGAAAAAAAGATGGAACTATTACTAAAAAGAGAGATGAGATCATGAAATGGGTAGAAGACTTCTATCAAGAATTATGTACTAATAAATAACAAGTGCCTCCTATATCTATTATAACATCATGAATAATAATAATAATAATAATAATAATAATAATAATAATAATAATAATAATAATAATAATAATAATAATAATAATAATAATAATAATAATAATAATAATAATAATAATAATAATAATAATAATAATAATAATAATAATAATAATAATAATAATAATAATAATAATAATAATAATAATAATAATAATAATAATAATAATAATAATAATAATAATAATAATAATAATAATAGATATTGGTATTTTTGCAAAACAGAGAATGATGAACAATATAATTGATATTATTAAACAATTTCCAAAAAATTAAGCAGCTCATAGAGGTCATTCCAACTGATAAACCACCACCAAAAAAATTATCATATTTTGAACAATTAATACATCTTTGTAAAACAGAATCAAAATCCCAAGCAATTTATTAATAAATACAAATACTGGGAAATTTATTATAATAACACAATTGCTTTAGAACCAATACTGGGAATTAATAATAAGCAACTGGTTAAAAGGTATAAATGATGAGCCTAAACCAAAGTTTTTCAATTTTCTAATAAAACTTAATCTATCCCATTACCTACCACATATTTTCTTTGCCATAAAAGACTGTATACGCCAATTGATCCCTTTGTGGGTTATGCCATCGAGCTGAGGAAACCCTATCACATCTGCTATATCACTGTGAGGACTTAGGCACATAACTCAAACTAGCAGTTACAGGAGGTCTAATGTAACAATGCATCAATTGATTTCTGCATTTAGAGAAGGATTAACACCAAGTGTCAGCCACCTTTATAGCATGGACTAGATGCACTTTCTAAGGTAACACCTGAGAGGACACCATACTTTCAAATAAACTTGAAATACAAGGGATAAGAGACTGGCCACTTTATGCACAACCTGGTCATTACTAAGATTAGATCTATGTTATAGTGAATTGAGGAGATTAAACATTATAAAAAAACTTAGAAGGATAGCATGTCAAATTAGATTTAGCAACAATTTTCCTTTATATTATAAGTATTGATTTGCTAATGGTGTTCAAATGATAATGGACAATCCAGATATTATATGTAGACAAACATGTAAATGCAAAATTTGTATTTTTGAGACAATAAAGGCCTTTTGAAACATAATAATAATAATAATAATAATAATAATAATAATAATAATAATAATAATAATAATAATAATAATAATAATAATAATAATAATAATAATAATAATAATAATAATAATAATAATAATAATAATAATAATAATAATAAAGATAATCCATTGCAAATTATGACAGATTTTGATGGTTCATTTGTGCATCAGACTTGTAAATATATTTGTAAGCTGATACAAAAGATTTTAGAATTTGGGGGAAATACTATTGCTTCATCTCTTGACTTTGCAGATGGAATTAAAAATATAATTATTAATGAGACTGATATTATTGCTTCATTAGATGTAACATAAATGTATGGTTCTATTGATAGAGTGAATTTCATAAAAATAATTGAACATGCATCAAAAAAGTAAAGGTATTTGTAAATATGTGATAAAATTTATTATTGTTTTTTTTAAAAAATTTGATGATAATATTGTTGCTTCTTTTGGAGGTGGATATTATAAAATGTCTAAAGGTTAGCCTATGGGTCTGCTTATTGTTGCACAAGTTTGCAATTTTATTTTGTCTACACATAAGAGTAGTATTTTAAATATGTGTTCTTTTAAAGATATTAAAATTTACAAAAGGTAGGTAGATGATGTTTTTGTGTGTGGAAGTACCAATATTATAAATTTGCTTGTAGATCAGTTAAAAAATTTGAATGGCTTGAAATGGATTATTGAAAAGGAAGAGGACAAAAGTATTAAGTATTGGATTTAATTATTACAAGAGATAATAGTATGCTAAGTTATAAATTAATAATCAAACCTTTGCAAAAAGGGGGATGTATAAATTGTAGATCAAAATTACCAATTATGCATAAGATAGCAAGTTTTAGATTTTTTTTTGTTTCGTAATGAAAAATTATGACTTTATCAATGTCATTAAAATATTGAGATATTTGCCAAGGAATTGCTTGAAGTTGGTTATAAGGTGAAACAGATTAACAGTACTTTATGTCAATTTAAAAGGAGTTATAATGATTTGAAGGAATTGAAGATTGGTAATAAAAATGAATATCTATTCCATTTCTTTCAAATGCTGTGATGAAATTTTTTAAGGATATCTATAAGAATTCGTCTTATGTTTCATTTTGTGTTACACATAATGTTAATAAATTAGTGAATAATTCTATAAATGTCATACCTGTCAAGCAGAAAATAATATTACCTATCAATTGTTTTATGGACGCATGTTATTTTATATACGTGAATTGAGGTACAAGATTGCAAAAAGTTTAAAAGAGTATGAATTGTTATATAAGCATGTGAACGGTAAAAATAATAGTGATTTAATGACTGCTTCAGTTTTTTTGGATCATGAAAAAATGTGTAAATATAAATTTTAATTCGATATTAAAAGTGTGAAGATTCTTCAAGAAGAGAGAAACCATAATAAAAGAAAAAAATAAGGAGGCAATTTTAATAAATAGTAATTAAATGAATTTAATTAATAGATAAGCTGCTAACATCTAAATTCAAGATTCAAACACATTATATAAAATCAAATATATCACTTGTCAGCAGATTTGGATAATGATTTCAATTTATATATGGGTCATTCAAGGTTTAAAAATTAAATTTATCTGGTTATAAATATGAATTAAAAATAAATAAATAGTTTATCATTGAATTTTTTTTTTATTTGTCCATAATTGTGTACAGTATCTTTTTATTTGCTTGAAAATGTCGTCATAAAAATATTCCTTAGAATTAGCTTTTCCTTTAGCAAATCACCATTATTTAATAATTCCAACGTACTGTATTATTCATAACTTCTTATTTCTAATAATAAACATTCATTATCTCAGAGGAATAAGTAGCATAGATTTTAAGAATTTTCGTTGTACTACTTGGGATTTTAAGTCAGATTTCAGACTCAAATAAAGTTTGCATTTAATAATGTATTTAGAAGATGATCTCAGATAAATATGGTTTTCGTAGCAGCTATTAGAAAAAAATTTACTTAATTTTGCCAATGCTAGCTATTCTATTTCACCAGTAAGCTGAGAGTGAATATTTATAGCATGGCTTAATTCTTCAGAAAACAGACACAATATAAAATGAATCAATAAATCTTTAGGCCCTTGTTTATCCACCTGTTAACTTAGTAATAATTTTAATGTGTAACTGACATCTATAATAAGTTAATAAATCAATCTATAATAAGTTAATTTTTTAATATGTTATTTAAAACAGTTAAAACCTGTTTTGATACTTTGTCATTGTGTTAAATCGTCTATTTAATGAACGTCATAATTAATTAATATCTTTTTTTTTTCCATGTGTCATAGCATCGGCCGGGACGCGAACCCACAATCGTCTGCAATCAAGGTACTTGCTTGCATGGCGGCTGCGATACCTCTCGGCTAACAACGCAAGACAAATAATTAATATCTTTTTAATTTTTTTTTTAAAGTTTTAATCAAATTTTAAAAAAAATCGCAGTCATCTTACAAATCTGATTAAAAGAATTTGAATATTATAAAATTATTTATCTATATCTCAAAAATATCCTGACAATTGGTGTTACATAGTAGCCGCCATGCAAGCAAGTAGTTGGTTGCAGACGGTTGTGGGTTCGCGTCCCGGCCGATGCTATGACATATGGAAAAAAAAAAAAATGAACATTTTGCTTAAAATTTTTTATAAGGAAAAGCAGATTGGAATAACTTCGCAAAAAGACAACGCAATCACATAACATTTGAACGTTTATGCTATAGATTATAAATTTTCACCAAGTTTCTAATCAAAATTATGCTTTTTCCAAATTTAAAGTTATGTTATAAAATAATTAACTTATTTGCAATATTAAAAATGCATAATTCAACCACATATTTTTAAAATTTATTTTTTTAAAACTTAGCTATATGTCTTTAACTATTAAGATCAATTTTCAAGTACTTTTTTTTTTTTAAAAGAATGTATCTTTTTAATTAATTTATCTCACGAAAATACTAATGTGTCTTGTTAATCTGACTGAAAATCAAATTTGTTAAATCCAGATGACTAAAAAAAAAAAAACGTATTAAAATCTGAGTAGTTGGCTTCAAACATTTATTTAACAATAAATGCTAGCTATTATATCTTTTCATCTATTTATCAAAATTATTTCATTAACTGTTCATGACTATTATAGATTTAGCTTTATATGAAAGTTTGTATCGACTTCATAATCTTAGTTTAGGTGTTAAATATAGTCTAAAATAAAAATTCGTAATTGCATAACATCCAAAAAAAGTTAATACGTTATAAATTGTTCTACTATATGTCACAAGTACAGTTCTAAAATAAGCAAACATATTTTATTGCTCATTTTTAAACATGTTCAAAACTCTCTAAGTGTGATGTTGTTCTCTCTATAAGTATTATAATGAAAAACAAGAAGTGAAAAAATTGTTTAAAAACAATTGTTACAAAATAAATGTTAATTATTATTAGAAGTAATAATAGTCATAATAATAATAGAGGTAATAGTAGAATTGCAGTTATTTTAAATAAGATTGTCACACTTTAATAATGAATAATATTTATGTAGTATAATTTTAAATACGCCACTGAAAACTACAATATAGGAATATTATTCATAATAAGACAATCTCTAGTCTAATGAATGACTAATAAGAATTATTAATTATCACACTTTACTTTCATAAATTCTAAACTGTGATAGTATTTCATAAAACTGTGCAAATTTTTATTAGAATCCAAAATTAAATTTAATTATATATATATAAACCCATTTACATCTAAGCAGTATTTACTATTTCCAACAAAATTTTACTAACTCATTATCAATACTAAATTACCTGTAAACACAAAAACTGGTCATTTCTATTTTTATGTAATTTAGTTGAGACAGCAATTGATAAGATTTGTCTGAAGATAAGAAATATATATTTATAGATAACAAAATTAATTAAATTGTATATTATAGCATTTTAATGACTGACATTTTTTTATTTATATATATAAAACATACAAATCATGGAATTGTGGGAAGGTTAGCCTTTGAAAGTGTTAGTTGACATAGACTACAAAAATAGTCAAAAGCATTTCTAAGTGGATAAAAGTTTTTTAAAGTTGTACTTTATATATATTTAGGTTACGGTATTTACTAATATTCAATTACAAGATTATACAGACATCAAATAAGAATATTATATATATATATATATATATATATATATACTATATATATAGTCATGTGACATATAAATATATATATATATATACTATATATATATATATATGCTGTTGTGGCTTTGGCTAAATATATAAATGGCTAAGCCTACTAATATATGGAGTATCTGAATTAAGTTCAGGCCCATATAATTTTTTCAGTTGGAGAGCTGACTTTAAAGACATGTAGATATCTAAAAGTTTCAGATCTTCTTCTAACAATTAACTTTTAGATAAATGTTTTGCTTGAGTTGGTTTTTTAAATCTAATGTCCCAGCTCCTCACTGAAGAGATCCATAGGTCGAAACTGATCTGGGGATGGGGATAATCTAAGATAAAACCAATTTGAATGTCTTCTCTTGTAGTAGCATTTATCATAACTAAAAAAAAAAGCTTGTTTAGAGCTATTATCATGCTCTTAATTATATATATATATATATATATTGAATTAAATCTTTTATGGATTGTTATTATAATAAAAAATAGAAATAAGCAGATTATATCCGTGTAAACAGAGATAACTTTTGCATTTTGATGCTGCTAGGGAATCAATTTCTAACTGAATATCCTAAGAATTCCAGAACAAAAGTGATATTATATATGTCAATGGAGAAAACTTGTTTAGCTTCAAGATATTCAATTAGTAATTGGTTTCATGACATCATTAGAAGGTAAATATAATCTTCTTGTTTCTACTCTGTATTGTGTATATATGTATAGGTAAAATAGCATTAGATTTGGACAATATCCTAATCATTTTAATTGTATGTTAAATACTTTGTCAAAATGCACAATGTAGTAACGTTGCTGTAAGAATATTATAATTTAATGATACTATTTGATGATCCTTTATAATAATAATGTTATTGCTTGCTATTCTTTTAATCTCAATTATTTTTTCATTTCAAATTAAAAAGTTACATATAAGTTAAGAAAATTATTGAAATTTTCTTTGAAAAGCTGAGTAGCATTAGTCTTATTGTTACATTTCTTACAAAACAACTTCAAGAAAAACATTGAAAACTACATTAGTAAAATTACTTATAATGTTTCTGGCAGTTGTTTGACAAAAAGATGTTTTACATCACTAAATTTAGAAGTAATTGTTTAAAAGTTCTGCAATACTTACACTTCAAAATTACATAATGCCTTTTATCAGTATCTCAATAAATATTTATTATTTAATTATGAATACATCAAAATTTTGAAACAATATACATAAATATAAAATTGTGACAGGATATATATATATATGAAAGTATACTTGGTGCAATAAATTTTATTAAATTTAAGTTCTGATCTTAGTAATTATTTTACACACACACACACACACACACATATATATATATATATATATATATAGTCTATATATAAATATATATATATATCTATATTAAACTTGAAGTAATTATAAAGGACATGAACTTGATCTTTCACACTCCCTTGATCTATCCAATCTATCTTATACAACTGATCCACATCCATATGAACAAGATAAATAATCTCCAACATACATATATTTCATGCACAACTAATACTCATCAATTGGATCAGATCACCATCTTCCACACATATACACAATCAATACTCAGTTTGTATAAAGATAGCAAATCTTTAAACTTTAACCTTTTAACCACTAATTATATTATTGGTTGTATGAGGTAAAAATCAAATCTTTTAATTGGCCAACTCACAAACTGAAGACAAAGCCTATTGTTAAAACATATTCGCCTATAATATTAAATTCAACTCAGATACGTTTATAAAAAGTATATTACTAATTTTTTAGGTTATGAAGAGAACGAAAGTTCTTTCAAAAATAAATTGCTATTTATTTATTCTAAAATATTCAATTTCGGCAACATAAAAGCTATAATATAAACAAAAAGGTCAACTTTTACGTTATAGAAAAGTAAATATTTCTTTTAAATATTTCTTTAATATTTTTACTAAAATCTTCAATATTTTTCGAAAATAATTTTGTTTTTTTAGTATATTTTTTAAAAAACTAGTTTAATTTCTGAAATTATATTTTTTTAATACTTAAAATTGCATTCGAAATGAAAATCTCAGCGTTTTTCTTTATTTTCTTTGATCAGGCGGTTTCTTTGTTCTTTCCAGCCAATCAGAATGTCTTTTTCGGCTGAGAGCTCACTAACAACCAATTACAACCGATGTTCTTTCTTTGTTTAGGTTTAAATGCGTTTTTTTTTATTTTTTACTTGTAAAATAATTCGGAAGAGGGCACCATCTTACAGAACTTTTAAAAACCTATTCAAAACCTATCAAACGAATTTTTTAGCATAAGAACTGGCAGAGTTAGAGTGACGTCAGATGTCTATGAGGAGCCTCGTAGGAGGCGGGAAAAGGGTTAATCGACAAGCTTCAATCTTCTCCACTCTCCAACTCTTCAGCCATCCATTTCATTGAAAATCTGAGGATGGAATGCTCAAAACCTTGGCAATGCCAATATTATTATTATATACCTTTGTTGACCTTAAGTCAATCTGATCCCTCACACATAGAACTTTAATATGCTCATTTAATTATACAGAAGTATAATGAGCAGAATATAAAATGAATATATAGTGTTTAAATATATGTTATATTGTCTATACTAAACATAATGTAATTATAAGGAACTTGAACTCAAACTTTCAAGCTCTCTATATTTATCCAATCTATCTTATACAACTGATACACATAACCACACACATGTGAAAAAGATAAATGATTTTTAATACATGTATTTCATGTTGAACCAGCACTCATCATTTGATCCTGATTACCATCTCCCACACATTAATCTGTATTTATATATAAATATAAAATAAAGTTAAAAACTCTTCATTCAAAGGCATTTGTATATAAAATTCAATTCCTGTGGTAGTCATATATATATATATATATATATATATATATATATATATATATATATATATATATATATATTAATTCTAATATTTTCACGGATAAAAGATGTCATATTATTATTACTAATTGCGAGATATTCTGTGTAGTAAAAAAGCTAAATGCTGACATTTCAGTACAATATCAAGTACCTTCCTCAGAGCATCCTCTTTCTCAAATCATAAGAATGCAAGTGAGATTTAAAACTGTTTTATCGTTTTCTCTCTCCTCATATTTAAATTCTATTGGGTGAGAAGTTTTAAAATTTATTTTCTCTTTCAATAGTCTCTTCCAAATGTTGTTAATCTTCTTTAATTCACACCTTTCATTTATGCTCTTGGGCCTTTTAGAGATTTTTAAAAGACCCAAGAGCATAAATGAAAGGTGTGAATTAAAGAAGATTAACAACATTTGGAAGAAGCTATTGGAAGAGAAAATAAATTTTAAAACTTCTCAACCAATAGAATTTAAATATGAGGAGAAAGAAAATGATAAAAATGGTTTTAAATCTCACGTGCATTCTTATGATTTGAGAAAGAGGACGCTCTGAGGAAGGTACTTGATATTGTACTGAAATGTCAGCATTTAGCTTTTTTACTACACGGAATATCCCGCAAATAGTAATAATAATATGACATATATATATATATATTAAAATCTTTACAAACTTAAACTCTTTTTAAAAAAAGGTTATCTGTTGTTATAAAAATTTGTAATTCTTAGAAAACCTTCTGCAAGTAATTAATCAAACTTGTAGTCAAAATTTTTTAAGTTCTTTTAAAAATAAAAACTAAGAACAAGGAGTGACCTGATGACCATTATTGTTTCACCAAGAAAAGGCCAAAGTTTTTATTTTTTATTCATTTTTAATTACTGAGAAAATTTTGTAAAAAGTAATAAACAGGTTGCTCGAATTATCAATTCATCTGGTATAAATAACTTTAGGTTTTGCTAAGGGATGTTTATTCATTAACTTTTTACCATGAGAACTTTTGAATAAATCAACCACTGCCACTCTCTTCTTGGGAGAAATTGGTCAATGCTCAATCTGGAGTTTAATCCCCACAGCCTGCCAGAAAACATCAGAAATGGATGAGCCCAACTGAGTATGATGGGGATCAACTGCAGAAGCCTCAACAAAAGAAGTCTTGGTAAAAATTTTCCTGCAAAGCTCTTTAAAATGGTCCTAACTTTATAAATAAATATCTAAAACTCTAAGCTAGCTAATAATAATCATGAAGGAACTCTTAAATTGTAATAATGTTTTAATAAGCTAAAAGCTAATTTTAAAATTATAATTTAACTTTTAAAATAATATTTGTAACTTGCCTATTGTAAACTTAAAATATAAATTCTAAATGAATGTTAATAATAACTTAATTAGTTATTATTCTATCTTTTAATCTGCAGTCATGCCTTCCTTATTTGTTTTATATATATTTATTTTATAATTTATACTATGCCCAGTTCAGAATGGGGATTGATTTTATGAATAAAGTTAGAGGGGGAGAGATGATTAGACTCTCTCTCCAAATTAAGTAATTTTTCTCTTTAGCACACACACAAAATCTCCACTCTGAAAATGTAAATATTTTCATTAAGCTATTATATTTAGCTTCTTCTTCTTCTTCTTCTTCTTCTTCTTCTTCTTCTTCTTCTTCTTCTTCTCTTCTTCTTCTTCTTCTTCTTCTTCTTCTTCTTCTTCTTCTTCTTCTTCTTCTTCTTCTTCTTCTTCTTCTTCTTCTTCTTCTTCTTCTTCTTCTTCTTCTTCTTCTTCTTCTTCTTCTTCTTCTTCTTCTTCTTCTTCTTCTTCTTCTTCTTCTTCTTCTTCTTCTTCTTCTTCTTCTTCTTCTTCTTCTTCTTCTTCTTCTTCTTCTTCTTCTTCTTCTTCTTCTTCTTCTTCTTCTTCTTATTCTTATTCTTATTCTTCTTCTTCTTCTTCTTATTATTATTATTATTATTATTATTATTATTATTATTATTATTATTATTATTATTATTATTATTATTATTATTAAGTTTGAAAGTTAATAAAATAATTAGTTAATAAATGTGAGAATGAGTTATAAGGTATATTTTACGTATTGCTTAAGTCCCAGATATGCTTTATCCCTCTTTTAGTTATATTATAAACTATGCAGATTGATTAAGAAATTAGATTACTTTTAAGTATTTCCTTTTTAGCTTGTTTTAAGAATGCTAATTAATGAACAGGCATATGGTAGTTGCACTGAATGAAACTATAGAATTTTCTGTACTTCTAAGTTATTAATTAATATTATGTTTAGCACGGTGAGTGTGTCTTTAGGACATATGTGCATATATGCCTTGCTATATGTTTTTATATGAATGAGTTTCTGGTTCTAATGGCCACCCCATCTCCTTAGTTTGGACAGCTCTTGTTTAGAACTGAAACACAAGGGTCCCAGTTCACTGAACTATGTGTTCACTTTATTCACAGTGAGTCGTATGGGCCACAGGAACCAAGTACTTGATACTGAATGAATCACCTTATTAACTACACATTCAAGATGCACACCTCTCTAGTAATATATATATATATATATATATATATATATATATATATATATATATATATATATATATATATATATATATATATAGCCATAGTATCTGAAGTAATACTACAAAGTTCCAATTTATTCCATCATAATGTAATATTTCAGCTTTGATCTGAATATGTAATCTGATTTGTAAGTATATGATCTGCATAGAGAGCTTATTGCACCTCATTTAAGTGTTAATAAATGATCTTTATTAAATGTTATGATGATAAATCATCATTCATGAACTGACTTAACCGTCACAAATCTACTAGGTAGGGCATAGTGAAATTAGGACATGATTAGAAATCGTAGATTATTAAAATTGTTATAAACTCTTAACTTACAGTATATCAGATGAGACTCTGTTCTTAAAATTGCTCATCATTGTTTACACTTGCGTGTGTCATTCAATGCACTCATATTTATTTGATTATGTTGATTAATTAAAATATATTAAATTATAACAACTTTGTTGAGTTTCATTCATAATCCATCCCAAATCATAGTTGAATCTCTTCATTCTAAATCTTAGTTAAGTTTCGTAATGTAGTGTTACTTATTAATCTATGAATTATCTAGCCAACCGTAAATGGGTGTGTTTATTTAAAATAGTTGTAATTTAGTTAATATTCCCTGAGTCTCTTGCTCCACTCGTTACACAAACTAAGAAATTTTCGAGTGTAGCCTCATATATGTCACTCATATGGTAGTAAGTCATGCAGTGTTAGTGGAGAAGCTGAGGTGCGATCAGATTCGAGATCTCAACCCCTCATCTAGATCAGCCTTGGTATAATTTGCCAGCACTCTGAATTTTGTTGTGTGAATGTACAAATCGGACCGTTACAGGGTGAATAAGTTTACTTTCATATATATATATGTGTGTGTGTGTGTACTTGGATGTGTGCATTATTGATAGCCTCTAGCTTTTTAGCAGATAACTTGAAATCAATTATGTTGATGTTCAATAAACTTATATATATATATATTCTATTTTATAAACTTTTTTATTTATATTCGAATTCTATTTAAAAATTTTGTTAAGGTTTGGTAATAAAGTTATATACGTATACATTATTTATATAAAACTAGTTTGTTACAGATATTGAAACTTTAATTACCGAAGATGTGTTATATGCACGAAAATGATTATGAGTTTTTCTGAGGGTTTTTTTGTCTTTAATTAAATAGTTGACGTTCTTGATTACCATTCCTTGATTTTTTTCCCCTTAATTGTGATCTTTAATCCAAATCAACAAAAATATGCTGATGTAAAAATAATAATGTTAAGATATCGCTCTAAATTTTATTATGCATGAACAAATCATATTAAAGCAGAGATTAATAATGACCAACAAATTAACAATGATGATCATGTGTCATTTCTTTATGTACTACTCTATTAATTAATTTTTTTTTCTCATGTGTCATAGCATCAGCCGGGAAGCGAACCCGCTAACCCGGGACAACTGCTTAGTAAAGCAGCTGTCGCCGATATCTCGACCACCAATCCTTGACAGCTCTACTAACTAATTGACTTCAACTTCTATATATATACAAAGTTTTATTTACATTCAAATAACAGTATTATGTTTTTAACTAATAAAAATTCAGTTTCTACCAAAATATAATATTAAATGATAAAATATATTACACCCATTCCAGCTGACAAAAGTTAATGGATATCATACACAGGTGTGAATGTTTATTTTCTCATTTTTCACCTTTTAATAAATCTTTTAGTAATTTTCTCATTTTTCACATTTTAATAAATTATGGAATAGTGAAAATTTAATTAATTCACTGAATGTGCTATATTTTTCTTTTCCTGCAATACATCTTTGGTATATAAAAGAGTTAATGATCGCAATTACGTAAAAGTATATATATATACAACCACGTAACTAAATAATAACTATTAAATATATAGCGCTAAGAATATATAAATAATATTTTTAAAGTATAAATTCCGAGTATATTTTTTATCTAATTAGTAAATAGATTCCAGAGTGGACTGCTTGCAAATTTATTTAATGATTCTAAATGCTCTAATTCTAATTTATAAATATCTATTATTATATTTTAAATATACTATATTATTTATATATAATAATCAGGTATCAGAAGCTACAGATTAAGCTTTATCAACGTAATTTATTTTTGCAGTCTATTATATATATATATATATATATATATAGTTTGTTATATATATATATATATTAAATAATGCTTAACGCTGCACTAGTAATTATAAATAAAATAGAAATTATTTTAACATTATAATACTAGCCAAAAAACAAAATTTTATTAACATTTTTCCACAACCATGATTTCAACTATTAACAAATAGACATTTTCAAGTGAAATTCAACTAAACACACATTCACTTCAAAAAATACCTTTTTTTTAGATAGATGGAAAAATTTTCTTATCAAAGTTTCTTTTACTCTTCTTTTCAATTCACTTTTTTCATAAAAGATAACCCTGCATTGTCAAATAATATTTTATGACCTGCACTCAGTTGATGAATATAAAAAGCTGAATTATGATATCTATTTTTAACTATACTTTTATAAACTTTAACTCTAATTTTATGACAACTGCATGTAATCTTATAAACTACCTCAGGAATAGATTTGCAATCAATTGACTGTTTTGAACTATTTAGTATTAAAATTCAGATTTTTTTCCTAGGCCAATTTCATACCAGCAAATAAAAACTATTCTTATAAATCAATTTATTAATTGATAACTTATATAGCAAAAAAATAAACTATTTTTCTCCATAACAAATAAATCTTCATTATAAAGAGATTTATAGAGATGTTTATTAAATATATTTCTAGTAAATTCATGATTATATCTTAAATTAATATAGTCAGAAGCAAATTGATGTCTCTGAATATAACCATTATTCTCAAAATTATTAAGCCTTCCATTCCTTAACAAAAATTCCATAAAGAAAGTTTGTTATGAGTAAAAGGTTGATAACTGTCTGGTGGTGTCATATTTTTTTTTATTTTTTTGCTTTAATGAAATGACTACAAAACAAAACACTATCTACTTTATCAATACTTAAATCTAAAAATTATAACCTAACAAATTCAAATGTATTTCACTCAATAGTAAATTTAATATTAGAATCAAAAGCTTTCAATTTATCTTTTTGTATAACAAACTATCATCAACATACCTAACATATAATTTAAAAAAAATTATTATTAACACTACTATCTAAAAAAATCTATATAGACAGAGCACATTAAAAGAGAAATAACCTAACCAATATTTCATCCCTCTTTAATTTTATAAAATACATCATTACTTGCAAAATACATAGAATCCTCTAATAATAATAGCAAATCATGAATAACCTTAATCTTATCTGCAAAAAAATATTCAATTTTTTTTAAACAATAAGAAATATATTAATGTTTTTTTTATCATAACACAATAATTGACACATGTTTTCAATATCTACCCTATTGAAAACACAATCATTTTTAAAACAATCTAAGTTAATTGAAATTATGAAAATTATGGTAAATATAATTGTTTAAATAGTTCTACTTATTTAAATTGTTATCCTAATGATTTTTTGGCTCCTAAGGTTTTTTTAATTTGAAATCTCATAAAGATAATTTTCCTTTAAGATGCATTTGGAATTGTGATAAAATTTCAAAATTTCTTATAATGCTTTTCAGAATTATATAAATTTAGGTCAATTATATGTTTTTTCTTCTTTTGAGGCATATGATAAAATCAATGGATTCGTTTTAAAAAATGACTTCTTCAAAAGCTGTCAAAACTGGTGTTTCAGTATTTTGTTAATTATTTTAAGTTCCATTTTAATTTTTAAACAGATTTTTTATTATTTGAAGATGTGCTTTAGAAAGTTATTTATTTAAAAGTATTAAATGATTCATTCCAAAATATTTTTATGGCCTGCAGATCAAAATGAGGCCTTTTCTTTTTGGTAATTTATTACTGTTTATTTCTTTTGGTTTATTAGCAAAGTTGATTTTTTATTTTTTTAGATTAATTTTAATTTTATTGAATTCATATCTCTAATAAAATAAACAATTGGATAATGAAAGTATAAAATAAGACTTTATTCATTTCAATAACACAAATAAGAACAAATCTAAAAAATATATGGCAAAGGTGTTGAATTTATATATCATTTAAAGATTGATAATTTAAAAAATGTATAAGTCACTGTTCAGTTTAATTATTATTAAAACAATTTTTTAAATCCTTTACTATGAATATGATTATTTATATAATTAATTGATAATTTAATGTTGAATATTTTACAAAACAGATTGCACATGAAAATAGAAAAAAATTTAAATTATATTAAATTAAATGTATTATTTTGGTAATTGATATTTTATTGTTCAGAATACTTGTAATTTTTTAATATAGATAATTTAAAAGTTATTACAAATTATATTTTAAAAAGTGTTTTGTTGTATCAAATTTCTTTACAATATTATTAAAATAATTATGTTTCTCTTAATCAAAAAAAAAGGATTTAAAAATAATATTTTGAAATACTTTTTTACTGTAATAAAATTATATTAATATTCTATTATTGATATAGTTTTCATACATTTTTTCCAAATAGCATATAAAATGATATTAAGATGTCATTATTCTTTTATAGTTTGATGAAATATCCAGCTGTTTGTAATAACAAAATTTTCTTGGTAAAATATTATTTTGCATTTCTTTTAAGTGTATTTTTATTTATAAATACAATTTTGTTCTGATCTTCAAAGTTAACTTATTGAAAACTGTATTAGACATTTTGACTAGGTGAAGAAATAAAAATATTTTTTGACAATAACCTTTTTATTAAAATTCAACTAGCTGTTCAAGTTATAAGTTAGACAATATTTGGTAAAACCACATTATTAACACATTTAACCAGATTTGCATGGACAATAATGATCTCATACAGTGTTTATGGTTTTGGGCATTATGATGGCAAAAATGACTATATTTTTATATACTTTAAGACTATCTATAACCTTACATTACTATGCACAGTTTTATTTTATGCAGTTAAAATTTTTAAAATTAATAGTTGAAAAAATCTGAAAATGTCAGCATTATATGGACCTTTTAGGCAAGAAGTCTCAATTTTCCTGACAATAGAAATGAAAAGTTCTGATTAGTGATGTGTTTATCCTAAGGCCAAATAATCAAATAATTTATATTTATAAAGAAAAATTAGAATTTTTATGATTTTGTTTACAAATTAAAAGTTTCTTATGCAATATTTTTGTAAAAGACTTATTTTAAACCAAAAACTTACTTCACTAATAGGTGATTTTTTTTTTTAAAAAAATAATTTATTTTTAAAAAGCAATTCTAAAAAAACATTCATTACAGCAAATCTAGAACAGTTTCTATTGGGTAATGCCTTTGTCAAAACAGTAAAGAAAATATTTTTTAAAAAATTTTAACATCAATAAATAACATATTAACTTTTACTTTTTTTTCTTTAATGATAACTAGCTCTAAATACAACCTTTTAATAGCATAAAATTTAAATATCTAATATTTCATTCTACTAAGTTTTTGAATAGATAAATTACATCATGTGACATCAAGCATCATTGTTATAGATAAAAACTCCATTTAGAACATTTTTATATTTTGAATACATCAAATATTATCTTTTAGAATGTATATCATTTTGAAGTTTACATTTTTAATTATTAATGTTAGGATTATCAATACTTTATGTAGAAAAAAGGTCTAACTGTAAAAAGAAAATGTTCAAATATGAAAAAATATTAATAAAATATTTCCCTAGGTCTCATTCAAAATAAAAAGTGATGTTTACTTCTGAACAGGTTAAACAATACAATATGAATATGGAAGAAACCAAATTTTAATAACATTTATGTGTATTTTTTGTCTTAACTGATCAACTAACAAAACTGATTTTTTTCTTTATAACTACCAATTGGTTTATTGTTTTTATATGATCTCAGCCTTTAAAAATAAATATATAACTGCACTTGTATATATATTTTATTGACAAAATTAAACATATAATTATTTTAAATGCAAATATTTCAATGCAGTTTACATATGAACATGTAGACTAATGCACTATTTATTTATCCTGTATTAAAAATTATAAATTTTAATAATTACAATAATTAAATTATTTTAATTAGTATTTGAAATAGTTCATTATGTTAGATATATTTTTTCTGAAACCATTTACTTTCAAATGTCTAGTTAAATTTTTTTAAAACTTTCAGATAAAATTTTTTTTAAATATATACAACTCTCAGATAGAATTATTTTTAAGTATACCATTGGCCTATTTAGAAATATGTACCAATAGCAAGCCTTATATACTGTCTGCATATTTAATAAATAGCATATCTAGATTCATTCATTTATAATTTATTTTGAATTGGATTATTCTGGCCATAATGACTATTATTATCAAAAATCATGTAGAAGCATGGTACATATTGATGTATAACAAGATTAAAAACTTACCCAGTAAAAAACAAGAGCACAAATGTTAAAAACATAAAATTGGTGAATGTGGAAGGGTAGAATGACAGTGTTTTATACATAAAAAGTTTTCTGTATATTGTTTGCTTTGATTGAATATTTTGTCTACATAAACATCTTTCTTGGTAAAGTGAGAATGTTAAATATCCTGAATCTTTCTTTAAAAATGTGGATAAATGTGAGTCAAAAAATTGAGATATTTCTGTGTTATGATGTAAAACAATCATAATTACAATCTGCATGTTTCTTGAGTTTTTTCTTTAAAATAAATATTTTGTTCTATAAGCGCCTGGACAAGTTTTAGGAAATTTTGAAATTTATTATAGAAAACAACATAATAGAATAAAAATAAAAATGTAAAACAAATTTCAGAGTAAACAAATAAAAGTCAATAAGATTTAAGATTTATAAGTTTCAAATCATAATATCTAAGATGTTGATGATACTCTAAAAATTAGAATTGCATGAAGGTATTTATATATTTCTTAAAAATACGATAAATTAAATGTTTTTTATAAATGGAATATGGCTTATGCAATTAATTGCACTAGAAATGCAAAACGAAATTTTTTTGTTTGGAAGGGAGGGCAGTATTATTTTGGCTTTCACTGATAAAGTGAAAAAATCAAAAAGTTTAAATTATTTTTCCAGCATTGTATTTAGTTTATATATATATATATATATATATATATATATATATAAACTAAATACATATGCTATATATATATATTTATACAAATATATATATATATATATATATATATATTTGTTAAAAAACATCAAAATTGGTGAATTAGATTTTGAAATATAAAAAGATAGGCTGATAGATACTCACTTTATTTTGGATACATTATATAATTTCAATGTTTATCACTCTACTGTAAAATGAAGGTTACTCCAAGTTTAATTTGGTTTCTCCAACCCATAACTTCTTTTCTTCTTATTATTTTAGTGAACTTCTTTATTTTTTTATTATCTCTTATATGGTTTCTTTGACATTATTTTACAATCTCTTGGGTCTAGTTTTAGATTTCATATATCTATATCTTTTCATTTTTTTCTATAATACACTTTATTTCATTTTTTTCTATTTCATCATTTGCTGTTTTAAAATTTTCAACAATAATTCCATCATTTTTTATATATTTCCATTTCTTTATAAATTTAATTGCATAGCTGACAATTTAAATTACAATACTTGGCAATTCAAAAAATGTAAAAGTTACTTTGTCTCTTTCTTCTTCATTATATGTAGTTTTTCATAGTTCTCTTCAACACATCTCATATTTTGCTTTTTTTTTTGTAATAGTGATATATTTTCTTTTTATCATCAAACAACTTTTTTTCAATAGTAAAACATCATTATATATTTTTAAGACTTTGCTGTTTTCTATAGCTTTCTTTGCCTTAAATATTTTTACATCATTATAATTATTTTTCTACAATTTTACAAAATTCCAGATATTTAATTCTTTTTAATGGAATATGCATATAAATACAATTTTCTATTGCATTATTTTAAACTAACAAATGAGATAAAATATAAAAAGACAATGAATGAATGAGTGTTTTCCTAAAGATTTGTGATGATAGTATGTTAGTTGTATTTACACAATAGGTAATTTTCATCATTTAATATTAAATATTGAATGTCTTTAAAAAATTTTAACTTTATTTAAATTTTCCAATTACATTCAACTGTTAGCTAACAGGTTAGTATATGACCAATGTTTAGAGTAGTGTGAGTCTTTGGCAGGATGATTCTCTTGGTTAGAGTTACCTTAAAATTTCAATATTCAAAAATCTAAGGGTCCAGGTTTGATTCCCATGCTAGTACTGTCACTGGTCATGCCAGCAGCATCTGAAGAAGAAAAGGAAATAATGCCATTTGAAACTTTGTTCACATATTATCCTGTGTGTTATTACTAACAGATTAATGTAGTATGATAAATTTAAATAAAGTTAAATATTTTTAAAGGCATTCAGTACTTAATAATATTAAATAATGGAATTAAATCAATATATAAATATAACAAAAATGAATGAAAAGTTGAATGTTGCTTTTTGTATGTACATATATTTCTACTCAGAAAATATTTATTAAATAAAAAAAATATTTGTTTGATGTTCTGTAGAAAAATGAATTATGGATAAATTTATAAAAATGATAGAAAACATATTGTCAAATAAATGAAAGCATGCCCAAAAACTAAAGTGGAAAGACATTTGTGTGCATCTTTTACTGGTGATATAAACGAGTTGTAAACAACGAGAAGATATTCATTTCAAGTTCTAATATTAAATAAATGTGAATTCATCAGCTTATTCAAGTTTGTAAAATTGTTTTATATAGTGCATGTTAAAATAAATATCTAAAAAAAATGGTTATGGTCAAGTCAAGTATGTATTGTTTTTCGTTGCAAACAATTTAATATAATAAAGAAATGCAATGTAAGTTCAAAATGTATTGTTTATATCATTATTTTAATAATAGATTTAAGTTAAGTTCAAAATGTGTCTTGAACATTTTTCAAAAAATTGATTAACCATTACTTCCGATTAATAATGTTTAAAAGCAGGTTAAATAGTTTAGTCGTTTTATCAATTAAATCAATTATTCAAGAAATATTGATTTTTTTCCCTGACGTAATTTAAAAATTTATGAATACTAAATACTTTCATTAATATTTTTATCTAAAAGTAGATATTTTTAGCTTGAATTTTTTTACGCCCATCTTTATTTTATTTATTTTAAAACTGATATCGTTCAGCGTTTTTGTCATAATATAGGATGTTTTTAATAACAATTATTAATAATTTTGTAAAGTCTGAACTTATGTTTGCTATTTATAATCTTTCAATTTATCTATTAATTTATTTTGACATAATAATTTTAGGTTGAATCTAACCTCATTTTGCTATTATTCACACAAATATTTCTTTTTTAGTAATTAAATTATCTTACTTAAGGTAAAGATCGGGAAACGTTATTGTAAGCTTACAACTGTAATTTGGTATGAAAAATTATTGGATAAATAAATATATAGAAAAAAAAAAAACATTTCTACGATTGTCATCATTCTGGGTATTTTAATTGATTCTGAGATCACAAAATAAAATATAATAATAACTACAAAGTTTTCTAACTTACCAAAAAATAAATATTTCATATGAAAATAAATCAATGATAAGTTTTTGTGTAATAGTATGTAGCATTATATTTTCATTAAAACTCATACACTTTTATACTTTATCAGTTTTGCATATCCTGAACCCATACCTACACTAGATAAACAATAGAAACAACGCCAGAATAAAAATTTAAAATAAATAAAAACTCTGAAAACTTATTATATATCTATTAATAAACATATAAATAGTCTCTAATTCAAAGAATAATGTAATGCAATTTTCACTATACCACTCTCATACAAGATAGGGTCTGGTTTTTATTTACTTTTAATATCTTGTGGGAAAATGTAATTATAAACATATGACTAAAGACATGTAAAAAAAAATATGACTCCCAAGATGAACATTTTGTGCTAAAGCAGCATTTATCAGTTAGTCCAGATCACAACCTCTTACTACAGTTTATTAAATCTGGACCAATTGGCAAATGCTAGTTTATTATGAAATATGAATCTTGGGGATCAAACACCTTTTTCATATATATCTGGTCATATATCTATGATGACATCCCTCCATAAGGAGTTATAAGTGGATAGAAACTAGTCTCTACATTAGATGTGACATATTAGACTACATCCATCATCTATGAATGAATGTTGAATGTATAGAAAATTGTAAACTTTATATAAACTTTCCAAATACAAACACCTTGTTAGTAATAACACACAAATTACTAACAAGTTGTTTGTATTTGGACAGTTTAAATAAAGTTTAAAATTCTCTATACATTCAACATTCACTCATAGATGATGTAAATAGTCCATCATATAATAATATACCATTATCACAAACCTTCACACAAATGCTCAGTCCCTACTTTATGTGAGAATGGTGTAGTGAAAATTAGACTATAGAAATATTCATTAAGTGAATAATCTCTAGTCTAATGAATGACTAATAAAAATTATTAAAGTACCTAATTCAAATTTCAAACCTGAAAGCCAGCATTTTAACTGGGAATTTATATAAAATGCAATAAGAGAAATAATTATACATTCATATTAAGCAAATACATTGTAAAAATAATAAATTGGATTGCTATATGGCAGCATTATTTTAATCTGATCCAGTCATTAATCCAACAATCAAACACATTATATATATATATATATATATATATATATTGTAATGGAACGTATACGAGGCAGCCCACGATTGGGCAAGCCAAATGTATTGGAAACTATATGGTAGCTTACAATTGGATAAGCTAAATATAATGGAATGTCTATTAGGTATTCCATTAAAATTAAAGATTGAAGAAAAACGAAATTATTCCAGTTATATTTAAATAAATTGTTTAAATGCACTTCCAGCTAGCTATATATAAAACAAATCTAAAATCATGCAAAGCAATGAGATCTATCTTTATAATTTATTTTTAAAGATGATGTGACTAACTAATCAATATATATATTAGAAACAAAGGGACTTCTACTAAATTCAAATATACACATCTAACTATATAAATTTATGTACCTCTAAATATATAAATGAATAATAATATGTGTAAGTGACCTACAAACCAAATAATAAATGAAATATGAAATTATCTTTTATTATTTATAAATTCAATTAATTTCATAATAACTTTGGCATTAAAAGAAAATAAGAATAATATAGTATCGCTCTTTTAAATAATTACAAAGGCATTATTTATAAAAACAAATAGTACATCCTTTATTTTATGTTATAGTTCAACTTTAAATAATATTGATGTTTTAAATATAAATACAAAGAATAACTATATGTATATACTTGTAATAAGTATATATAGATTAAATATATAAAGACATATTTTGCCTAACCATTATAATATAAATATAACAATTCATATATAACTTCAACCTATAAATTACATTTTAAGATTTTTAAATTATTTAAGATAATTGTCTGAACATCTGTTATACGTTTAATATTATTATAAAACAAGATGCTTAAATTGACCACTTATAAAACGTTGTATTTTATAATAAAAAAAAATAAAAGTAAATAAAAAAAAATATATCAATCTCAAAAATATATTTATATATTACTCATACATATATAAAATTATTAAATACCTTTTAAAGTTCATTTAGCTAATTTTCCTTTCCAAAAAGTTAATTTATTCCATGAGTTCTTTTATCCGTTTACTTTTGATTATTAGAATGCATTCTATCGAAAGGCGAAGAAATTATTATATTAAAGAAAATTGTTAATCCTTAGATATATGCATATTTTATCCGTTTTAAAATTTCCTTCCTTTTTAAAAAATAAATAAACCAATTAAAATGTTAAATCCAGAATGTTAATTCCAATTACTTCCAAATTATGATTAAATTGATGATTATACATTTAAGATAGCTATATCTAGTTTCAACTCCAGACGCGATGAAATTTATACATTGAATTTTTTTAGTTGTTCCATTGAAAATTGCCTTGGAATAAATGAAAGCGATGATGCAGCCTCCTGGCTGCGATTCTTGATTAACCTGCCATAATCTATGTATTTACCATAAAATATATATATTATTTCAGTATTTTGAAGAATAGTAAATTTTATAGAACTAAAGTACAATAAAATCTTTATTTTTCAGTTGTTTGTTCTATATCTATTCCAATAACAATAATAATAATGGCTTCTTTTATTGTTGTTGTTGTTGTTCCATGCGCCAGCAGATGCTATTTTAAAACTCATGTTATATATGTTCTCTTTTAAAATAATTAACATTAAAATAAAAATAAAATATCAAGTATATATATATATAAAATATTAAATTGAAAATTTGATATCTTTAAAAATATACATATATTATAATTTATTACATTTAATAATCATTGTAAATAAAATAATTTTTTTATAATTAACAATTTATATGTCCTTATTTATTTTAATAATTAAATGTTTATTATGATGTACTATCAATATATATAAATAAAACAATAACTTCAAATAATAACTATATTTAATAAACATAAAAGAAAAATTTAAATATTTCATATGTAAACATCAACTTAAAGAGATTTTTTTTTTAATAACAAATGATAATTTAAAAATATAATATCGACTTATCGATATTTACAATATATATATATATATATAATACAAAACCATAAAACAGTACAATATTAGATAAAAATCCAACCTTTACCAAAATTCTTACATGACATGATTTCATCTATTAAACAATAAACCTTCTCAAGTGAAAATCAAACTAAAGAAGCAATATATATATATATAAAACAACCAAACCATCCCATAATTCATTTTAAAAAACAACTTCTCTTTATATCAAAAGATGTCTTCATATGATTGATAGCCTCAGATTCAAGAAGTTTTATCATTAAAGTTGCCTTTACTTTTATGTTTAATTCATTTTTTTCATAAAAAATAACCATTGCATTGTCAAACAATTTACAATACAATCCAACAAATCATTCAAAAATACAAATTACAAAAAAAAAAAAAAATGCTATGAAATTTGAATGTCAAAAAATGGAAAATGGGGCTTCATTAATAGCAGGAATTATAAAAACAGAATTTCATCAATATTTAGCTTTCAACATCCAAAGCAGTACAAAATACAAATTAAAAAGAAAAAACCAAGAAAATGCTATGCATCAAGAATTCGATCAAAAATAAGTAAAATGCAAAAACAAAAATTGGTATGTCTAACTAACAGATATACCCCCCTCCTGCATGAAGAATTAAAATGAAAAATTATGGTCATCAATATTTAAAAAATAAAAGACTATTTGCAAATGTGCCTGTGCATTATCTAACTAACAGATATAATAATAATTCACAACCCTTAAATACAGACTAATACATATTAAGTAATTAATATGAATTCAAATAAAATAATTAGAATAGAAAATAGTATGACCATAGATTATAGAAAGTTTAAAGTAATCATTGATCACAGTTACAGGAAAAAATATTAACAACTTAAAATGCTATAAAATTTCAAATTTCAAAAACAGAAATCGGTGAAAATCCATCAAACGCAAACACAAACCTCACCCCACAAAGAATTTCTATCCAAAAATCACTGAAATAGAGAAATTAAAATGCCTAAGTGAAACAAATTTTTCTAAAATGCAAATGAAAAAAAAAAAACAAAAACAAGAAAACACTATGAAATTTGAATTACAAAAACTTTACTGGTAAATCTCAAAATAATTAACGAAGTTTCATCAATGGCTGATGGGGATTCCTTCATTTATGGCAGAAATTAGAAAAACAGATTCCAAAGTGCTGAAAATCAACAAATTAAAAATGGCTAATGCAAAAGTAGAACTAACAAATCCTTATAAAATACAAATTAAAAAAAAAACAAGAAAACGCTATGAAATTCGAATTACAAAAGCAGAAAAACTTTAATGGTAAATGTCAAAAAAAAAAAAATAACAAAGTTTCATCAATGACTGATAGGGCTTTCTTCATTAATGGCGAGAATTACAAAAACAGATTCCAAAATAGTGATTATATAAACTAATAAGCAATAAGAAATTTAATAAGAATAAGAATATTACCAATTTTTTTTTTGAGGCTGACTTGTCCAGTATTTCTAGCAGGTTGCAGCATAAACATCCATGTTATAAAAAATAACATTATTATTTTGAGCCTTATTGCAGTTTCCAGCACACTTAACTAATAATAACAGATTGAATAATGGGGCTTACTTGGTTTAAAAAAAATCAAACAAAGATGGCAGAAATTAACAGCTTGATTTTTTTACAGAATTGAATCTATACATAGATACCAATTAAAGATTTAAAAAGAAAAATCTAATTGCAGTTTAATACATTAACACATCACAGTTTAATTCCACAAAAAATAGACAAAAAGAAGGTTCAAATTTTTAGGCTTTCAGTGCAAAATTATTGATACCACATTATTTAAAGAAACATTCAACTTTTGAGGCTTATTGGAACAAAATTACATAGAGAAGCTTTTTTTTTTTCAAACATGTTGCACAAATGAAATAATAGTGGTTATTTGGTTTAAAAAATAAAACAAAGTTGTCAGAAATTAATAGTAGGCTATTTTATGGCAGCACACATCACAGTTTGTACTTTCAAAATGAAATTTGATGCAATAGACATTTCACATAAAAAATATAATTTCTTGAGCTGACAAATTTAATCAAAATGTAACTGAACAAGTCTTTTGAAATATCTGTTTAGTTTTATTATGACATATTAAGTAATTTGTACTGCTACAAATAGAGGTTGTTGTGATTATTTTTTATTTTTTGATTGTGTTAATAGGGATTTTTTTTTTTTACATAGATGAATACAATCTCAAACATGTGCAAACTTTTAGGCAATATTATAAAAAGCCATGCTAAAATTTAATTAGATATAATGTGATGCAGTGTCTTACCATCTTATAAAATAATGAAAATTTGGGATCTCCCAAAGACAGAACATGAGGCAGTGGAGTTCTTCCAAAGTCAAAGTGTTCTGCCCTCTCAAAAAGTGTACATTACTGGCCATCAAATGAAACTTTATTGAGTCCAAATGCAGAATTGTGGTGCAACCTTGATGCATGTCAACAATGAATAGCACTTCAGAGAGGAACCTGGTTTGAGGGCTGCAGGTTGTCATTTGTCATAGCCATCTGAATCATTTATTATTGGAGTGAAAACCAATTGACCATAAAATCTAAAATAAATAATTTGGATGTGACCAAAAAGACTGTTATTGCATAGAAGCAATATTTGAGAGAAGCCTTTCTAGAAATCCTGTTATCTCATCCACTCTACAAAATTGGAGATCCAGAAAAAATTTCAGAGATAGATGAAACTCTTTTCACTAAATGCAAAAACCAACAGGGAAGAATTCTTCCACAACAGTGGTTATTTGGTGGTTTATGTAAAGAAAAAATGAGTGTTCATTGTTGCTATTGCAGGTTGACTAGCATCTGTTCTTCTAGAGAGCATTAAACAACATGTAGCATCAGGATCCACCATATACTGACTGTTGGAAGGTATACAAAAGTGCTGAATTGAATGTGATAGATTAAAAACATTTCAAAGTCAATCACACATAAAATTTTGTGGATCCTTCTACTGGGAACATGCACAAAGCATAGAAAGACTTTAGGGGCTAATAAAATGGCACAATAAAAGAGTGAGGGGGACCTCTAAACTTCAGCTGGAGTCATATTTAATGGAATTTACATGGCAATGAATATACCATGGTGAATGTTTATTCCATTCTATATTACAAGCTATTACATTCCCATCAGTGTGAATGTTTAACTAATGTTGTACCAATACTTTTGCACCAAAAGCCTAAAAATTTGAACATTCTTTTTATCTATTTTTTTTTCATAACTAAACTGTGATGGGTAATGTATTAAACTGGGATTAGATTTCTCTTTTTAAATCTTTAATTGGTACATATGTACAGATTTAATTCATTAAAAAATCCTGCTATTAATTTCTGCCATCTTTGTTTATTTTTTAAAACCAAATAACCCCCATTTTTCATCTGTGCAACATGTTTGAAAAAATGCTTCTCTACATAATTTTGCTCCAATAAACCTTAAAAGTTGAATGTTTCTCTAAATAATGTGGTGCCATTAATTTTGCACCAAAAGCCTAAAAGTTTGAACCTTCTTTTTGTCTATTTTTGTGGCACTAAATTGTGATGTGTAATGTATTAAATTGCAATTACATTTCTCTATTTAAGTCTTTAATTGGTATATATGTACAGATATAATTCTGTAAAAAAGCTGCTGTTATTTTCTGCCATCTTTATTTCATTTTTTTAAACCAAGTAAGCACTGTTATTTCATCTGTTGTTATTAGTTAAGTGTGCTGAAATCTGCAATATGGCTCAAAATAATAACATTAAATTTTTTATACCATGGATGTTGATGCTGCAAACCTGCTAGAAATACTGGACATGTCAGCCTTGAAAAAAAAAAGGTAATATTCTTATTTTTATTAAATTTTTTACTGCTTATTAGTTTATATAATCACTGCTTTATAATCTGGTTTCATAATTCCTGCCATTAATGAAAGAAGCCCCATCAGTCATTGAGGAAGCTTTGTTAATTTTTTTGATATATACCATTAAAGTTTTTCTGCTTTTGTAATTTGAATTTCATAGCATTTTCATGTTTGTTTGTTTTTTTTTAATTTGTATTTTATAAGGATTTGTTAGTTTTACTTTTGCCTTACGCATTTTTAATTTGTCAATTTTCAATGCTTTGGAATCTGATCTTGTAATTCCTGCCATAAAGAAGAAATCCCCATCAGCCATTGATGAAGCTTCATTACTTTTTTTGCCATTTACGATTAAAGTTTTTGTAATTAAATATCATAGAGGTTTTTTTTTTAATTTGTATTTTAGAAGAATATGTTTTATTTAGGCATTTTAATTTCTTTATTTCAGTGATTTTTGAATAGCAATTCTTCATGGGAAGGGGTGTTTGTGTTTGATATATTTTCATCAATTTCTGTTTTTGTAATTCAAATTTTACAGCATTTTGACATTTTAATAATTTTTCCTGTAACTGTAATCAATGATTATTTTAAACCTTCTATAATCTATGGTCATACTATTTTCTATTCTAATTATTTTATTTGAATTCATATTAATTACTTAATATGTATTAGTCTGTATTTAAGGATTGTGAATTATTATTATATCTGTTAGTTAGATAATGCACAGGCACATTTGCAAATAGTCTTTTATTTTTTAAATATTGATGACCACAATTTTTCATTTTAATTCTTCATGTGGGACAGGGGTATATCTGTTAGTTAGACACAACAATTTTTGTTTTTGAATTTTACTTATTTATGAAAGAATTCTTGATGCATAGTATTTTCTTGTTTTTTTTTAATTTGCATTTTGTGCTGCTTTGGAATATGATCACAGATGCATATTTACAAATGTTGAAATCTATATATTGATGAAATTCAATTTTTGTAATTTCCACTATTAATGAAGCCTCATTCCTCATTTTTTGACTTTCACCATTAAAGTTTTTCTGTTTTTGTAATTTGACTTTCATAGCATTTTCTTGTTATTTTATTTTTGTAATTTGTATTTTCAAAGGATTTGTTGGATTTATTTTGCCTTAGGCATTTTTAGTTTGTCTATTTCAGTGATTTTTGAATAGAAATTTTTCATAGGGGGGAGGTGTTTGCGTTTGATGCATTTTCAACAATTTCTGTTTTTGTAA
The DNA here is from genome assembly GCA_028023455.1 of Epiperipatus broadwayi. Classification (NCBI taxonomy): domain Eukaryota; kingdom Metazoa; phylum Onychophora; class Udeonychophora; order Euonychophora; family Peripatidae; genus Epiperipatus; species Epiperipatus broadwayi. The sequence continues at coordinate 5,704,454 of JAQFVV010006237.1, forward strand.
TTCAAAATTTTGTAGCATTTTCTTGTTTTTTTAGTTGTTTTTATAAGAATTTGTTACATTTATTTTTGCCTTATGCATTTTTAATTTGTCTATTTCCACAATTTTCAGATAGAAATTTATCACTTGCATGCTTCATGGCAGTTGTTGATGGTGTTGCAGCCACATTGGGCATAGGTGACAATTACCATAATAATTAACCAAACCCAGGTTTACCAATAACACATAGCATTAAGAAAATTTTGTCTTATGTTTTATTTTTTAATTATTTTAGATAGATTATATTTCCTACAATTATTTTAGATAAACATATTTGTTTTCATTCATATTATATGTAAGTTTTTTTCTTCACTGGTCAAAGCATGGGAATATTGAAGCATATAATATATTCAGATAGGAGTGAGTGTAAACCTAGTAGTTAATAGTAGCCCCAAGATTTTCCATTGTTATGTAAATTTTATTAAAGGCATTTTTTATTGTTTTTTAAAATAAGTTTGGGGATATGAAACAGTCAATTTTGATTGTTTGTCTGTTTCACTTATTTTACCTCACACCTATAACCTATGCTAGATTTAAACCCTCACAGAGTACCTACACAAATATCAATAAACAACTATATATGTATGATTGTACATATATATGTGAGTGAGACATCTGTAATTAAATTGGTATATGTATATATTACAGGTATATGTTTATTTTAAAAATTGCAAGTTTAAAAAATAATTTAATCCAAAATATTAATCAATGTCATATTTTATTTTGCTGAAGTCATATATATATATTATATATCATATTTTATTTTGCTGAAGTCATATATATATAAATGTATCCCAGGTACTACCATCCTACATATATAGTGGAAGAATTAGTTTTATAATAATTATAAATTCAGTTTTTAGTTTAAATTGTAAACAATTTGAATTAGATCACCACAGATATCCTAATATAACCATGAGTCTAGTTTTATAATTCTAAATTTACAAAAACAATTTTTAGAATTTAGTAAAATTGTCAACAAAATGCATTCAACCAGCACTATTAAACCAGGGAAGTAAAAGGTAGAAAAACAAAATTAAAAATAAAATTTAGTAATTAAATATGTTTTTCTAAGATGAGTTAATGAATTTTTCAGCTGCGTACAAGCTCGTAAACAGCCAGATGGTCCAAATTGGAAAAATATAAATAGTCCAAATTTTATAGTCAGAGATCAGACATGTAATATATAATATAGAGTTTGTACACTGAATCCATGTAAGTTTTATCTTTGAAATGGTGGGGTAGAAAGGCATCAACTTACCATGTTTTTCCTGTTAAGAATGTGAGTGTGGTCCTTTAAAATATGATGAATAACATCCCAGCAAAGCAACCTACTGTAAAATTTCCATGAAAATCAAGCCATTTATTTTAAAGAGGAAGAGTACCAACATACCGCCCCATGTGCCTGAAGCTGCAGTGAAGACAATTGGTAACTTATAAATTTCTGCAGAGCTCTGTTTATAAACTATTACTTTTCCAATACCTACCTAAAATATCTATATAAAAAATTTACATCTAAAATCTGTATTCTAAATTCTGTAGATAAATCTATTAAATGCTAATCTATGTAAAAGTCAATCTTGTCTAAATCCAAAATTTATAATTTAAAATCACTCTTAAAATGTAAAACACTTTAATAATCTAATTCAAGCTATATGTATTTCTGTGGTTTTTTATGCTTATCTAATATATTTTAATTTACTTTCATAATTTTGTCATTTTATTATTGTATGTAATTAATGTGCCAAATAACTCTAAATCATGAGTATTTATATATATAATTTTAGTCTATTTCTTTGGGAAAATATTTTTGTGTCATTTAATAAATATTAAATAATGGAATTATTATCCTTAACTGGCTGTTTGGAGATATTAATATATTAACTGATTGATTTTATTGATTAATATTGGAGTAATCAGTTTTAACCGAGATAAAGATGTAGTTTGCTTTACTAGAGTTACGAATTATAACTTTCTATATATGTAATCTCTAAGTCATAGGAATTAGCCACAGGAATATTGTTAAAGCATATTTATAATGTTTTACCAGGAATTGCCTTTCAAATATGCTTTCTCCTCCCTAGATTTATATAAGTTAGAGATGCAGGTGATATCTTAAGCTAGGTTATTAGTTAACTTAATCCCTGAATAGTATATTTGAGATACTAGTCTTGAGAACTGGATTATATATGCAAATAAACACTATCTATTTTAAAACAGTTAAGTTAGTTAAATATATATATATATATATATATATTGTAACGAGCACAGACGTTCGTTACATTGTTTTTTTTTTATATATATTATTAAACAAGTTAAAATAAAAAGTTCGCATTTAAAAACTTTCTTTAAAAATTAAAAATTGAAATTAAAATATCGTCTTAAACTCTTATATATTAAGTCGCACAGATAATGAAAAATTATTAAAATAAAACTTTATTAAAGAAAAAGTATTTTAAAACTAAATTTTAAAAAGATTTGGAGATGAAATTATATCTTTAAATTTATCTTTAAATATATTTTTGATTTGGAAAACAGGTTAATTAATCAGAAATGGAAATGATTGTTAATTAGTTAAATGCAAACCAGCCTTCAGCATTAAAATGTAAAAACACTAGTCAGATAAAAAAACAATAGAAACTGTTAGCAAATAAGAAGAAATCCCTATGGAATCGGACCTCAACGAAAAGGATCATCTCATCGATGACGTAATGTAAATTCAATCCTTCACATTAATATAAAAGGAAAATTTTGGAAATTATTAATCAGTGAGTGACTGGAAATTGATTGATTATTGACGATGTAACAGCTAGGTGTTAGCGCTGGGGGGATTGAAAAAGACGCACAGCTTCAATCCCTTCAGTTCTGCTAAGAAAGAGAAAAAAATGGGCCATCGTTTATACAATGAGGACCAACTACACGAAAAACAAAATCTCCAAAGGATAAATAAATAAATCAACCGGATAATAATCTTCGGACGACGTGGGAATTCACGTTTAAACGGCCAGGAATATAATAGGATGAACTATTTCAATAACCGTAAGAACTTTAAAATTTATGAACAGTAAATTAAAAACTTTCATATTTAAAATGATTTTAATATTATTCTATCTGACCAACAATATTTATTAATTGGTTATAATTTTATTTAATGTATTTAATTTGTAAAATCATTTCCATTTATTTATTTATTTATTTAATTTTGTTCTTTAAGTTGTTATGATTTCTGTTTTCCGTTAAATAAATTATAAAAAAAATGTTAAACTTGAGTCGGGCGTGAATGGCTGTATCGATTTGTAAAGATAATTAAGGGAGGGTAATCTTGGGTTGTTCATTTTGTGGTTGAATTGGTTCAATGGATTGGATATATTTATGTAATTAGTAGGTGTAAGCAGGAGATCCGCTACAGGCAGGATTATAAAATACGCCACACACCCTCTGTTTGCCTATGGATGGGTTTGTGGGTCGGCAGAGGACCGCAGCCCATTCCTATGGAGTTTTTGGTTTATTGATCTACTTGCCCACAGATGTCACATTCCTGTGGGTGGAGAGTCAATGTCGTTTTTCTTTCTTCATATTGTTCAGATGTACCTTCCTGACAATATAATTGTGTTGTCGTATCATGCTACATTGAATACATGAATGTATCAGATGGATTGGCGCCGGTTGATTGCGAAATGTGTTGCCTAGGGTTAAATAGGGATAGAATATTTTATTTTCGAATGCAAATCTATATAGTATATTCAGGCTCGATCCTATAAAACTATTAAATTTAAGTTGTTTATAGATGCTTGCATAGATTGGCTATCGGTTAAATATGTTTGTGTTTTCATATTTGATCAAAATATATAGACATTCGACAAATACTGATACCTTACGGTGAGTATCTAAAAGGTATTTATTCGGATGTCTTTTAAGTTATTGGTGACGATGCAGGTATCTTACGATGAATACTAGAGGGTTTCTTATATTTCCCTCTGCAATTGTCAGTAATCAATAACTTTATATTTTGATCGTTTATGTTTACTTTGAAATGTTTTTGACCGTTGAAATCTATGTAACCGATCTATAGCAACATATTAAACAGGTTTATAAGCCCATCTGTGCGAACTTGATTAAAAATGTAAATTTATAATATAATAGTAACTCAATGTAAATTAAAGTAAAATCAAAGTTAAAAATAATGTTAAATGTTTAAATGTAAATCACTAAAATAATTTTAAACCTTATATATATGTGCATCAATAAATCTGTTTGTATGATAATTACTGGCAGTGGCTCACTTTATTCTTTTATATACTAGTAAATGATATTATTAAATCTCTGCTATTCCACTGAGCTAGTGACAATGGGCTAACGATCTAAATATGTAAATAAAGTGGAATCCTAACAGCGCGTATCTGCCTACTTTATAAATTTTTCTAGGCTCAAATGCCTAGATGGCGCCCTTTGGTAGTGCGGTGCGGTGCGATGCGATCTTCCACTTCGTTTGGATCGTTATAATATATATATATATTGTGAATGTTCAGATTGATGATCCAGGTATATATATAAAAAAAAAAAATAAATAAAGAAGTTTGTTGATCTTATTTGATTTTTCCTTTGCTTAATAGATAGATAATGTAAGATCTTGGAAATGTAAATTTAAATTTGATCACCATGGCAACCTTAAAGCTTTTAAATAGAATTATATACTGTTGATTCTAGCTTTAAAATAAAAATAACTTCACTATAATCAAACTTAAGAAAAACATATAAATAAATAAATTTATTTAAAAAAATAGGATCGATATTATTATTATATATTTCATATATGAATGCAGTCACCATAGTAACATTATTACATACAGTTCAATGTTTTTATGTTGTGTATATTTGTTTATAAATTAATTTAAAAAAAATATTATTATTAAAAAAATATAGATATGTGTAAATTATTGATGTTCATCAAGTAAATAAAAGGTTATTATATCAATTTTGTATTTTGGTTTGTAAATAATAAAAAAAATTGTAATCGAATTTGGATTTAATTTTCATGTATCTTTTTCTCCAAACTTACCCCAAAACCGTGCGAAAACTACTATAAGAAAATTGATGGAATTGAGGTTTAATTGAGTAATATTGGATGGTCGTCAAGATACGAAAAACGTCAGAAAGAGAACATATAAAAAAGACGCGACAGAATATAACAAAAACTTTTTCATCATTTTGCTATAGTCAAGGACAGACCTATTTTCTGTGTCTTAACAAATAAAGTTTTTCAATATTTTTTTTTGTGTGTAAAACCATAAAACATGGAAAAATAGTGGAATTATCTGCCCGTTCAATCATTTAGAGGGCAGTTGCGAAAAGTTTCTGGGGAAGCGGCAACAAAGTGTAAAAAAAAAGAAACCTATGAAGTAAAAAAAAAAAAAATGCTTTATAAAAAAAAAAGTCGGCTATTTTTAATTTTAAAAAAAATGGATTTGCGTAAACATCGTCTCACGAGTAAAGGAACAGGGACCAACTGGATCAATTCACATCATAAAAGGGATAATCAAAGTGCACTCACCTCTTCGGACAGAAAAAGAAAACTTTTAGTGAAGCATCATAAAGTTTGCGATTATTATTTCTGACAAAGAAACTTCTCTTTACACCATAAGAACTGAAGTCAATCAATGGGCCAATAAATAGTGAACGAACAGACTCATATATATATGGTATGATTTTTTTTTATATAAAATGTGCGTGTATTAATTTTTTTTATATGTAATAAAAGGGGATGTTTTTTTTTTAATTATCTCTAAAAGTAATATAATTTATTAAATGAAAATGATCGGAAAGACTCAAATACATTTATTATTTCGTATTCATTTATCCGTTATTATTTTGATAAACAAATAGATTTTGATACCCTCCTATTTCACATCTTTGGTATCGGTTATATGTAAATTTTTTTAGCAAAATATCCAAAAGCCTTTCCCTTCATTTACTCATTCATTTTTTTTTTTGTCGTTATCGTTGTCACAACACATCTAGAGATACACATAGCAATTTATTATTTTTATTTAATCAACCAATCTAAAATATAAAGTCATTTCCGATGTATTTTATCATTAATCTTGCCAATTTTCTTTTATATAATCCAATAAATTGAGTTAATTTAAATATCAAGACTAGTTTAATTATTTTGTTTTATTTGGATTGCATAAGACGACGTAGCTATTTAAGTAACAAGATTCAAACTCAGCTTGGTAAGTGAATTAGAATATAAGATAAGGTATGTTTTGCTTATTAGTATTTTATTTTGTTTCCATATGAATTTTATATTTACATTTGCATTCGAATATTATATATATATATATATTCTCATTTATCTTAGTTAATATTACAAAGTCAATCATTTCATGTTTGTCTGATTCCGTCATAAAAATCTAAATAGATCGTACTTTATCGTTTGGTTCAGAATAATTCGTCTTGGATATTTTCTTAAACTCCTATAAAATGAAGAGAATAAACTTCATTGACCGATTTAATTGAATATTGTTTTGATTTGTATAAATATCAATTATAATCATATGTTTTAATTGTTGCCGGTCAATTTTTATTCAATTGTTTAAAATTTCAAACAGATTGTATTAATACTCACAGGTGAATAAACATCCAATAGAAACTTGATATGTCTTTTATGTAATGTGGTTGGACATTGTAGAGTTAGAGATGAGCTAATAGAGTGTTGATATTAAACTCCAGTGAAGTATTCTATTTTAAAACATAAACGAAGCACTAATTAAGCATCACTTTATTGGAAGATATTTATAAATTATTTATAAATTATTTTGTAGCTTCTTAGTAAACCATAGACGTATATTAATTTGTTTAAACATTTAAGTGAGTGCATAAATTTTCAAAGTGTTTATAAAATTATAATAAAACCAGTTGATGCCAACAGAAAATTATTAATTAAAGATTGAAGTAGAAAGAATTGTATATCGCTTATTGACACGAGTGTTTATCTTTCTATTTAGCGTTTATTAATATATATATATATATATATATATTTGGGTTCAAGTATTATTTTGTTTTGATATTTAAATAATGTCTATATGTAAAAAAAAAAAATGTTTTGTAAAGTACTATTACAGGTACTTAGAAGCTTATCCATTAAGTTAAAAAGGCAGCATCTTTAAATAATAAAGTAGATTTAAATTACTATAACAGTAACAGGCTAATAAAATATATATTGGAATCTGTTTTAGTTATTAATTGGATTTGATTTTGATTAGATTGCCAATCAAGTAGTTAGCCTAATCCTATATTATTGTTTAGGGCAATAGTAGTTGGTTTCACTGCTCTTTGCAATTTATGTTGTAATTGTGATGGATTTGTTGATGTCTGGAGCAGATAGTCTCATTATTCCTTCATTTCACATATAACTTAAGTAAATTAAACTTTAAGAGAGATTATTTGTGCTTTGTGATGGTTTATTACATAACGGCGACCCGATTGAGCTAGACCAGATTAATTTAAATTAGATTTTTAGATTTTTTTATCAGATCAGATTGATCATCCTAACCATCACCTACATCCATCAATTCAATCAGTTACAAATTGGCACCAACATTTTGGGCCTTCTTTCTTCAATTTAAATGGAATACAGCATTCAACAATTCCGACGGTTACAATATATATATATATATATATATATATATATATATATATATATATATATATATATATAGGTTGTGACTGTGTTCTTACTAAGTACTTTCTGTATATTAACTTCTTGCAGTATGTTCCCCAACGAGTTGCTGGCAGAGGTCATGCTTGTCCACTTAATTCAGGTAAAGCAAACTATTTTAGAACTGTAACACAAGAGGCCAGATTATTGTATTAATGCTTATCCAACTCCCTGAACTAATAATGTTCTCATATTCATTGTAAGTCATTCGGCCTTAGGGCACTGAGCATTCAATGCTGAAGCCTGTGAATAATGACCTATGTGCACCCTCTTTAGTTTTATTAATATTTTATTGTGTGCCATAGTGTATATAAATAGACCTAGAGTAAACCAGTTTTTTTCTTTTTTATATTAAATGCTTATTCAACATTAAGCTGAACCCTAATCTAGGTTAACATTGTGACCTGTGTATCTTTGAGCCTGATTATTTGCTCAACTTTCAATCTGTTATATATAGACAGCTACCCTAAAAACACTGTATGATTAGTTATATAACTTTGGATAATATGTTCTGTATGATTTAGCAAACTACAAAATAGCTAGGCTTTGGCATATTAACATAAGCATAAACATGAATACTGCACACCATTTTATTAAACACATACAACGAGATAATATGTAAGTAACAATCTCATTAACTATGTAATGCCTGCAAGCATAATTTTCCACATATCAATTATATAATTTTATGTATTTTATTTATAATTTCTTTTATTTTTTCATTAAATTATTATTTAAAATATAACTTGTTTCTATGTCCTTATTATTAGTAAATTCGTTTGCATTCAATTCCATATAAATTTATTTTTGTGTGTGTGTATATATATATATATACACACACACATTCCGATCTTTTCATATATATATATATATATATATATATATATATATATATGAAAACCTCTCTATTAGATTTGGTAGTTAATAATTTATATATTATTAATTCATTTGCTGTATATGTGTATATTCAGCTAATTTAATAATAGTTTGATCATTTATTCTCTGATCTCTTGTTCCACTCTTTGTTACTGCCATCCCATAGTTAAATTGAAGTCATGTGTAACTGTGGAAATGTCATGCATAGGGTAGTAAATCATAGAGTAAGGGTGAAAGAATTGAATGTGAGTCAAACTCTGGATCTCACCATTACGATTTGATCAGATTTAGTGTGTTTTATCTATACTCTGAATTTTGTTGCATGGATATACAAATCATACCATCACAATATACCCAGGATACTGCCATACTTTGAAAAATATTTATAAAAATATAACAGCTAGAATTAGATTACATAATGATACTAGGAAGATTAATATTGAAAGGGGTGTAGACAGCTTGATTTCATATCTCCAAAACTTTTTACAGCAGTTTTTCAAGAAATATTTTGCATATTGAAATAGGAAGCTTAAGAGATAAAAGTAAATGGATATTATTTAATTCATTTAGATTTTTCAGGTGATATAATTGTTTTGCAATTAATGCTTTAGAGTTTTAAGAAATCTTGCAAGAATTATCAGATGAAAGTAAAAAATCTGGGATTAAAAGTAAATGTTAAAAAAACTAAAGTAATGTTCAATGCATTTACTCAAAGGATAATTTTTTTTAATAATTAGTTAGAAGTTAACAACTACAAATATTTTGGTCTAATTATTACTAATGATGAAAACATAATGAATGAAATTAATCATAGGATTAACTTATTGAAGTGTATTTAGTTAAAATAATTTAATATTAAAAGAAAATTTGCCTATGTATTTGAAAAGGACGATTTTTTTTACATAAATGGATTTTTCCAGTTCTTATTTACTGATCTAAGACTTGGACATTTAAAATGAGACCAATGCAGAGTATAAAGATATGAATTTTAGGGGTAACAAGAAAAGATTGCATTACATGGGTAAAAGAACAAACAACTGTTACTGACATCATTGAAAAAATTAAAAGTCTGAAGCAGAGTTGGGCTAGACAGACCATTGAAATCTTAAAATGGATTCAAAGATATTGTGAAAGACCTAGAAAGAAACCACATGTAAAATGAATAGATAAATTAAGAAGTTGTGTGGATATGGTTAGAAAAAAAGAAGGTAGAGATCAGATAATATGAATTAAACTTGGAGAGACCTTCATTTTGTAGTGATTTATAATAAAGAAAAATGATGATGACTTCTGTATCACACTTCTACCATTATTTTTACTGATGATAACAGTGGTTTTTTATTATACTAAAACCATAATTCTGCTTTTATTGATTTCTTTATTGCAAAAACCTGAAAAGGTTCATATCTTCCAGACAGTCAGAAATCATCAAAAACTTTTACCTCACTGTTAGTGAATTAAAGCCCTGCCTCCAAGGCATTGATAGTTTTGACCTTTTGTAATTTTTTTTTCATTTTTGCAAGATTACTTCAAAAAAATATTTGGTCTAAAAATATATGACTTTTTATTAATTTATTAAATACTTGTGATTATTTTTCCACAATAATTGCTTAATGATTATTTAAAACAAAAATACTGCATGTATACACTTTGATTTTATTTGTATTTGTTTTATTTTTAAAAAGAGAAGTTAATAAATCTAACCATAATCTTAACAAAGAAAACTAGAGTGTTGAGATGACAACACATTATGAACACTGATAATGTAACACCATCATCCATCAAAATCATTATTGACTTAGAATATTTTGTAGTTATTATAATGTATAAGCAGAATTTTAAAAAATTATCAGAAATTGTTTATTCATTTGCACTTTAATATTAAACTTAAAATAAAAAGTATTTTGCTGATTTTCTGAAGAGTGTTTTCTTTTACATAGTTAGATGATATATTAAATCTTTTGTTCATATCTGCAACTTGTTTTTTCAATATTTGCAAATATATAATTTTTAAAATTCTTTTTGTTTATAAAATTAAATTTAAAAAAAAAAATCAAGTTCAATTTACTGAGCTTTATAATAAACTTAACATTTTATACAAAAATGAAAAGTTAAGCCTTGACAAAAACTTACACCAGGTGCAACAATAGAAAATATAATAATTTGCTAGAATTAACTGTTTTTTTTTATTCAGCATGCTTCTATATCATGTACGATCATTTATTTTCCAGATTTTCAATTAATTGTATTTTTTAATGAAAAAAAAAATTTTATATTTCTATTTTCTAAAAATATCATTGAAAATGAAAATTCATAAAATGAAATTGCTTTTTAAAAATGTAGTGTCAACTTTGCAAATAAAGAAAAATCTAAATAAACAAAAATAAATCATCAACTCCAAAGACTTCATTTAACCCTTTTCCTGCCTCTTATGAGGCTCCTCGTCGACATCTGATGTCACTCTAACTCTGCCAGTTCTTATGCTAAAATATTCGTTTGACAGGTTTTGATTAGGTTTTTAAAAGTTCTGTAAGATGGTGCCCTCTTCCAATTTATTTTACAAGTAAAAAATAAAAAAAACGCATTTAAACCTAAACAAAGAAAGAACATGAGTTGTGATTGGTTGTTACAGTGCTCTCAGCCGAAAAAGACATTCTGATTGGCTGGAAAGAACAAAGAAACCACCTGATCAAAGAAAATAAAGAAAAATGCTGAGATTTTCATTTTGAATATGATTTAAAGTATTATAAAAGTATATTTTGAGAAATTGCAAATTATTTTCAGATAGAATACTAAAAAAACAAAATTATTTTCGAAAAATATTGAAGATTTTAGTAAAAATATTTAAGATTTAGTAAAAAGAAATATTTACTTTTCTATAACGTAAAAGTCGACCTTTTTGTTTATATTATAGCTTTTATGTTGCCGAAATTGAATATTTTAGAATAAATAAATAGCAATTTATTTTTGAAAGAACTTTCGTTATCTTCATAACCTGAAAAATTAGTAATATACTTTTTATAAACGTATCTGAGTTGAATTTAATATTATAGGCGAATATGTTTTAACAATAGGCTTTGTCTTCAGATTGTGAGTTGGCCAATTAAAAGATTTGATTTTTACCTCATACAACCAATAATATAATTAGCGGTTAAAAGGTTAACCCCTATGATCTAAAATGTATTTTAATAAAAAAAGCTATTCTTTAAATAACATCTATATTTAAAACATATTTTTAAAGCATTACTTTAAATAACAAAGCCATTCTTTCAAATATTAAATTTGATTTTTTATCTCCTAAAAATGTCAAAAAAATTGTTGATAATAGATGTATTTTTTTTTTTTTTTTGTTATCAGTAAATTTTCATTTAACTAATTTTCTATTAAAAAGCAAATAGATTAAAGTAAAATTTCAATGTGAACAACACATACCTACTAAAAGCAAATATTTAATGAATTTCCAAATAATAATTTTTAAAATGGTAAATTAAATGTAAACTTATATTTGTGTTTTTATGTGCAGAAAATACTTTCACTTCCTGGCCAAAATTAATACATTCACTTTATTGTCTTTGAATGCTTTCATTATACTTCTGATCACAATAACTTTTGTCATTTATATACATTATTTAGAACTAATACTTTACATTTAAAATCAGGCAAAACCTTCTATATCAAAATTTATATATTCAAGTAATTAAATAACATCCATGTCATTAATGACCCACATTGCCAATTGCAATGTATATGGTAAAATTGTTTAAAAATAAATGAACATGTAAAAGTGAATAGAATTTTCAGTCCATATTCATCCTCCACTCTATCTCAAACAACTGAAACGCATGGATACAAATACATAATCCCCAATATATATATTTCATGCAGGACCAGCACTCATCAGTTGGACCATACACACACAGACACACACACACATATATATATATAATCAGTGCTTTGCTTATATTAAGATAATTTCTTAAACTTTAATGGATAGGCTTCAATCTTCTCACTCTTCCAACAATTTAATAAGCTGATTTCAGTAGTCAGTACTTTACCTGGTTATATCATAACTGAATTTTATTTAGAACCCTTTTTAATTTTTTTTTAATTTTATGCATATATAAGATTAAAATGACTTCAGGTACATTTGAATTTTAAAAAAAGATTATGATTGAGAATTTTACATTTGTTTAAATTTGTGATAACAAGTTATATAATATAAATTTAAAATGAAGTGGAAAGATGAAGTATTTGTAATGAAAAAGATTAAATTATAACAAATAGGATTTAAAAAAATAAAAATAGCATCTTAACTCGTTAAACCAATTCTCCAAAAATATAACTTAGCTGCAATTAAAAGAAACAATGTTGAAATAATCGTTTTTTCTAAAGTATTAATCAAATGCAAGTTTTGGGGGAAAAGTCCACATAAATAAGCAATATGTGTAATATTAATTATTAGTGTTGTTTAATATAACTTATCCATTCATGTATATATATATTGGTAAACATTGTAATCATTTTCCAAATTTATTTTTGTTTCTTTTTTTTTATTTGTGCTTACAAAGATAATAATTGAAATAATAAAAGTTGTTCGTTATTCTCAATTCTTTTTTGAAATAAAGAAGTAGTTTTTTCAATATTTAAAATTAGAATGAATTCAATTTACTCTTTGGAGTTTGTTTTATTTTGTCGCTTTTTTTTTTTTTCAAGTGCTGACTTCATCTAAAGGTATTTTTCATTTATTGCATATGCAGTAGACTAAATAATATAAATTATTATTTATAAAATTTGCTAGAATTGAAACATAATGCCTTACAATTCTGAAGTATATTTTTTTGTTTTATATATTATTGAAATAAAAATTTCAGATGGTTTGATTTTATTTAAAATTAAAACTCTACGTGTCACTATTTATTTTTAATTAAGTCTACTAGGTAATCCTAAAGCAAAGTTGTTAAATAACTAAACAAGCATCACCCAAGAACAAACAACTGCTATTTATGATTATGTCATACAATTTTGTCGTTGCTAAATGGGTGTGCACTACACATGGTCTTATTGTTATTTCATATATAAATTATTATTTTTAACAGTTTCAACTTATGCTTAAATAATAATAACTATTTTTTCCACACAATTTATATTTTTTAAAATAATTAAAATCTAAATCATACTAATTTTCAGTTTTATATTATATTTATGTATAGCAGTTTTCGGGATAGTGACTAAGGCATTGACTTAGAAACAATAATTTTCTGGATTAATTTTGGCTGAGTAAGCTTAATTGAGAAAGAATTGTTGACATCAACTTACAATGTTCATTCAACATTAGTATGACCTCATAAAGTCTTTTTTTTACAAAGCCCAGTAAATTATTTCATTCCATTAAAATTTACTTTTCTACTTTTTTAAATATAAATAACAATATATCAACTTGCAATTAAATACAATATTTTTGTCCTTTTAACCTAATTAATTGTTCTGTATTTATTGTACTTTTTATCTATTTTTTTACAAACTGCCTTTTGCTCCAGTACACCCTGAATGAAATGTTTTAACCCCTTCCTATATAACATTATTTTGTTCGCCCTTATGATATAGTCTGTATTTTTTTTTATTGAATCCTGTATTCCAAACAATAACATCAGATCTTTAGTTATAATCATATTTTATTACCTAGCATTCATATAACATTATATATCTACTGTCTCAATATTGCGACTGAAATAGTAAGTAAATTTATAAAAATGTATTTTAAAAAAAATATTATAATCAAATCGTATTTTCGAAACGAAATATACCGGATGCTCTTTTAAAGCAATTTAGTTTAAAGCACAAGATTTATTTTTAAAAAAATATATATAAAAGCTAAAACAAATTGTTGTTTTTAAATAGTTTAAAATAGAGTAAAAAGTTTTTTCTAAGTTAATTACTGTAGTTAAAAATAAACACATTCTACTACGAACAATACTTTTTTTATGCATATTGACAAAACAAAATTGTTTCCAAAAATAATAACAATAAATTGTTAAAAAAAATTGCGAACTATCAAATGAAAACAATGAATAAGCTTTATATAAATGAAGGTGATTCAAGTGTGTTTGTTTATAATATACCTATAAATACTGAGTTAATAGCGATGAATTCCGTTACAAAAAATGGACAACCAATGGCTAACCAAAACGTTGAAGATCGAAGGATTTATTTTACTAATCTTATTGCTTACTTATACTGTATATAGTCTGCTTTTGAAAAATATATATGTATACGTTCTTTATATCTCATATAATGTGCATTCCTGAGCATTGAGTAAAATATTATATATATTATTCTCAGTTATGAGGAAAGATTCAATTGAATTTTGTTAAAAGTGAAGATAATCTTATGTTACATCACCTTCAATTTGTAAATAAATAATATAGACCGATAGATTAAAATCACTCCTTTGTTCAAAATGACTTGTAAATAAACTAAGTATATATAACAACAAATACTAAAAAGACAAGTGATATCATTTGTCTTTTAAAGAATTTTTTAAGTATATAATCCACTGTATTCTTTAGTTAGTTATATATATATACTGTAAGGATGCATATTATATTTTATAAGAAATATAACAAACACTGAAATAATAGAACTCAGAAAGTTAAAGTCAGCCTAATCGTTCCAAAAGCTTTTTTTAAAGGGTCAATCAATCTAAATAAAATCATTATTTATGATAATTATCCCAGCATGTCACCAGGGGGTTGAATGATTTTGCACGTTTAGCAATAGATTAATTATATATGTTTAGAATGACTTCAAATAGCAAAATAACTATACTTGATAACAAAAAAAAAAATAATTTAAATATGATAATCACAAAATAAAATAAAGAATTTTTTGCTTATATATTTACAAATGACTTAAATATCCTTATATAGTCAAGCATTGGTGGTCGAGAGGTCAGCGACAGCTGCTTTACAAGCAGTTGCTCCGTGTTAGTGGGTTCACTTTCCAGCGATGCGATGACACACAAGAAAAAAATCCTTATATAGCTGGGTACAGTAATGGAATTAAATTGATATATACAAAAAAAAATGTTAACAAACAAACAGTCCTAAATGAAAATTTAAATGTAATTATAAATAAATAAACTCGCACCCATACTAATAATAACTTTAATAATAATTAATTATATATATAATGTTACCAATATAATAAATGTATTTATGGTATTATAAGCTTACAATTGTACATGTAATGCATAGAATAGATAATAGACTTATGCAAATTTAGTTTTTTGTAAATTTTAATGAACCTTTTTGGCATCATTGACTCCAGTCAAAGAAAATGACTCTCATTATAGGCAATTATATGATAAAGTTACATCAGGTCATCTATTTTAATACATGATTTCATTTCCATAAGCAGGAAAAGTTGCATCTCATGCATGGATAATTAGCGAAGGGCTCTGCTTACTTAATAACACATGGTAATTTTTTTTTTTCTAGTAGCAAATATTGTCATAATTGCTGCAATTAGATTTAATATTGAAAAGTAGTTTTTAAAGCAATCAGACGCTAAAGAACAATGTAAAGCTATTCTAACAAATGAATCTATAGAAAAAGTATTTCAAATAGTAGTCTTTCTTTCTACTATAGGTAAAGTTATAACAGCTGCCAACTCAGTCTTATTGTTTGGCAATTTATAGACTTTTATCTTTTCCACTTTCTTGCTAGTAATGACTGCTCTACTTCTCTTCCAGCATTCTTTTCGTTTTTTCTGGAATCAGTCTACACATGCTGTCTTCTATGATTCAGTATTTTTCATTGCTGTCAGAAAACCTATTTATATTTTTGGTTTACAATAAGGACATTATATCTCATCAGTCTAATCCTTTAATGGTATTTTTTTAGTCTCATCATTCTAATCCTTCAATGTTATGCATTTTTTAATCAATGTGCTTATCACATTAAATTCCTTTTATTTTTCCTAGTGATAAAATACATTTACAAAATTGCAAAAAAAAAAAAAATAATAACTCTTGATTAATTTATATTGAAATGTATCTCAAATTTGAATGCAAATGTTAATTATAGAAGGCATATTTTTTTACTCTTATATTTTAGTAATGTTTGTCTTCCAAATAATTATAAAATAGTTTTAATTTACAAATACTGTGACATCTATTCTCTAGCCTATATAAGTTTATTCTGTATAATTTTCCATAAAATATCTGGATCTACCACCAGAAAAAGGCAGTTTATATCATTAAACCTTTTCCTGAAGACAGATATGAAAGGTCATAAAATATTTTTTTTTTTATTAAGATACTACATTTATTTGCATGTTAAATAGTAAACTTAACCATTTTCTCTTTCTTCCTTTTTATTACAAGGGTTACAATTTTACCACTTTAATTGAACAAAGTCCATATATAAAAAAAATCATAATCATATATGCATATGTATATCAAAATAAAACATTCCAATTACTGCTAATCCATTTTAGTATTCCTCTTGTAATACCATATGTATTACACTATTGTCATTCTTTTACAAAGATTATTTGTACAAATATTACATAATATCAAAATCCTGGCTCGGCAAAGTGACAAATATTGTTTTGTATAAAAGGTTTATTATTGTAATAATTGATAATTGTCTCCATATTCGATTAGAATAAATTTTATTACATATTATGTAAGATATATACATAATATAGTATATCCCCATATGTATTAGAATATCAAAATATTTTTTCAGATATATTAAAACTATATCCTATTTTTTTAATATGATAAAACTAAATCCTGCACACACATATATATAATGTATGTGGTCACACAATGCAACTTGTAGAATTTACAAAGCAATTTATTGACCAAGCTAGTTTATACTACTTCATTAAGCTGTCTTTAATAGTTTGGTAATAAGTCAGCCTTGTAATGCATCTGATACTTGCACTCAGTTTTCCCATCAAATTTTCTTCATAAATACTATTAAAGTATTTACATTGATATAACCAAACCAAATTCATTCAGGTTATTTACCTTTTATATAAGAATAGTTCATTTCAGTTGAAGAGCTGAGTAGGTTGTCTATTTGCCATATACGCAAAAAACAACAAATCTGTTTTGAAACTAAAAATCGTTTCAATATTTATTTAAAGCTATACAATCCTTGTATATGGATATGGCTGATTGATGCACCAATTTATATTCCATGATAATCTGCAATTATATTTTTAGTCAGCACATCATATTTATGTAACCAACTCAAATTAATGTTGGAACTCTACTCTAAGTATAATATCATTAATATATCTTATTGATCACTGTTGGTCAGTTAGTGTTTGGATATCAAGAACTACCTGAAAAAAATGCCTAAATCTATTTGGGATCTAAAAAATTATTATAATTCAGGGAAATAAGACTCAAAGCCCAGATTAATGATGACAATAATTTATCTGTAAACCTATTTTTTTTTTGGTTTGAAAGTACAAAAAACTGATGCACCATTCTTACTTACAATGATGATTTATTATTGTGTCTAGTAATAAAGTATTTTGATTTTTTTTTAATTAATCAAAAAAAAAAATTAGCATTAATTCAAATTTCTATATATAGATAATATCTTACAAATATTTTGGTAATCATCTGAAATCTGGGTGTGGCCACTTGATGGCATTGTTTCTGTACAAAAATAATGAAATGTAACATTACCAGGCCGAAAATTTATGAAACAAAATTATTTTTTCTTAAAATACTATTTTAAAATATTACATTTTAAAAATGATATGAAACAAAATTAATTATTTTATTTTATGCTATTTTTTTTAAATAATATTTTAAAATATTACATTTTTAAAATTATGTGGAACAAAATTCATTTTTTTATTTTACACTATTTTTAAAAAATAATATTTTAAAATATTACATTTTTATAATGATATAAGACAGCACACATGGACCCCACTGTTTGCCAGATATGGCATGGATCCAAAGACAAACAGTACGTCAAAACAAGCATTACTCTCATACTTTTGTCATTATGATTTACAAAACAACCTACAACACATGACTTGTGTGAAATAGTGCTGGGACCTACATTCTATAATCTGTAGGAAAACACTGCAATGGCCTTACAATTATTACTATGTAATAGTATGTCAGGTAGGGCACAACATTGTTACTTCAAATGCACATTAAAACAGATATGGCCAGTTGAATTTCATATACCCTCACATCATACAGTAGTGAGCTTTGAAATATTTGTTATTTCCATAGTGCCACAAAGCACATCAGGTGCAGTGTAATATTGGTGTGAAACACCATCTATGCCTGCTAATGAATAATATGACCAGAATTGTTCTTATATGCTGCAATTTCGGCCACATAAAGGGAATATTTCTGTGATTTTTCACAGAAACAATGCCATCAAGCAGCCATGCCTAGATTTCAGATGATTATTGATAATTTTTATAACATTAGTTTAACATTCTCCAGTGATAAGATTTGGCAAAATCAAAGGAGCAACCACAAGAATACTAGGCAATCCAAAGAATTCCATGGACAAACAAAGTTTTTAAGTCTATTTTTTATACTTATTGCTATGTATTAAAACTTATACAAGAGTTCAACATCATAATAAAAAAGATATGCATCTGTTTTTACTTCATTTTAATTAACTTCATTTTACTTTGCATACTTTTTTACAATTTTTATTATGTTTGTTTTTAAGATTGTATTATTAATATATCTATGTGGTTTAATGCATGAAAAAATAGCAGACTTGAGAGATGTTGTTCCTTTAAGAATCTATGAATCACTGTTCAATTTGTAACATCTGAGAAACAAACTGCCCATTATTTATTTATTTTTTATGATACATTTAAAAGCAGCAATGTTTTATATAACGTTAGTACAGTTAATCATAATAATGTCAATATCAAAATATCACTTCAAGTTGTATAAAGAAATGCAAACACAAGGTAATTTTTTTAATCTTTTTGGAGAAATGTATGCATGCATAATAATGATTGAGGTTTTTCTGAGTTCCTGTGCTGATGTGATATCACAGAGTTGAGGGAGATGTACTGCTAAAAACCAAAGATTTAAAAATACCTTTATAGTATTTTGTGATGTCCATCACTAACTGTCAATTATTTTAGCAGTTATTATTTATATCAATAATTTTTAAACCAAAACAAATATTTCATACATTTTTAAGTAATATATTAAATGATGTTTTTAAAATATTGTACAATAATATAAAAAGCTTGTGATCCTTGTGTTGCTAATGTAACAATTATTCATTCTCAGATAAAAAACTATTGTAAATTTATTAAAAAAACATGTGATGTGTTGCAAATATAACAATCATACTTGGTAAAAATATTGTAAATTAATATAAAAAATAATCATTGTGTTGCAAATGTAACCATTAATGATGCTCTAGTAAAAAAATGTCCTTAAGTAATAGAAACAGCATGTGACCACTATGTTGCAAATGTAACAATTAATCTTGATAAGGTTACTGTGAAAATAAAAATCTTCAAGAAAAAGACGGAAATCTTTAAAACTGGATGAAAGAAAGGAAAAAGGTGGATTAAAAAAACTTTTAAAACCTTAAACCAAATTTATTGCTATCGAAAATAAAAAAAATTAAATGAATAACCAAGAAGAACAAAAACAATGTATACATATACAAAGATATGTTAATATGTCATGAGAAAGATCAAATTCGAATAATTTAAAAAAAAAAACAGTTATTTCAAAATAATACATGAGTCTTCTGAAAACATTATTAATGGCAATAAGTTATTGGTTATTTTGCTTTTTAAGGAAATTTTACTTTCCTAGAATTCTACATTTTGAGATACAAAATAAAAGGAATAATAATTAAAGAAATTTTTTTTTTAATTTTTGATTTAAAAAAAGTATAAAATAATTTATTTAATATATATAGGATTTCGTTAAAAAAATGATTTAAAAATTAAATTAGGAATTTTTTTTTATTTATATAATTAGTAGCTTAAATTAAATAAGGTGAACAACAATAGAAAAAAATGTTTTATCAAAAATATTTATATAATAATAAGCAAAATATTAAATATATGTGATATATAATCAGTTTCTTCTAATGTGTTTGTTTATCCAAATTTTTTCCTTAATGTTTGTGGTTCTTTTGCCAAGTGATGTTTTCAGTATTAAACAACAATTATTCAAATGCATTTTGGCCACTATGTTAGTAGTAATCGTGGCAAAAATAATCCCTTAAGCTTCATGGGATTATGAAGCATAAGTATCTAAAACTTGCTAATCCATATTAAAATCATAAGCTAGAATCACTTGAATTTGAATATATATATATATTGAAGAGAAAGGAATTCATCTTTTCATACAAGTTATGAATTAATCCTAGTGCATAATGTTCTAAGTTACTAATATAACATTCTTGTTGTTACTTGTGTACTTCATTTTTTCTTTATAAAGGAGGAGTTGTGATCTTCTGAATAGGTACAAGAAACAAATTATAAGTAGATAGCACTGTATCAATAACAGCTGGTTGCATTTAACAAAAAAAAATGAAATAACTTAAAATTTAAATTTTTTTTTATTAATAATCCAAAACCCTGTTTAGAAAGTACTTGCAGTTATTACTTGAAAATTTTAAGACATTTAGTATTTTTTATGGATATTTAATAATAAAAAAGGGATGGTTTGTCACAAAAACTATTAATATAGGTTGAATTGATCCAGACTTGTTTTTTTGTCTGTAAAACAGTGGTTGATGTTTGCTTGGTGATTATCTGGTTCATTTGCTCATTGATAATCTAATCCATAGCATAGTTAGCACAATATATTTGGCTCATGGTCATATAAGTCCCTATTTTGAACAGGTTGGTTTAGTGTTTATAGTGCAGCACATATGCATGTGCATGTATGTTTGTGCCATCTTATGTCATTTCTCATCCATGTTTATGTTTAAAATACCAAATCCTATATTTTACAGTAAACTATTTAAAATTACAATAAATATCTCTGATAAACAATTTAATTACATTTTTAGTGATTGATGAATAAATGGTTCAGTGAATATTAAACAGACCAAATACACTATCAATCATTTTATTTGCTAAATAATTATTTTTTGTCATTCTAGAAATGCAGAATATTTTTTATTGATTCAATTAATTAATATTATTTAGAAGACAGAATGATTTTTTCGTCTTTTTCTTTTTCAAGAAAGAAAAAGTTATCGAATATTTTAAGCTAATTATCTCAGTGCAGAAGGTGTGATTGACCTTTTTTGAAGTTGACCTTTGGGAAAATTAACCTTTGATTGGTGGAGGAAATAAATGTCTAAATAGTTATCAATAATAAAAGGGGGATAATATACAAAGAAGGTCTGCTTTATTATAATTTTCTCTCTCTACTATGTGGTTCTTCCAAAATCAAGGAGTTAATATACAATTTAAACTCAAAAGTACAATGTTTAGTATTAATGTTTTTATATGAAAGTAGTTAAGAAAAATTTTTTGGAAGGTAAATGAAAGGATAAAAATGTAATCAACTTCAAACAAGGTACATCACCCTATATTTTCAGTTAACTAACTTAGATTTAAAATCATCATTTAAAATGCATATGTACATTGGTATTTCAAATTTAATTTGTCTAATCTTAGGCTCTAATATTAAAGAAAAAATTGAAGTGTGTAAATTGTGCTATTTTATGGGAAAAATTATGCTGAATTTTTTTTAACAAAACATTCCATAGACTCTATATTAAAAATTTCTTCTGGGTATAGAAAAGTAAAGTTCAAATGAAA
Source organism: Epiperipatus broadwayi (assembly GCA_028023455.1). Taxonomy (NCBI): domain Eukaryota; kingdom Metazoa; phylum Onychophora; class Udeonychophora; order Euonychophora; family Peripatidae; genus Epiperipatus; species Epiperipatus broadwayi. Next base: position 5,726,904 of record JAQFVV010006237.1, read on the forward strand.
GGATGTGTTTACCTATCTTAGCATAACATGTTTTATTATTGTTATTGAACAAGAAATATACCTAACCATTTGTGTCTCTAGAATTAATGAATGGAATGTGTGACATATAACTAATGGATAAATAACTAATGGATAATTAGAAAAGCATGAATATTAAATGTGAACATTTTCTTATTGTTCTCCTCATTTGTGGTTAATTTATTATTAAAATATATTGTCATTTAAAAAATGATGTAGACATAAGTGAATATTATGAATTAATCAATTATTTGCCTAATGGATGATCTTTGATAATTTTATTACTCGTTCCTTGATAAATGTAATTATAGTCAATATTAGTTGGTAGAAAACCAGAGTTCCTTTTTAAATTTGCAAAACTGAGACCAATTAATTAAATAGTAAAACATTACCAAAATCTGCAGCAGTAAATGTTAATTTGTCATTACCAAAAAAGAAATAAATATTGAATACTTCACATACTATATTGTTAGCAATTTAAATTAGCTACCTGCTAAGAACTCTAGAATCTGCTTTTCAATTGGATTCAAAATTTGTGTATTGTCCATCTTTCAAGAAATTGTCTATGCATCTATAAACATCTATTCATTTTACAATTATTATCATTATTGTCATTAAACTGAGAGACTGCAAACCTCTTGCACTTATTAGCCAATCAGGTGTTATTAATAGCGAGCAAATCATAAATAAATACAAGACAGAGAATTTAACAAGAAGAGGGCATCCACCCTCCTCTTTACTTGTCTTTCTATATATCCAAGCCAGTCTAAAATACTTAGATTTGAAAGTGTGAATCTTCAGACATATTCACATTTAATTCACTGAGTTTAAATTACAAACATACAGCATGAAATCTTATGATTTACTATGCAGTAGTTTTTACATGTTATAACTTGCAGTAACGTATGTAAATAATATTTAATTTATAAAGCGCAAACAGTATTTGAAATTAAACTGAGAGACTGAAAACCTCTCGCACTTATTAGCCAATCATGTGTTATTAATAGTGATCAAATCATAAATACAAGACAGAGAATTTAACAAGAAGAGAATGTCTACCCTCTTCTTTACTGCAAGTTATAACATCTAAAAACTACTGCATAGTAAATCATAGAATTTCATGCAGTATGTTTGTAATTTAAACTCAGTGAATTAAATGTGAATATGTTTGAAGATTCATGCTTTCAAATCTAAGTACTTCAGACTGGCTTGGATATATAGAAAGACAAGTAAAAAAGGAGGGTGGATACCCTCTTCTTGTTAAATTGTCTATCTTGTATGTACAATTTGATCGCTAGTAATAACACCTGAATGACTAATAAGCGTGAGAGGTTTGCAGTCTCTCAGTTTAATTTCAAATATTGTTTGTGCTTTATAAATTAAATATTATTTATCATTATTGTCATACATGTCCAAGAGGAATTATTTATAGACAGTACAAATAAACTTTTATTTTCCCAGCTAAAGAAGATTTAATTATTTCTTTTGTTGTTAGTATATGATAGATAGATAGATCGATTTATTTGTCTTTATATTTTTATTTATTTATTATTTTCTTTTGCTTCAAGATCGTCTTGGATATATATAATATGAGAAATATTATAGTGGGTAATTGATCATTATTTTGATATAATTTTTGTTGTATACATGTATTCTATACATGTATGTTAGCAATAGAAATATGTTTTTGCTATTATGAAGCTAACAGCTAATTTGAAAAAGGGGTAAATGCATAAAAGTATTTTTTTTTTGCATTGTCCATGGTTATGAGGTCTATTTAATAATAGTTATTATGCTTCAAATTTAAAAGATTTATACTTCATCATAAATCAAATATTTATTTCAATTTATTAGGTAACATTAAATATGCAAAAGTGATTTTTATCTTAGCTTTGCCAGAAATAATGAGGTTTATTTAATATTAATTATTATACTTCCAATTTAAAATATTTATAATTAATCAGGAATGAGAGATTTATTTTCAATTTATTCATTAATGTTGTTATAATATCTACATATTGTATATAATTTGAAATTATTTTATGTGTTGTTTTGCATGGGTGTGCCTGTTTTATATGATTCATTTATATAATTGTTAAATTTACAGTTGTTTGATGTGTATTTCTCCAATCGGTTTTGGATGATGTGATATGCCAAAAGATGTAGAAGAATTAGGAATTTATCTAAGATTTTTGTTTAGAATGAAATGTGTTAAGTGGCTATGAAGAAAGAAGTTGTTTATGACATATATTATATTGTCATGGTTTGAGAGAACTCTCCCTTAGTTTATATAAATACTTGTCATGAAAGGATTATATTTTCTAGATTAAGCAGTTATGTATTATGATGAAGCAGTGTATTTCCCTTATTTTCATTGATGAGACTGAGTCCACTCCAATATTTAACCTCTGAGCAAAGTTAGGAAGTCATTATATTTTATTGTTTAGATTATTAGAGTTAAGAAAGTCTTCTTGTCGCTCATGTATCTATTTGGAATATTTTCCCATCATATATTCATAGCTATGTGTAATGTATTTTGCTGATAAAAATAAAAAGATTGATTTCTTTTATAGAACATCTAAAGTAAAAATAGTGATAAATTGTTGGTTGGTCTATGGCATCATCCACATAATGACATTTTATTTTTTAAATTTTATAAGCAAACTGATGGGAAATAGCTGTATTAATTATATTATAACAGGTGGCATAATACCCTAGCACACACAAAATATTATTGATTCTGAAAATATGGAAGAAATTTTTCATTGGATTTGTAAGCCTTGGGTAAACCTTTCAAATCATATCATACTAATTTATTTTAAATTTTAAATCACCAAATCCCCAGAATGATTCATTCTTATTTTGAATGAGTAAAAAAAATTAAAAGAAAGAAAGTATTGCTGGCTAATAGAATTGTTTAATTAATTTATGAAGGTTAGTGTGATCTCTAACTCTTACGCTTAGATCCATATTGCATTATTTAATGTTTATTTACCTCAGTATTGGTTTGTTTGATAAAATGTTTGAATTATCTAATAGCATGTGTATATTTTATATAAGAGTACAAAGAAGTTTAACTTTATGTTTAATTATTCCAGTGTTTGTGTTAATAAATGTTAATAAAGCATATCAGAATTGGCTACTAACATGTATATGTTTGAAATAAAAATACAAGGAAGTTTACTTTAATGCTAATTACTCGTATGCTAGTCTATTTAGTTATGGATATTGGAATTAGCCAATAACATGTATATGTGTAAAGTAGAAGAACAAAATGTTTCTTTGGCTATAAAATGTAATAAATGTTTTATTTATTAAAAAATTTTGTTTGGAGTTGTTCTTTTACATGCATTCATAATATAAGTTTCCACACACACATATTCAATATGATATGATTGCACTATTCCATAAATTTAATGATGAACATGTTCAGATCTGATATTGTGTTCTTGATCCAAACACTATATAAAATGCTTGATTATTTGATAATCCTCTGGGAAAGTTTATGTACTTAGTTATTATTTAGATGATGAATTGAAATAAAAAGATACCCTAACTACTATTTCATTAGAACAATGCTCAATTTTATGTTTTATTATTGTAATTTGTAGCTATTGTGAGTATAAATTTTAAATAAGTTATGTAATAAAATCCCTAAGATATTCCCTTATTGTTTCCAAGTAGATATTAATTAGTTATCTAATTTAAATTATTATACAGTAAAAGTTGATTAGTACATGTTTTGCTTTATTTAATTTAAACTTATTATAGAGTAAAGTTAATTAGTACTACATCTTTTTTTTAATAATTTAAACTTATCATGGAGTAAAGTTAATTAGTACTACATCTTTGTTTTATTTAATTTAAGCTTATTATACTGTAATAGTTAATTAGTCCATTTAGATGATGGGAGGAGATAAATTGAACTATAATTTGTTAATTTAAATGGGTGGAATTTTATGAATTTCAGCCACTTATTTATTGCAAAATCCAGTAGATGTTTAACTCTTATTAATTCATAATGTTTCCTCCAATATTTTATTTGCATTTTTTATATTATAGAACTTTTTACCCCCCACTGAGCTAAGTTATCATTTGACAGCCAAATTTCAGTGTTGTCAGAGGAAGTGTATTCTCATATTATAAACATACAGCCTAGTATTTGGTCTCTCCTGATAAAGCCAGTTTAGGTAATAATGGCTAATAATAAAAAAGCAAAGGTTGAACCTAAACAAGTATGTATAGACTTCAAATAGGTGGAAAACTGTTCTCACATGTATTCTTAATCATAAAGGGTGTAATTCATAATGCTTTGATAGGGTCAGACTTTTTTACAGATACAAATGTGCCATTGACTTTGGAACAGAAAAAGGTCATATGTGAGAAGGAGTCTGAAAAGTTTGCAACACCAAAGTTATATAACTCAATAGAGGAGATGCAAGTTGAAGAAGAGGAAACAAAGGGGTTATAGAGGAAAAGATAAAAGGAGCTATAATGTCAAATGAAAATAAAAAAGTATGACTGGGTTTATTCAGAAGAGCCCAGAATGATCCAGGATTTTGAACAGTGAATTAAGTTAAAGCAGGATCAGCAGTTGCAATCCCATTCTTATTATATCATGTATCAGTATAGGGAGTAGGTTCAAAAACAAATAAGCTAAATGATGGAAGTGGGAGTCATTTCAAAGTGCTCATCCCTGGACTGTAATATATTGGTTGTGGTAAAAATAAAAATAAATATGTTAGATTATTTCTTGATGCTAGGCAACTAAATAAAATAATGGTTCCAGATTGTAACATCCCACCCACCCCATACATGATTTGTTAGAGAAGTTCAAAGGGGAAAAGGTTTTTTCAATGTTTTATCTGACTGCCAATTATTGGAAAATTAAACTTCATCCAGAGGATTAGCAATACACAGGTTTTGATATGAGGGATACTCATACCACTTCAATAGAATTACATTGAGCCTGATTAATAGTGAAGCCTGGCTATAGAGTTTCCTCAATCAGGTCTTTTCAGATGAAGTCAAGAAGCTAGTCACCATGTACATTGATGATGGGTTAATAGCCTCATGTTCTATTGAAAAGCATATGTGTGGTATAGAGATTTTCCTTACTGAGTGTAAAAAAAAAGAATTAAGATAAACTTGAAAAAAATACTCTAATGAGAGGTGAAGTGTTGTTTTGAGCCTCATGATACATTTGAAAGAGATGAGACCCCATCCGAATAAAGTACCACCCACCAGGTATTATCCTGGGCCTATATCCAGTAGACAGGTTTGATCATTTCTGGGTTTGTGCAATTTTTATAATAGGTTTTATGAATGGTTGGCAGAACAAATGGAACCACCAGTCAGGCTATTAAATGAAGACAAAGCCTTTGAGGACATAAAAGGGGGTTATGAAAAAGATAGTGTTATCATCTCCATACTTTCTCAAGCCATTCATTGTATAGACTGTTAGCAGTGGATATAGGTTGGGGGTAACTTTACTACAGGTGCAAGATGGGGACTGGAGGGGTGTTATGTTTATCACTCAGTTGTTAATGGGGCTTGAACTAAATTATTCTGTTATTGAAAAGGAGGCATTAGAAATTTGTGTGGGTTTTTCAAAAGTTTAGGTCCTTCTTGCTAGGGTCAAAGGTGGTCACAGTGCAGTGACTGGCCACAAAGAATATAATTCCTAAATTGTAGTTACCTCACAAATAGCCAATTTGTTTGCTGGAGCCTGTTTCTCCAGAAGTACAATTATATATTGAAAAGGGTCTGAAAACATCATTGCAGCTATTCTGAATGGAAATCCTTCTGGCTTTCAGATTTGCCATTTAGGAACAGAAAATCTGTACAAGGCCATTATGAAGTTAAAAAAATTAATGAAAAGCTAGGGGAAGAGTTGCCAAATCTGGATTTTCATCAATGTGAAAATGACCTGTTGAAATGTGATTAAATGATTAGGGAGGTGAGACCCCATATGTTATGGGGGAAATAATCATGGGATAAAGTACCAAATATGTCAGTGTAGATTACACTATAAAATATATGATGACCAAGAAGAATGGAAATCTGTCATATCTCAGATGAGAAATGATGTTGTGACTTATGTATATTAACTATATGCCCATTATGGCTCCCTTAAAACTGAGCATTTGCTACAGAAGTCATTGTACTGTTTCAAGTGGGCATGGAAAAGTCATGGTTGTGCTGGACAGATGCAAAATATGCAAAAGAATTAAATTGAAAAATAGGAGCTACATGGCCTTATGTTTTCTGTTATACCCTCAAAACCTCAGTTGATAATAGCAATAAATTTTTATGGCCTATTAATGACATTTAATAAAAAAATATCTTGTGGTCATATATGATTTATTTTCAAAGTATGTATCTCTTATCCCATTGTCCAGGCTAATGCAAAAACCCATGAAGATGTTGATAAGTAGGCAGTTCTTTGAAGTTGGAAAGCCTGAAGTCATTCACTCTGACCATGGTACTCCATTTATGTCAGAGGTCTGGTATGGGTGAACCCAGTGACACAGAATTAAGCATATATCCTTGTCTCTTTCAAACCCACTATCGAACTCACATGAAAGGGTAATATGTAAATTAGGCATTTATTTCATACATATCTTAGTGCAAATCATAGGACTGGGTTAAGTACTCAGCAGATCATGGGTTTTTCTAAATTGGTCTATAGATGAGTTAAGTGGTTTTGCCCCTAAGTGTTTGCATTTTGGGCATCACATCACATTCCTCGACTAATTAAAACATTTCTACCAGGTATGGCAGAATCTTCCATTGACCAATAAGCTAATCATGCCAGGGCATTCCAGACCTTGCATAGGATTGTCCAAAGAAGAAATAGTAAATCAAGAGAAAATCCATTTCAGTACAAATTAGGAGACTGACTCATGGTCAGGACACCATATATGAGTGATCTAGAAAAGTTTATATGCTAAAAGTTTTACAACTTATACAAAGGTCCTTCTTCTATCATCTATCTTTAGGGAAATAATGCTATTTGTGTTAATATCAAGCAAGAATTCAAGGGAACTTATAACACCCAGTCCCTGAAGCCCGTGCCAATATACACATACAGACAAAAGGAAAATGTAAAAGAAAAGAAATACAAAAAAATTTTTGATGTCATTTGTTAATTATTATTTACCTATTTTTTGATCATTTTAAGCCAACCTAGACTGTGTTTGAAGTCTTTTGATTGGGGGATATTGTAACAGGGATGGAATTAAACCCTGTTCCAAAGACAGGGATTTTGTATTCATGCACATCTGTATAGTTATTAGTACTCACTACATATTGTATATATGCAATTTTTGTGTTCTTCTTAAAAAATAATTTTAAAATGGCCATAAGGGAAAAGGGTTGTGCTCATTTATATTAATGCAACATGTGTGATTATATAGGCAAGAGAATGGTAGGAATTGTTTGGAAAGCCTATATCTTATATGTGTCATTTTAATGTCTGAATGCCATATTTTATTTTCAATAAAAATAAAAGAGTGAAGAAATATGTTAATGAAAATAAAAGAGAAACTAAACAGACTTTTATCTGAGAATGCTTTTAATGAAGGCATTGTTCTAAGTTATTTCTAAAAGGTGTTTGATGAAATTTGTTGCTTAGACAAAAGAGAAAAGGTGCTAAAAAATGTTATTTCTCTTTTGAAGAGACTTTGGATACCATGTGCTAGAACACAAAAAAAATAGCTAAGATTCTTGAGATTAGAACTTTCTGGAAAAGAAAGCAATTATATAAATAGAAAAATATCAGGAGACATTTTGAGTTTGGATTTTTAAGTTGTGAGGTTTCAAAATTGCTATACTGTTGTGTTTGTGTTATAGATTTTTTGCATCAGAAATTTTTGAAGCCTAGTTTGATTCAAAGAAATTATATTTACTGGTTAAAGATAATAGATTGGAGTAAAGATTTAACATGCTGGTTTTTACACCCCCTGATCTCTCTAAAAAGCCAAAGCTGCTATATGAGTGAACCATTGCCAGAACCAGAAAAGAAGCCATACCTGTCCATCTGCATTTTTCTCTGTCTATATTGAAAGTAGTGATCAAACCATTGGAGATTTGAAAAACAAATTATGACAAAAATATTCATTGTGAATCATTTCTATGGTCATAGTATGCCAAATAAATTCATTCTCATCATGAATCTGCATAAGGTCTCTTATATGGGGAACTCAATGTACCACATATTTTATTTCCAAAATGTTAAATGCACATTTTCAGTGATATTTGGTGACTTTAATGCAACTATATTTTAATCAGCTCTCTCACCTTCAGAAAATTTACATGGTACTTGAAATGATTAGACATTATGTTATTATTATTATTATTATTATTATTTTGTTTGCTTGTCTGTAAAAATATATGTATATATGTGAGTGTTTATTAAATATCTGAGCACATTGAAATATTCTCTTTTTTTTATTTCATAAATGTTTTGTTGAATACTTGAGCACATTTATATATATATATATATATATATATATATATATATTAATTTTATTTCATGTATTATGTATTTAGTTGCAGATATATGCATGTGATAGTTGTTCCATTAGGTAATTCATCTGATTCTTACTGTCTTACCCAGATATATATTTCTCATGGGCTCAGCATCACTTGCCCTGAGTGAGCTAGCCAGTAACTAGGCATTTCTGAATTATCCCTGATTGCTTTTCTCATTCTTTCCAGCATAATTAATATCAACACATATGTTTGGTGCTTGGAGGTAGAATAATCTGATATCCATAAATATGCTGGGCAAAAAATAATAACAAATATTTAAGTCATAGTTCCTGGTAATAATAAAACTGTTATATTCTTTAATATATTTGAAAAATGATTCATAATCTAGTGTTAGTTTCAAATAGTTCAGTAGTAATAATACTAATAATAATAATAATAATAATATATATATATATATATATATATATATATATATATATATATATATATATATAATTAGTTTCCAATCAGTAACCACCTAAACATTCACAGTAAATATAGCAACCAATATTTATAACTGCTGTCAAAGCAACCTTCACACCTTTTAATAGCAAGAATGGATATATATATATATTAGAATGACAAATATTAATATTTATTATTTATTCTAGATGCTAGTTAACAAAAATATTAGTTTTAGATACAATATTTTAATATTGATTTATGTACTTTTTAATATATAATTATTTATTTATTATTATACACACATGTCACGCATTGACCATGTTATTGATCCAAACTATATTTTAAATAATTTTTTAAACAATAATATAATATAGCTTTTGTTTTTATATTAAATACTTTTCAACTTTCATATAAACATCATAGCCTCAATATATATATGTATATATGTTAATTTTTGATTGAAGTAGCAAAATACCTAGACATTCAAGTGCATCACCTAAGAATTTAATTACGGTAGGCACCAATATCCATCATATTTTAAATATATTTTCTTATCAATTTTAAAAATGATGATTAAACTTGTTCAAAGTATATGTAATATTAACTTATGCATTATTACAAATTTTATATAAAAAAAATCAACTACTTAATCTTTGTTAGAAACATATTTTTGTGGTAAACAACATCATTAGCAATCCAAAAACAATTGACTTTCCAATAAACATTAGCCAACATAATAGTGGTTAATTGTTTTCCAAGCTGCTGCTGCTATCAGTTATGATAGAAAAATATATCCAACAGATTTTTTTTCATAAAACATTATTAATTATAGTATACGTTAAGTTATCATTTTTCAATATTATCATAAAAGTATGTTGTCTTAATATATATATATATATATATATATATATATATATATATATATATATATATATATATATATAAAAAAGAGAGAGAGAGAGAGAGAGGCAGTTCAATTATTATTTAAAATAATATGGGTGATTTAGTCCGCAAATTGTGTAAGGAAAACATAGATAATATTAAGCATCTGTTAATTGAGTGTGAATGTTTGAAAGCAGAAAGAGTACAAAAAATGAAGTTATGGAAGAATAAATAATAAACAAAGTGATTATACAGAAAATGGGTTATTGTTTTTTATGCTGGGTTTGGAAAAATATAAGAGAATTTAGATATAAAAGTCATAGAGTTGACAAAGATTATGTTGTGGAAATGGGATGGAGCAGATTGTGAGAAAACTTAGGGTGCAAAATAGAAAGGGAAGGTAAAGTGGCTAACAGGTTTCTCTGGGCATGGTTGCTGAGAATTCCCTGACTCTGTTTAAGGATAAGGCACAATGCATCACATCACATCACATAGATTTGTTAAAATTCACATGATGCTATATATATATATATATATACACCTGGGTCTTTTTTTACGGGACTTATTTAACGCGATTTTGAAGTTACGCGATTCCTTATTTCACCGGCAGTCGATCTCCGATAATGCGCTATTACTTTAAATAATAAATTTCGTGCACTTACATCATATTGAAAGTAATAGCACATTATTGGAATTCAACTTTCATCTTAGTAATTTCAATATTTTTAGTGCTTTATAATAGTAAGATTTTATGCAATGAAATTAAAATCATGATTTCCACATTTTATGCATACACACATTAAATTTTACAAGATTATAATGTAAATTTGTTCAAACATTGTGTGTGTTAATTTTGCATTTTAAATCACATTCTGTTTTTGCTTTTTAAAAAAGAACGTAATCAATTATTAATCATTTAGTGTCCAGTTTATTTTTAAAAGGTGAGTAATAGCAGTGAAACGAAATTTGATTTTTAAACGGAATTGAAAATTAAAAAATTAAGACAAAAGTAAAAGTTTAGATACAGAAGAAAATGTAGAAAAAGATAATGAAACAGAATTGGAACCTGTTCCTTTCACTTCAAAAATGATTCGAGAAGGTCTTCAACTTTCTAATCGGCAAATTATTTTTTTATAAATGACACTAATCACGAACATGCTCTTAAATTCCAATGAGAGCTAAATGGTTGTATGTCTGAATATTGTGTTCATAAACAATTAATAAAATCATCATCTCAAAGATTAATTACTAATTACCTTGTCACCAGAAAACAATTAACACAACATGAGAGTGAAGTTGGAGCTAGTTGTATTTCCTCTTGTGTAGAATCAAAAACTAGTTTGCAAATGAACCTGTTTACTGGTAAAAGCGACGTGTATAAAAAAATGTATGCATAAAAATACATATTGTTTTGAATAAAATTAAATATTACAGTTAAAAAATAGTTTAAAAAGTTTGTCTTGTATCAATTTTTTTCAAATTTGAAATTTTTTATTAGTCATACTTTATTTCCTTATTTTTTTTTTTTTTTTTTTTTGCACGAATTTTAAAGTAATTTTACATTGGTGCTTTGCTCTTATGCGATTTTTGAAAAATCACAGTCCATATCCCCCCTTTTTCAAGGTAAGTTACATCTATTTTTGCGTGATTTCGTTTGCGCGCATGTTTTCTGAAGAACCTATTTATCGAGTAAAACGAGACCCAGGTGTGTGTGTATATATATAGTGTGTGTGCGTGTGGGTCTATTGAAATTTGAGATGTACTTTAGTATGTGGTAAAATGTCTATCATAATTCTTTTTTATCTTTCTAGTTTGATTTTTGGATGATGAATATATTAATTTATAGAATATTAACTGTGCTGCTATGACAATGATAATATTACCATAAAATTGTTTATTATTAATTGAATTATGAGACTGTAAATTGACTTTATTCATTTAATAAAAAAAAAAATGATAATGTGAATAATAAAGCACATGGTTTGGATGAAATAATTATTTTTTTTTGTTGTTATATGTTTCATTTTTATTACGGTATCCATGAAAATAAATTATAAACAATATAAATAAATGTTTAATATTTCAAATATATATTTTTCCTATTTATTTGCTTAAAATTATACTAGGTAATATATATATATTTCCAGTGTAATATATTGAAAATGTAGTATAAATTGTTTATTTTTTGCTAAAATAAAAAATAGGATTGGTATTTTTAGAATGCAAATTTTTGTTGTATGTAATATTTCTAAAATATTTCGTTTTATTAGTTGAATAATACAATTTTTATTAGAAGAATGCTACTGAAAATTATTTAAAAGAGTGAATGTAGAGGATTATTATAATTGCACTGATGTCAATAAAAAAAATTTATAAATAGGACTGAATAGTTTGAACTCAAGATTTTCTCTCTTGTTTATACTTTAAGAGGAAGCATGTATAATTTTTTTTATATGATTTTCTTTTTGATTTCCTTTAAAGTATTTATTTGACTGAACAAAATGGAGAAGTAAGGGGCAACATTATCTGCCTATGAACTGACTAGCATTATCAAATTTTTTTTACCAGAAATCAAAATTGCTCGTTACATTGTAAACCATCAGAATAATTTTATTCATTAAAATGGATGTTACTTATATTTTAAAGATGGAATACAAACATTAGCATGTATGCAAGAGTTATAATTATTTGCATGTGTAATTTTATTAGATCGATTGATCAATTTTTTTAGATATGAATCAGTTAATTTTCCTATTATATCATCCTGAGTAAAATCTAGTATCGATTCATTCATATTATTTTAAAATAATACTTGCTCATGAAAGGATATTTCTTCATATGGTCACAAATATAAACTATTACTTAAACAAATAATTATCATTTGAAAGAAGAATTGGGATATATATATATATATATATATATATATATATATATCCCAATATATTCTGATGTTATATATATATATATATATATATATATATATATAACATCAGAATCAACAAAATGTACTTCAAATTTAAAAGTTTTCATAAATGTGTTATATATTCTCTGGAATAAAGACATATTATTTATTTTGTAGTTTGAATATAGATATCAGAACTGTAATGCCATCCTAAAAATATAGTATTTAAAGATTATCTCTGAGTTTGTTTATTTATATTGTCATTATTATTGTTATATATTGTACCCTTTTAACTAGGTCCAAATAGGTTTACTAAGTCAATTTTTGAAAAAATTTAAATTAAGGCAAAACTTAAATAGTATAAATGCTATATAATGTTAATAAGATTTTTAAAACTTTGTTAAAGCAACATTGAGAGTTATAAATGAGTAAAGTCTATGTTTAAATGCTATAATTATAAAGTAAAAGCTAAAAATTATGATTTTTGTATGGTTGGGAAAACTGGTCATAGTGAAATAATATAGTAAAACTCCTATTAAACAAAGTGCTAAAAGTTAATTTTTAAAATAATGACTCAAAATTATATAATCTAATATATTTTAAATAAAAATTAGATTTAATATTTATATTACAAATTATACAATAGTCAGTAATATGTTTAAAAATACTTATATACAAGCAACAAATATTACAAATTATAAAATTATCAAAGCTTTCTAAGTGGAATTATAAAATACACCTTAAATATACTAAAAAATGAAAATGGCTGATTAATAAATTTTCCACTAACAGATCATGCAGACATGATAATATTCAGCAATCTTATAAGTCTATGGAATATAAAAAACATGTTTCAGACAATTTTGTAAATTTAACGGACTAAAAATTTTCACGTGAACAAAGTAATTTATTGTGTAAAAATCCATCATTTATCTAATTTATAGACAAAGATATAAAGAAAAGGATTATAACAGCCATTGAATTGGCACATATTTTATATGGGGAGAAAAATAAATTACATTGTGTTTTAAATAGACATTTATACGAGCTTAATATTTCTAATAAGGATTATAACTACAGGAAAATAATAAACGAAATTAGATATATATGTAATGGCTATGGGATTGTAATAAGTAAAGAAGATAAAGTTGTCGTTTTGTTATAATGTTGTTAAGGCCTATAATAATAGAATAGATAGTTTAATAAAAAATGAGGGGTATAGTATATTATCTAAAGATCCTACAAATAATATAAAAAACAAATATAGAAAATTGTTAAAAAAGATGAAGCTTAATAACATTATAAGTGATAATCAATATTATTCTTTATATCCTAATTCATATATATATATATATATATATATATATGTTTTTACCTATACTATATATATATATTACTATATATATATATATATATATATATAGTAAGGTAAAAACACATAAGGAAGATAACCATTTAAGATTATTATTTAATTTTAGCAATTTCATTTTACATAAATTTTGTAAATATTTAAACAAATGGATAGCTGATATAATTGGTTATGGACAATATTGTATAAAAAATAAAGAGTCTATTATTGATAAATTAAATATGAATATAAATAGAAACCACAGTATCTTGGTGATGGACATAGAGTCGATTTACCCTAGTATCCCTAGTATTAAAAGTATTAGTATCATCATGAAGGCTTTATCTCTAAATATCAATGATGATAGAATAATTAGTATAATAAATGAAGCATTGAACCTAATAAATAATAGTTTATATTTTAAATATAATAACAAATATTGAAGTATAAATAAGGGATGGGTAACGGGATGCATGATTAGTGGGTTTATAGCATCTATGTTCTTTAATGACATGGAAATCAATATTATAAAGGCAGTATAATTAAAAAAGAAGTACTACATTATTTTAGATATGTAGATGATAGTTTGATAATTGGTAATAAGAGAGCAATATATAAATTATATAAACAATTTAATAATAATGTTGAGATGATAGTTTGATAATTGGTAATAAAAGAGCAATATATAAATTATATAAACAATTTAATAATAATGTTGATAATATTAGGTTTACTATGAAAGAAATTGATAATGAAATAAGGTATTTAGATAAAATCAAAATAATGATATTATAATTAAGCATTTTATTAAAGATTATAAATTAAGGAAAATTATATCAATTGATTCAAAACAACCATGGATACAAAAGATGAGTGTAATAAAGAATTTTAAATATAAGAATGATAGATTTAATACAGATAGAAATATTTCTATATTACAGAAGGATAAATTTAAACAGACATATATAAAATATGGATATGCAGCGCATAGTACTGACAATATATTTCCACGATATGGGGTAAATAGTATGAATAATAATAGATGTAGGACTAATAAACAAAAAAAGTGGATAAAAATTTTATGTTTGCCTAGTGTATATAATATATTAAATAAAAACAGTAAAAATTATATAGATAAAAATATTAATGTGGGATGGGCCAATAGCAAAAATTAGGTAAATTGATAACTAATTGTAGGATGAAAAATGATATAAAATATAAGAGAGGAATGGTTTATAAAATTAGATGTAATTTTTGTAATATGATTTACTATGGCCAGATGGCAAAGCAATTGGGAGAAAGAGCTAAAGAACACAATGATGCTATTGCTAGGGAAAATGATAGATCTGCATTATATGTTCATTATTTGCATCATGGACATAAAATAAATTGGATTAAGAATATAAGTGTTTTTGATTATATTAAAAATGTTAATAGATGTAAAATATATGAAACAAACTATATCATATATAATAAAAACAACTGTATGAATATATACAAAACATCCATTAAGTTGAATAATAAGTGGTTAATGGATAAAGAATGGATAGTTAATTAATTAATATATGTGAATATATATAACAGAGTAATTATATGCATATATATATATATATATATATATATATATATTGTAGATATATATATATAGTATTCAATTATTTAAAAAAAAATTTTTTTTTATTCTTTTATACATACAGAGATTTATATGTATAGATTTATTATTATGAATAAGCAGTTCTTTTTGTGATTTATTATATAATATTTTTTTTTATTAAATAATATGTGTTAAATTTATTTAACTTTCATTTTGTTAAAATAGAGTAAATCAGAAAAGTGTGAAATAAGGCAATTAAGATTGTTAGATAAGGAGATAAAAAAATGTACACGTGTGAAACAATGAATAGATCTGTACAAACACAAAGATGCTTTTACACTTATTCCTGATGGCTATAGATTCCAGGTTTGTTGTTATCTGTATCTTAAGATTATTTTTACAAAAGAGGTGCTTTGATGTAGATAACGATAGCGATCAATTTTAAGTCTTTATTGATTGTGACCGACGTCAAACTTGTGAAGCTTTGATTTTTTTTTTAAGATAAAGATTTCCAGATGTTTTTTTTTCTTTGGTTGAAATTCGCGATATAAATGATTGAAACAATTTTTTTAATCAGTCAGTCATAAATTTTTTTAGAGAGATGATCAGTCAGTCTTAAATTTTTTTAGAGAGATGATCAGTTAGTCTTAAATTTCTTTAGAGAGATGATGAGTTAGTCATTAATTTTTTTAGAGTGAGAGTCACTCAAATTATTATTATTATTTTGAGACTCAACTCAGTCGGTCCTTCCTTGTTATTATTCTTAAGCAGAAATGTAAGCTCGGATTTTTTTTTTAAAAGAGAGTGAACGCTTTAATTTTTTTTTCTCACTCTTTGAAAGTTGAAAAAAAAAGAGCAAATGAAATGTGCGTTTATATAAAGCAATTTCCAGCAATATTAAAGAAGAGGAGAGAAATGGAACAAGATTGAATTTATTAGAAGTTAGTAATAATTATAAAAAATGATATTAACATATTTGGTTATGCATAATACTATGCCTCTGCATTGCTAAACCATTTTTTCTGCTTCCTGGTTAATACAGAATGAGTCAAAATCGCTGATCTGTCTATGAAGTCATGTATCCAGTAATAACCAACAAAATGATAGATTTTGAAGCCAACCACACAAGCTATATGGAATGCTTTGTTTCTAGTTCCTGGCTTATTAAAAGCTCATTACCTTCGAATGAATGGAGAAGAGGAAATAGGAGGAAAAGAAAATTTATAACAGCCATGTAGAACCAAGTTTGAAGCCATAAATCAAATTTTTGTTGATTTACCTCAATCATCTAAAGTGTCAACAGCAATTATTTTTTTTAAAGGAGAGAGACAAGCAAATCCACCGGTACCTACTTATTCAAAGTACTTATAATAACTTTTTTTTTAAATGGTAGAAGGAAGCCAATCAACAGTGAATAATAATGGAATTGAAGAAACAAGCAAAGTCAATTGATTCAGCATTATCTTAAAAGTATCTGCAATAACTTTCTTTTTTTTTGTTGTTGTTGTTGTTGGTGAGCAAAGAAAAGCAGTCTGAAAATTCAAATTCAGGACATTAATAAGAAGTAAAAAGTAGACGGGTAAATATGAACTTTCTTTAACCGATTTTATTCTTTTACTTATTAAAAGTAAACCTTAATTTACTGGTCAAAGCAATTTTCTTTTTTGATACAGAAACATTAAAGACTTGTTTATCTATAGTTATTTGCAATATCTCACAACATAGCACAAACATAGTTTAAATCTTTAAACTTAAATTTTTCATTATTTTTTTTTTTTTTTTATATATATTGTAATGTTGAAATGTTTTTTTTTTTAATTGTTCTTCAGTTGTTAATGATAATGAGCAACCTATAGATATATGCATTTATAATGTTTTTTATTTTTATTTTATCTTGTTGCATATTAAAAATTAATATATGTATTTTATTTTCTTTCGCTATAAGGTTGCAAAAGAAAAAGATATTTTTATATATGTAATTTTTGGGTATACATTTTAAACATATATGTTAACATTACCGAATGCGTGAATGTGTAACTGCTTATCCAAACACATCAAAGAATAGGTTATATATGATTAGTTTAAAATGGTAAATTGAAAAGTAGGGCATTACATTTGAATGGAAATGAAATAACATATACAAGTTTCACCTGAAATTTATTTTATGATATGATGAGTAAGAAAAGTCTTAAATAAGCATTTATAGAATATGTATTTTTTTTTTCTAATATTGATTTAAGTCAGCTTATTTTGAGATATCAAGAAAAATGACAAACCTATATATTAAGTTTATTTGCTTATACTTATATAAATTTTTTATATTAATAAGCCATTTATTTAATTGTCGATTTGACTTTAAAGAAGGAAAGAAAGAGTAGTAGTGTTAATAAAATATAATTATATATCTTAATTGGTTTCCGAGTTATTATTAAGAATATTGTGTTTTGTTTTTTTTGTCTTAATTCTATCATTTTAATTCATCATCATTGCTCGCAGTTATTAAGTATTACCATTCGTATATATTGAGCAATCACTTGCAAATATTAAGCGTCCGCAAAATAATAGGTAAACTAGAATGTTGATATTTAAGTATTTAAGGATTATGCTTGAGAATAACCAAATTTTGATAATTATAGTTCAACATAGAAAGCTAAAATTGTGTTGTGTCCATGAATTTAGATCATCCTCATCAAAGATGGATATCATGTTATTAGTTAAAAATGTTTCAAATAATACTATATAAAAGTTATGATCGCCATCAATCATCATTAATAAATTATAATCATTAAATTTAATGTTTAGCGTAATGAATATATTTTAGTAAATAGGGGTTTATAGAAAATTGAATATTATGCAAAGAGATTCATGATGATCAATCATCACCATTAGTATTATTAAATCCCAGTATGAAATAGGATAATTTTAATAGATGCCTATAAGTTTATAAAGATGAATTTATTGTTGTGAGTTTATTGATAAGCCATGGCTGGTATCATCATCACTATTATAATCATTATTATGATATCACTATTATTATCATTATTATGATATTATTATCATCATCATCATTATTACCTTTATTGTGATAAATAATCTAGTTAAATGGCCATCAATATCAATAATGGTCTTCACATGCTTGTTTGGAAGCCATTAATAGGATTATACATGTCTGTTCATCAATATACGCTAATGAGCTAGCAATGTCTATAAGAATCTTTGATCTATAGTATAAACTTTGGTAATATTGGGATCTTGTAATTTTATCAATATAGATAAAATGTAAGAATGTCATTTTTGTTCAATAGTCATCCAAGTCATGTGTAATAAATATGTACTGAATGAGTTTGAACTCAAGTACACTATAAATAGATACTTATCTAGATTGAAAACAATCTAGTGGCGCTCATGGGAAAACACATGTACTTAGCTAAACTGAATAAAGAGTGATATCATCCCTTTCCAACTTCATAATATTAGTTTTATAAAATATATTTTTTTATAAGTTGTCATGAATAGCACCCGTGTGTGCATATGACCATGAATGGTCTTATATATTTGGAAAGAAGAATAGGAAGGATTCTTTGTTAGAAGAACCTAGTATTGGAGATAAGCATAAGGCACTCCAGGAATCTCACAGTGGGTACTTTTATTCAGTTGCTATATTTAATATTATTTTTATTAGATGACAATGGCCAGTATGTTTTATTGTTCAGATGACTGCCCCAATATATAAATAAATACCAAGAATCTTTAATGCTGATATTTTCAAGTGGCACAGTGATTCTATAATTTCTTTATCTATGCTATGATGAATTAATATAGTTACAAATGGTACAGATTGGATAGGCATATATCTAATAATTAATAATTTCCCCTATCTAAATATTTATTATGGTTACAAATGTGACATATTAAAATAGTTACAAATTATAGTTACAAATACATATCTTTTATATTAATTTAATAATTACAAATACATATTTATATTAATTTATAAATATTGTTACAATATATATATATATATATATATATATATATATATAATTAATATATGTGAATATATATAACAGAGTAATTTTGCAATAGGTTTGAAAAAAAATCAATCATGTTGGACATCCATTTGTTTATCTGTCTTCACTCATGTATTGATATAGATGTTGCTGTATGTACTTTAAATCATGGTATTCTGGAGACATATTGAAAAGGGCAAAAAACAATTTGCTGAAAAAGGCTTTTCTATGACAATTTTATAATTTGTAATCTTTGTTGCATGCATATATGTATTTTTAAACATATTATTGACTATTGTATACTTGAAGTGCAATATAAAAAAAGAATTGGTTTTAATTCAGATTCTTTTTCTGTATAGTATTATAAATTATTTATTAAAAGTATAATATTTTCTGGTAGTCAAATGTATTTAATTTATTACTGTTTAAATAATTTCAAAATTTAATTATTCCAAATTGTATTATTATATTTTATTTTTTATAATATAATATTTTGTAATTAAATGTTTAAGATAATTCTGTTTTTAGACAGTGAATATGAAAAGTTGATACATTTTGTCTGGTTTTTAAATCATGTGACCAGAAAATACACATACCTTTTGCTTGCAAGGTTTCTAAAAGAAAGTTTCAAAATTACTTTCAGAATTGTTTTAAAAGAAATTGAAACATTTGTGTATCATGAAAATAAATGTTAGGAAAATTATTTAATTAGTTATCTTTAAAATAAATATAGTTAGTAAAGTTAAATTTTAAAAATAGATACATTAATGTTAAATATTGGATAAATTGATAAAGTACTATTTTAAAAATGTTATTTTAAAGTGTTTAATTTGTTAGGGGAAAGTATAAAATTAATTTAGAATTAAATTTTGTAATAATATTTAATATTATAGTGTGAGTCATAAATTTTATTTCTAAATTTTAATAACTAAACTTGACAAATATGTAAATTAGATCATATGTTGAAGATTAAATAACCAATCAGATAGTAAATTAGATCTGGTATAAAAATAAATGCTTTTACTTACTTACCTACTCACTTTTCATTAATTTGTTAACTTATTATCTTATTATCAATATTATCAACATATATCAGCATTGGAGTATTACTTAGTCTACTTCTTAGTAATATTATTTTTTAAGAAAAGTTTTGCAGGATTATCAATTTATTAAGTCAAAGTAATAATGTATCCCTAAATTAATAAATTCTCTGCTAGTTATTTTTATTGAAGCTTAAGCCAATTTCACATTAAAACTATGGATTTAGTACCAGAGATAATGTGTTTAAAAAAATTAATGACAATAGTACAACTGATAAAGGAAAGTATAGTTTTAAACATATGAAAGAATTTGTATAATTATTTATTTTTAATATTTTGAATATTTACAAGAGTGATGTATAAAAATATTTTTTAAAGAACTAGCATGCTTATGCATTATATTTTAAAAATTTTAAAGTCTTTATTTGGATGACAAAGAGTTATCAGAAAACTTAAAAATTAGTATTTGTCTAAAATTGGGAAATGAATTTAATATTGAACCTATCAAAAAAAGATATCATTTATGCTTACATTAGTACTGCATAGATTTTTTTGAGAAAAAAATTGTGGTGATTTTTTTTAAAACATGGATTTAAAGGTTATTACAAATTTTTCTTGAGAAAATGATTAAATGTAAAAACTGACATTATTACAAATATAATTATTATGACAAGTTGTCGTTAAAAAATACTATAAATTATTTTGGATATTATAAAAAAACTGGTTTTAAAACTTATTCATCAGGAAAAGAAATAAGTGGATAATTAAAAGAATAAATATTATCCTAACTGAAAAATATATCATTATAAATGACTTAAATTTTCTTACTATAAAATGTTTTTAAATGGAATATAAAAATGAATATTTTCCATAAATATACATATTAAGTTTACATCACCCACACTGATTCATCTAAAGCCGATAGAATCTAAGTGAACAAAAAAACTCTGGAGACTATTTAAAAAATATTTTTCAAGTGATATCACCTCAATATCTATTATCCTGGAAAGCTACAGACAATAGACTGTATTTTATAGATTTTCAGAACAGGATGAATAGCCAATTTTCAAATATTTTTGGATTTAAAACGTTTTTTTTTTACTAGTGAACAATTGCACACCAAAGAAAAAAAAGAGTTCTGTGTTTAAAACTTTCAGATGATAGTGGTTGCTTAGCAACAGTGCTGGGGGGAAAATTCTATGGAAATATTGGAAGAAAAAAGAAACTTTTTTAAAATTGAACTTTATGAAGAAAAGAACGAGTGGAGTTTAGTGACTATAGTTTTATTATCATTTTACATACTAATTGTAGTATAAGTATTTTTAGTGTTAGGGTAGGAAAAGTTACACTTTAAATATTTTATTTATTCTAACTAAATTAAAACTTTAAAGAATATTTTAATATTTTGTAAAGTTTTCATAAACATTTTAAGGTATAATAGTATTATGCTGAATGACTGTTATTATTAATTAATATGTTACTTTTGTTAAATATTGGACCAGAATACATCTATAATAGTAACTGACAAATGTAGGCTCACTAGATAAATCTTATAAAATTTATTACTTTTATATGATGTATATTTTATTGTTATTTTCTAGAATTGTTTGGAATATTTTTTCTGATATTGCTTGGTCATATGAACATATGAACATGTGTGTGCATTAAGTAACATAAAACTTGATTCTTCTACAATATAAGCCATAGATTTAGAAAGATATGCATACATTTTCTTTTATATTACCAATGTAATATAATTTATTGATACTCAAAATTTTTATATGATTCTTTAATGGATGAACCCTACTTTTGGAAAAATTTTGAATTTTGATTTTAATATCTTAAAACAAAATTATTTGTATTTTTTATTGCTGAGTTTTAAAAGTGAATAAAACCTTTTCTTGTAGTAGTTTTAGATTGTTAAAGTCAAATGCAAATTTTATTTGTTATTTGGAGTAATGCTAGTTATTTTTGCAGTAGGTTGTTAGATCTATTGAGAAGTTTTAATCGATAGAGTCTTTGGGAGTATGTAAAGAATACTTTGGATGCTTATATGTAGGATCTATGAAGAAAATAAAAACGTAACCTATATTGTTATCTTAGTAGTTTATGCAAGTACAGATAACATAGCCCTGTGTCTTGTATATATTTTCCATGGACAGTGTTTTTCTTGATATTTTGTATTTTAAAATGTTCATGTGAGTGCTGAATAAATAGCCTGGACATTATTATTATATTTGAGGGTATTAGACAGAAAAGTCATACCTCTATTGAGTCTTTATTCTAGTTATTTCTTCATGCCTATGCATCACATCACTATCTTAATTTCAACAGTTATTACAACAT
Source organism: Epiperipatus broadwayi (assembly GCA_028023455.1). Taxonomy (NCBI): domain Eukaryota; kingdom Metazoa; phylum Onychophora; class Udeonychophora; order Euonychophora; family Peripatidae; genus Epiperipatus; species Epiperipatus broadwayi. Next base: position 5,749,984 of record JAQFVV010006237.1, read on the forward strand.
ATAACATTGTATTTTATGAAAAAAAGAGATGAATAATTTTGGATTGTAGTATTGTTATTTTGAAAGGAGATGAGATCGGTTTTCCTTCTTTTTGTATTGGGATCAAATACAAGTGAGATTGAATGTAAATGCTAACAATGAATAATAAAGAATCATAGTTATTTCATATTTTTATTAAACTACTTTTAAAAAAATATATAAAAGAGATGCCAACTATTCATGAGATTTTTGAATAATTTTGATATTTTTGATTTTACATGTTAATGCATAATTTTTAAAAATAAAACATCCAAAATGAACTACATAAAATAGAATGAATGCTTGCATTTTATGAATATTATTTTATATTTTAAGCATACATGAAACACACATATAAGGATTTTTATTTAGAGAGTAGTACCAAGCGAAATATGTAGAAGAACACCAATATTATTATTTTATTAAAATCAATTTTATTTATCGAATGAACCAAGAAAAAATATTTAAAATAACACTAGCACTATTATATTAGATAAATTTAATTTATTTATTGTAAAAATATTTGAACATATTTTAAAGATGAGTATTAAGTATTTCATATTTTATAATTTTTCGTATACACTTGTGAAACCATATGGTCTAGCTATGTACAATTAATAGATTTTTTATTAAACTATAAGAGTAGTCTTAAATTTGTATTATATTTTAAATAAATGTGCCATAAATAGTACAGAAGTCAGAGTAAAGGCTTATTTACTTGTTGATTTATTTGTAAGTATGTAACCCAATTTGTTTAAATTAGCTTTATATTTGTTTGATTTTATTAAGGATAATTTTAAATAGTGTACATAGTTCTTGTTAAATGTATAGGATAATAAAATTTGTTAAACTTGTTTTTATAAAACTTTATGTTATGTTGATTTATTCACCATCACAAATACATGATTGACAGATACCAAAATAAATATAATATTTGCATGGTAGAGATATAATTATTTAGATAAGGAAATTATAATGATTCAGAATGTAATATACTTGAGAAGTATTCTTTTGCATTAATATTATTATTATGGTCATAATTAATTGCACAATTTATTGCATAGAATTTTAACATTGTTTGTTGCCATGTATTTTTCAGATTGTATCAGATTATATTCTATTTAATATGCCACCTGACAAATAAAAGAATTGAATTACTTATTATTACTATCATTATTGGTTGTTACCATAATATTGAACAGTGGATAAGATTGATAATTATTTATCTAAGATTGTTGTTGTTGTTGTTTCTATTATTAGTTAGTTGTAGTTGAGGATGATACAAAATCCCTTATCATACTTGACTACAGGAGATTATAAATTGATTAGAGTTATTTTAAAAACCCTGAGATAATTATAATTGTATTGTTTTAATAAAGAGATTAGAATTTATTTAGTTACATTATACAAATTGATTGTTATTATTTTAAAGTCTTAATAATGCCATTAATTTATTATTATTTGAAATAATAGGGGGAATAGTGTTCTTATACCATGAAGATTGTATCCTGTGGGACATTGGTTCAATGTAATTCATTACTGCTTGACCTTCACTTTATGGTCTCGTGATTTATTAATTATTTATTTATTTAATTTTCTATAAACAGAACCATTTATTATTTATTAATCAGTTAGAGCTAGTTAAATAGTAGATATTATCATAGGATATTTTTATTATTGACTATATGTATTTTAGCAAAGTGTAATCATTTTATCTGAGCTAGTTGTATTTTTTTATTATTATATCAATTCAGTGGTGAGGATAATATATATATATATGTGTGTGTGTGCACGTGTGTGCATGTTTATCTTCATTTGAATGTAAAATTATTTATTGACAAATAAAATATTGTTTAGTGATCTATACACATATTAAAATATAGTGAGTTATGTTTTCTTAAGTTTAAATTTATAGCTTGTGATGTAGTAATTATTTTAATTTAAAAGATTCAATTTTTACTTCAAATTTAGCACTTATATTAGGAGATCAAAAGGATTTTATCACAATAAATATTCATTTTATTTTGCTCTTAAATTCATATTAATAAATATCTAGATGTATCTGTGTATGTATATATATATATATATATATATACATATATATATATATATATATATATATCATCATCATCATCAACCATTATCAATCCACTGCAGGATGAAGGTCTCTCCAAGTTTAATCCATCTTCTCCGATCTTTAGCTTCTCTTCTCCACAACACCCCTGCACATTTTCTTATTTCATCCATCCATCTCACATGTGGTCTCTTTCTGGGTCTTTTACAATCTCTTGGAATCCAGTTTAAAATTTCAATTGTCCATCTATTATCATCTCTTCTAGCAATATGTCCAGCCCAACTCCATTTCAATCTTTTAATTTTTTCAATAAGGTCAGTAACACCTGTTTGTTGTCTTACCCATACATTGCATTTTCGATCTCTTCTTGTTACTCCCAACATACATCTCTCCATACTCCTTTGAGTGGTCTGAAGTCTCTGTATTGCTCTTCTATTAAGTGTCCAAGTCTCAGATCCATAAGTAAGAACTGATAAAACACATTTGTTAAAAACCATCCTTTTCAAACACATAGGCATATTTCCTTTTAGTATCAAGTTATTTCTACCAAAAGCACTCCAACCAAGTTTAATTCTATGATTAATTTCCTCCATTATGTTTCCATCTGTATTAATAATCTGACCAAGGTATTTGTAACTGTTAACTTCTTCTAATTCTTCATAATCAATCTTTATTTTCATATTTTGAGCAAATCGATTAAACATTACTTTAGTCTTTTTAACATTTATCTTTAGTCCTACTTTTCTACTTTCATCTGCTAACTCCTGCAACATTTCCTGAAGCTCTGAAGCATTATTTGCAAAAACAACTACATCATCTGCGAAATCTAAATGACTTAAATACTCTCCATTTACTTTCACTCCTTTAGTTTCCCATTTTAATCCACAAAATACTTCTTGCAGCACTGCTGTAAAGAGTTTTGGAGATATGGAGTCACCTTGTCTTACACCTTTCTCAATGTTGATTTTTCCAGTATCATTATGTAATCTAATTGTTGCTGTTGCATTTTTATAAATATTCTTTAAAATATGACAATATCCTGGATCTATACCTTGATGATCCAATGCTTTAATCACTGAAGAAATGTGTATAGAATCGAATGCCTTTTCATAATTTACAAATCCAAAACATAATGACAACTCATATTCATTTATCCTTTCTATGACTTCTCTCAATACCTGAATATGATCTATTGTACTAAAACCACTTTTAAATCCAGCTTGTTCTCTTGGTTGGTGGAAATCCAAAGTTCTCTGTAGACGAGTTGTAATTATCTTGGTAAAAATTTTATATAAAACTGATAAAAGGCTGATAGGTCTGTAATTTTTAATATCTTCTTTATCACCTTTTTTAAATATTAATATTATTACTGCATTCTTCCAATCTTCCGGTACATCTTTATCATTTAGACATTTGGTATATAACTTTGCTAAAATTGTTTCTATTTCTTCACCTGCTTCTTTTAATATATCAATTATAATTCCATCATTTCCTGGAGCCTTTCCTTTCTTCATACACTTAATTGCATGTCTCACTTCTTCATTTAAAATTCTGGGCAATTCGGAAGATGTAATAGATATAGGAGGTACTTGTTCTTTATTACTATATAATTCTTGATAAAAATCTTCTACCAATTTCATGATGTCATCTCTCTTTTTAGTAATAATTCCATCTTTTTTTCTTATTGCAGATATAAATTTCCTACCAATACCAAAATGTTGTTTAACATTTTTGAGACTTTTATTTTCTTCTACAGCTTTCCTTGCTATTTCACAGTTATACTTTCTTATATCATTTTCAACTCTTTTCCATACCATTTTACAAAATTCAAGATATTCAATTCTTTTTAATACATCATTTTTGTATATCTTCATATTCCTTCTTTTCTTCATAAATTCTCTAGTCTCAGTAGAAATTTTATTGGTCAATTGCTGCTTTTTTCTACCAGCTATGTTTGTTGCAGTTTTTAAAAGTGTATCAGTTATTTTCATATTAATTTCATTCAAATCTGAATCATGTTCAAAATCTCCTAACACTTGAAACCTATTTGTAAGTTCTAATTTAAATTCATTAGAATGTGTCTGAAGATTAGAAATATCAACTGTAAATATTGTTTTTCTTAATAATTTTTGTCTCTCTAGTTTTACATTAACACGTAACTTACATCTTACTAATCGATCATCACTTCCTGTGTTAAATTTATTAAGAACATTACAATCTTGAAATATATGTTTTCTGTTAGTCAAAATATAATCCAATTCTGCTGTACCTTCATTTGGATGCTTCCATGTCCATTTCCTTTTAACATTTTTCTCAAAAAATGAATTCATAATATAAAGTTTTTCTTTTTCTGCAAACTCCACAAGTCTATGTCCTCTCTCATTTCTATTACCATAACTAAAATTACCTACAGCAATTTCATCTTTCATTTATCTACCAATTCTAGCATTAAAGTCTCCCATAACAATTTTAAAATGTTGTTTACTCTGATCAAAAGCCTTATGTACATCCATATAAAAATCTTCTACTATTTCATCACTATGAGAACTTGTTGGGGCATAAACCTGAATTATCTGCATTTGGTATCTGCTATTAAGTTGTATAACTAATCTTGACACTCTGTCCGATACACCATCAATCTCCACAATATTGTTCTTCCACTTTTTATTTATAATGAATCCTACTCCACTTGTATTTCCAATATGTGTGCCTTTATAATAGAGTATATGTCCACTTTTTAAATCAATTGTTTCTTCTCCTTTTCTTCTAACTTCACAAAGTCCAATAATGTCCCATTTAATATAAGACAGTTCTTCTTCTAATTCTTGCAATCTTCCTTCACTTGAAAGTGATCTGCAGTTGTAAGTACCTAAATAAAAAGTCGTCATCAAATGGCAGCCTGGGTCCGCAATCAGGGGATTCTTAGCACCCTCCACTTTCGGCCACCAACCGCTGCCTTGGTTGGTGACTTTACAGCCTCCTGGGAATAAGGGCCATGCTTTATTTTTGTCTGTCATAATTGTATATATGTATTGGAAAAATATTTATCATTTACACAAACATTCATTCTGCTTTATCAGGCACTGAGAAGAAATACCATGGTGTTTCTTGATCTTAAACTCAGAGGTAAAAAGCCAATAAACTCACCATGCTGGCTAATGCATGTTGGTGAGCAGCCCATCCATGTTTGTACGCTATATGAATAATCACATAGTAATAACAGCTGCAACAACAAGAACGTATGGAGTGGACATTAGGAATTTGCCCTGCACGGTTCCTTTAAGGCCTGCAAGAGGAATCAAAGGGTCTCCTTTCAGTTAATAGCAAACTCCTTTCTGCAGCCATATATATATATATATATATATATATATATATATATATATATATATATATATATATATATATATATATATATATATTAAAGTCTTTTATATTTTGGAAATTAAGAACATTCTGCAGCACATTTCTGATACATAGACATTTTTTTCTTTGTTATTAAATAATTGAAGATTAATAGAAATAACATATGTAAATATGAAATTAATGTTAATTGATTTATTGTACATCCAATTAGATCATATGTGCACATATTGATGGTTTACAATTTATCATATATATATATATATATATATATATATATATATAAACTTATATATATATATATATATATATATATATATAAGTGACACATTTATTTATAAATGTTTAATTTAATTTAAACCAAATAAACTTGTATAATTGTTGTCCAATTATGCAAGTGAATTCATTAATTAATAACATTCAAGTGAGACAAGATAAACTGTCCATATCATAAAAATTTATTTAAAATTACTATATCCCATATCCAGAAATCAAATCTCAGGGTTTTTATGTAAGCATGATTATATTATTTTTTTGTATTGAATTCTATAGTTATCATTTGACTAGTTATAAACTTTATGTGATAATCATAATCAAATATTTGTGTGTTTTATCTAAATTATTATTGTTTGAATAAGTACTATATTGAGTTTATAGTTGTCCAATAAGATTTTGATCTTATTCAGTTATAAAGCTGATAGCAAAATATTTTGTTCTGTTATAATTCAGAATGATTTGCTTTAATTATATTCAAATTTAGTTGATTTAGAATGTAATTCCAGTTTAAATATTCAATTTTAATATCAATGCTTTATTATAATAAATGATAATAATTTTTATATGTTTTCATTAATATAATATACAATTTTAATAATTTAATTACAAAAAATTTAAAATAAATTGATATTAGTTAATTGTACTATATACTTGTATAATTGGATATTATATATTCATCATTATTAAGTATTTTATCTTGCTATAAATAACATGATTAGTAATAGTAAATTAATATTTGAATATAGCTTGATTGAGTTAGTATTATTTATCATTTTATTAAACTAGGATATAAAATTAATTATTGGGTCATATATTTATTTAAATATTATGAATATTGTTAACTTACAGGACATACTAAAGCTGTCATTTTAATCATTCATAACATATTTTATTTAAATGCAAACATCATTATATTTTAGCATAAATTTATATTTTTCTAAGCAATTTTTGTTTAATTTGCTATATTAAAATTTAGTTTTTTAATATTTTATTATTGATTTCATTGTATTATAAATGAAATCTATCATAAGCATATGTTGTTGTTTTGAGACAATAATATTTGGATTAATTGCTTTATTTTAATGTATTTTAAGTGAGTATTATATTTAGGGTATTTGAAGTGATGATCTTGTTTGTTTTCTATTTATTATAAATGTTGTCTGAACTCTTGATGCTATAATAAAAATTATCATCACTGTTTCGTTTTCTTAAACAATTAGACAAAGAGTTATATTAAGTACTGAATAATTAGTTGTTAATTGGTATTCATTTATTTTAATATATAATACTTATTCTGTTATAAAGAATATGATTATTTATGGGCATTATAAAATTAGTATTATTTTTATTTGATTCACATTATATTCAGTTATAATCATGTTCAAATTGTAACATCATTTTATTTCTATTACATAGGTTGACCAATGATAGAACTATATTTTATTCAGGTTATATTAGAGTTATTTTTAATTGCACATTTTTGAATCTGGTACAAAAGCTGTCTAAATGTTTGGGGCTAGAACAAAGGTTAGCATACACACATTTATTCTATCACAAGTAGCACTACAGTTTGCAAGGCATAATTAAACATGATCACCCTATCATGGTTTTGTCATATCCAATTTATTACAAATGATTTACAAATCAGTGGTGCATTGAAAAAAGTGTATACCTTCATTTTTATTTTGTTATAATTGGCCTTTTAGCTTTAAATACAATAATAAGAGTTATTGCATCATCATCTTTACAGATCAGTTATAAAATGCTGCCTAAACCTATAGGATAACTTTTTATTCTGTTACTATATATATATATATATATATATATATATATATATATATATATATATATATATATATATAGAGAGAGAGAGAGAGAGAGAGGGAGAGAGAGTCATTCTAATTGCCATAACAAGCAATGCTGTAAAAAAAAGCATTTAAAAATTTCTAGCTTGAAATTATCCCCCAATCCTCAGACCATTGGTTTCATGCTTTTACAATCCTCAAGAGACACTATAGTAATTTCAGACATGAGACCTAAAAATACCAACTCAAAGCCATCAATTAACTGAAAGTTAACTATGAAGTGGAAAGTCTGAAATTTTCAGACACCTTTATGTTTTCAAAACCAGTGGTTTGAGGATTGAAGAATAATTTTTAGATAGAGAGTTTTAAATGCTTTCTTTTGCAGCATTTATCAATAATGCTTACTAAAGTACTTAGCACCATCCATTATTTTTTACAAGCATAAATATTGGGTCATGTGATATGTGACTGTACTTTATTTACTATATATATATTATAAAGGTTGGAAAAACCCATCCTTTCCATCAAAGTGTTGTTATTGTCATAAAATAAAATCCTTTGGTTTGGCTTTGATAAGAGTGTTTATTTATATATGTTGTTTGTGTTATTAGTTGTTATCATTATTTATTTCAATTTTTTTAGGTATATGCATTTATTTCTGATTTTGTGATTTGAAAATGGTTCTGGTGATATATATATATATATGTGTGTGTGTGTGTGTATGTGCATATACATTTTAAGAATATATCGGTTTGTATTTAAAGTATTTGCCTTTAGTAATATCAATGGTTAATGTATTGGCATATAAAATAACTAAATATGTTTGCATTGTATTTTTGTTTTTGAAATTATTTGCGATGTAATTTTATTATTTATTATTTATTTATTTATTGTAAACTGTAAAGCTTGTTTTTGTATGTATTTTTTTTTAACTTTAAGAATTTAATTAAAAATGGATGATTGTTGTAATAATGGAATTGATATCAATAGTGTGGAAAAAATGATCTAAACAATATAGCAACAAAAAAGATTAAGCCAATAAACATCGCATGATCAATACATATAGTGAGTTTTGCCTGTTTTAAAAAAGATTATTATTGACTATCACCATTAGGATAAAGAAGCAACACTTTGCTGCTGTTTAATATTTATTTTTTTGCATAATTACAATATTCTCTTGGGGATGATGTCATTAGAAATGGCAGACTAAACAGCAAATTGTGGTCTAAGGAATGTAATTCCCTCTGTCTTATCCTATCCAATAAATAACATCTATTAGAAGAGAAGCAAATTATTGACAAGCATACATTTGAGTGGAAACCAACCTGAAAAATGAATAGCTATTTATGTACTGTAAATCAATATAAATATTACTTAACTATTCAAAGTCAGAATATCACAATAAATTGATCCACTATGACCTAGCCTGGATACTAGACACTTGTAGACAATCATATACATTCTCATGAATTCATGTGCTCATCATTTTATATTATCTTACATATTAATTCAATCTAGACCACATGTATCAAATAGTTGTTGAACTTTAAAACAAAAAAAAAAAAAAAACCAGAAGATTAATTGCAAATTAATTTGATCTTTTTTTTTTTTTGTTTGTATACGATTGATTAACCATTTATCTACGTTAACTAGCTATAAATTTTAATCAATCATTATAAATAATACGTTAGATTTCATTTACTTTTAAAATTGTCTGTTTTATTTTGATTCATATGCAATATATAGGATGTAATTTAAGTAAATTGATTTAAACTTTTATTTCGTCAATATTAATAGTAAAATGCTAGATGTCATTTGTTATTAAAAAATTTCTGTTGTTCTTTAATTTATATGCTTTATATATGTATGTTATATAAATAAATTGGTTTTAAATTTCAATTCATTAACATAAATAATAATATAGTAGACATAATCTGTCATTAAAACACTCTGTTGTTGTTTTAATTTAAATGCATTGTACATGTATGCTATATATGTAGTACACAAGGAATGCTAGAAAATAAATTTATTGTCGTTTGTTCTCGTAGGAATCATTTATAAATATACACATAATGTGTTATATTAGTGTTCAATATTTAATATTTAATATAATCATTCAATATTTTTATTCAGAAATTAATTCATAACCTCATCATAAGATATGTCTAAAAGATAGATCTGGCTGTAGACATATTATATGTGTGATATATATGCGCTTCTTTCTTCATATGTGAGATTAGGAGTTATTCTTTTTTTTTTATTCACAGAAGTTTCATATACTAAGGGTTAGATAATCTAGTGATAAAAGTTTATTGAATTCTCAGAATTAATGATGATACAAAAGAAGATATTAAGTTTTGGTGCCATAATAGAGACCTTATTATAGATAATAAATCTAAGGAGTTTATATTTGCAGTTTAAAAAATGAAGAAGAAAATACTGATAATTTTATGTAAAGTTAAGTGATCTAACCTTAATTTAAGGAATGTATCAGTGAAATGAAAACTTAGAAAAGAAACAAATATTGTAGTATTTGAATATATTTCCATTTGAAACGAAAATTAAACCACAATTAAAATAAAGCATTTGTTTTATATAAAATGACTTTGTGATTTAGTTGAAATTTATTTATTTATTTTTCTCTTTTCAGTATACAGGTCAGTGGACAATACTTGAGACTGAGAATTACTTATATGTTAATTTTTGTGTTTTGCCAATATTCAATTTTATAATTACTTACATAAGCCATCATTAATTAATATATTGTTTTGCATATAATCCCCATCTACAAATATAGATTAAATTAAATAAAATTTCCTTTGCTTCCAATTTATATTTCGGTGAGTAATTAAGTCACACTGATCATGTTAAATCCTGAGAGTAAATCAATTAATGTCTCTTATTATTGCTTTTTGGTATCTATGCATATTTTATATACAGCTAGTCGATAGGTAATATTACAATTGTTAATCAATTATTGGACCATATTTTACTCATGCTTAAAATTTTCTTTATCATGCATAGATGCAGTTCATTCATAATTGCCTCCCAAACAAATGGGATAGTTAAATAAGAGTTTAGCATCACAATCCATTACAATTTACATCTAACAGTTGGAGTACTTTATTTTCCATTGCACAGGTGCAGTTCATTACAATTGGTAGCCCTTGATTGGGCAGTTCATATATATATATATATATATATATATATATATATATATATATATATATATATATATATATATATATATAACAAGAGTATGTTAACATTTGTCAATAATTACCCTAGTAAATGTTAACAATTGTTTTTTTTTTTTTTTTTTGGCTGAACCAAACTGAGCTTTCGATTTAGAATATCTTTATTGAAGCAAGACTACAACGAGAATTAACATATACATTAGCATATCTGCAAGTGTACCAACACAAATCAAAATAGTCACTGATTACACTAAACTTTAGTGTATTCACATGCATATAGTATAAAATGATCTATAGGTTAGCCATGTAAAAAAAAAGATAGCAATTGTTAAGATTTATAAATATAATTGTTGATAATTGTTTACGTATACTCTTGTAGAATATATTCTTACATATTCTCTACATTATATAGGTGTTAAATAGTATATATATATATATATATATATATATATATATATATATATATGCGTGTGTGTGTGTGTGAGTGTGTATTAATCATATAAAGATCTATTAAAATGTTTACTATAGAATTCTAAATATTGAAATTGGATAAACATTTTAAATAAGAGAACCAAGAGTAAACTAATAACAATAATAATAAACAACCACTCAAAAATGAGAATGGTCATTCCAACTCCAAAAAAATAAAAAATAAAATGAAAAGAAAGGAGAGACACAGAAAAAGAGAGAGAGAGATAAACTACTCTAAAAATGAGTTTGCATGACTATGCAAACCAATTCATGAACCACAAATTCCACATAATATGCTAATCCAATTTTTTCTTTACTTGATATTTTATAATGTTGGCCTTTCATTTTATCTGCAGAAAACCATTCTTCTTTAAATACTTCACCATCATTTCTATTTATAATTCTATAATGTACTCTATTCTCTGCCATATTTTCCCAATGGAAATAATTGACATTACACTTTTTAGAAAGACTTAAGATAAATTTTATAAACAGATGGAGTCTACTTCTACTACAAAACTCACATTCAAGTGTTCTATAAAACACACTTTTAGAAAGTCTTCCAGCCTTCATTCATTTTACATATCCAATCCAAGGAAAGGTAAACTACCAGTAAATAAATCAGTATACTTGCTTAAGCATAAGATACAATGACCTTATTGTTTCAGCTGCTTTCGGAAAATTAAATTTGAAATACATATCTATTTAACTAAAACAAGGTATTATGTAGCTTTATGGTGTTTATATTTTAGTTTTATATATATATTCTAACCTCCCCCCGTGCATCCTCACCCCAAAATATATTGTTTATTACGAATATTTCGAGTTCTAGCTCAGTTAACAAATAAATAAATGAAATATTCAGCATTAATTAAAATGATTACTAGCTTTAATTTTAAAATACAAATTCGGTTCAATTTTAAAATGAATTAAGAAATATTTACTATTTCATGAGACATGGAGTGATGATACTGGGAACGAGATAGACTACATTGAGCCATTATCCACACGATACTACCTCAATGGCATAAGAACACTATCCCCCTTTTTACTATACCAAATAACTAACTCATAGTATTCTTACGACTTCCTGAGCTCTATTCACTATGATAATAATAATAATCATATCTTAATCTTCTTTGTAACAAGAATCTAGCTCAATTGAATAAAATGAAGTAAAATAAAATAAAATCTCAGGTTCATAAATGGTATTCTAACTGATTTAAAATTACGGTAGTAAAATATGAAAAGGGAATTTTATGTCATAATCTACTACACAGCAACTAATAATAATAAAATAATAATAACAATAATAATATAATATAATCTTATTTCTTCCTAAATAAAATAAATAAATACGTACGTGGTAGTATTTTAATAATCTGACAACAGAATACGTGTGGCAACATTAGCGTATAATTTAATGTAATATTGTGGCAACCGACTTATGTCCAATAAATAATATAAAATTATGATATTTTAATTTTAACATACCAATAAATTCTCAAAATTCTTATAACACTTTTATGTTTACCTTTTGTGCAAAACCTATATGTCTGTTTCAATTATAAATGTATCGTGATTTCATGCATCCATGTGGAGAAATAACAACTCGGACACAAAAACTTTAGAACAAATTTAAAACAAAGTTTATTAACAACATAAATAAATTAACAATATTTTTACACTATATACATTGGATATCCCTTACTCTCATATCTCAACTTAGTTTATTAGTTTATAAAATGAAATCAAAATATTATTTACTTTTCCTAGTTAAATCTTTTTTTTTTTTAACACTTAAGAAAATACAGTATTATTACTTGATTTATTATTATGGTTAGCTTATTACAAAATGAATTTCTTATATGATTATCATTAACACTTTGCATCCCTAATATTATTAAAATTATATTTTTTTACAAAATTTAAATTCGTAGTAAAATTCTACAAAATAACAAATTTTAGTTTTATATTGGTTGTATGGAATCTTACAAAGTCAAAACATTGTTCTACATTCGGTATTAGGTTTTTATTGTTCATTATCCGATGTTTCTTAATCCTAATATTCTCATTCAAGCCTTACTTCGGATGATATAATTACAACTATTAATATACCATGCACAAGTATATGTTTATTACACATTATTGAACTATTTTCTTAATAAATATGCAATACTTATTTTCTAAATATTATTTAAAACATTCAAATTTTATTATCACTTTTAAAAAAAAAAACAACTTTGTTTAGATTTCTCTTTCAAAAATCTTATATTCATTTCTGAATTAATTTTACAATGTATTATATGATTCTTTCTCTCTTTATGATATTTTGGACTTTCAATTTTAAAGTTACACAATTCTATACATTCCAGCAAATAAACTATTCTTACACAAACGATAACATATCTTCAGTTCTATTTTATTCATTATTTCTTTGAAAATATCTTTCTGACCGATGCAGATTCACGAAATAAAGATAGCGAAGATAGATACATAGGATCAAAATACAACTAGAATATTACTCGTCATATACCTTGACCATCATGGCACAGTGAATTAAAATACACTATAGAGGAGTGACCTTTACCTGTCTACCAACCTCTATCATAGGAACGATGCTAAAGCTATTTCTTCAGCTTTATTCTAACATCACAAGTTTAAAGATATGCAAAACACTGTCCAAACCATATGTGTTCAGTCATAGGACTTTGTTAACTATACTAAATCACACAAAACTAAATATGATCCAAATCCCTTATATTTTCCTATTTCTTAAAAAAAAAAAACACATCATCTTGGTTTCCTCTCCACTAGTACTTCCAAGTCACTATCCGATCTTATTTCTCTAGATTTTTTCTATACTGTACATCGACAAATACATATATGCATTACTAACAATAATAAAATTCATTGATATTTTAAAACTATTCCACTGTTCTATAAGAAAATCTTTTTACTACTTTCCTCCATATACTTAATCATATACAAACTATTTAAATATCTGAATACTTTATCACATGAAAGTTCAAAAGAATCACACAATTGTTCTGTTAAATTATATTATTAATATACTTGAAATAAATTGTTGCATGCTTATTCCGAATTACTCCTATCTCATTATATGTTAAAATGTTGCATAAAATGTGTACATATAATTAAGACTTTCACACTTCATTCTTAGTCAATAGATGATCTAAAAAAATACATTATGCATTATAAATAACTATCAAAATTACCAAACGACCTTTATCTTCTCGATCGCGTTCCATAGGCTTCACCATCCGTTTGATCCTTGTAGATCTAAGATTCACATCCATACACTTTATTTTAAACACTATTTCTATAATTTTATCAAGCTATTATATTTAAATTTTAATATTACTAAATTTATGTTTTATGTTTTCCCTAATCTCACATAACATTTTGAATTTTAAAATAAATTAGTAAAAAAAATATTTCAAACTATATTTACTGTACTTCTTCATCAAATTTCCTTGAAAACCGTTCATACTAAAGCTAAAAAAAAAAATGTTTATTATTTCTTCTTCAGTCACTTAATGTTCTCCTCCCTGCTTGTTCAATTTTAAGGTAAAACAATTATTGCTCTGTTTAATAAATATTCATAGATGATAATCCTTGGTTTTTATAATATTTAATACAATTATTAATTATGATATCAATTAATCCCGTAAAGAAAATGTCTACATATTCTCTTCTAATATTTTCTGCTAATATTTTCCCGTGCGACTTTTATGATGCATCTTCTAGGTATTTTGATTTAAATATTCAGTAAATTTTTCTGTCTCCATGGATTTATTTCATTAAGTATATTAGATTTATATTTTCCAAATCTTTATCTTTATTAAGCATTTCTCTAATGAACACTTTATAATATTTTTAATTCTTCTTAGAGAAAGTTTTTCGGTTCCTTTTTCATAAAACACAATAGCTCTTTCATATTATTATTCTGTAACTTTTTTCCTTCTTTTTAAAATTCTGGTACTATATACTTTATAATGTTTCCTTTAAAAAAACAAACATTCTTCCTCTGTTATAACTTTTACATAAATTTTTCTTTATGATATACGCATCTTAATTTTTCCATAGAGAAGAATAAAAAAAAACCTCGGAGTAGCCTTATAAATTTGTGCGTCATAAATTTTTCTGACGGCAAGTAACTTCTCTTTTAAGTTTTCCGTATAACGTCCAAATTATATTCCTCTGAGTTACAATTATAAGTTTCTGGATGAGCATAAATAAAGCTGTATCAAGGCACTTTACAAATATTTTTCCTTTCTCATAACTTCTATATACTGTTTTCTGTAGTACTTCCATTTTTACTGCAAGGTTTTGGCTAAACTTGAATAAAAATCCTGGCAAGAAATCTTTTAAATTAGCCCTTCATTTAAAGGCAGTTCAAAATATTATATGTTAAAACAAAACTTTTAAAATAAATACAAAATTTTTAAAAATTATAACACTTTTCTAGCTTACGATCTTATACAGCTAAAAAAAATATGTTACTCCTTCCTTTACTTACACATTACTTTCTCCCGCTCCGTCTAATTCTTATTTTCCGTCTGCTAAATTACCTCCATTGATTGGTTAATTACTTTTTAGCGCGAACAAATTTACACTTTTTTAGTTTTATAACAGACTAGACTTTTTTAAAATAAAGAATTTATGACGTCATGTTTTAAAATATAACTTAGAATAGTATTTTTAAACTCAATTATAGTTTTATCAAAATCATTTAAACTTTAAAACAATTATTAAAATAACATTTAATATCTATTTTAATATTAATATTTAATTTATCTTGTTTTTATTTAAATAAAATATTTAATTTTTTTATTAACTGTATTCAACTTTTAACACTACTTAAATATTACATCATTTAAACATTTAAAATAACTATTTAATATTTCAACATTCATTTCAATGATAGACAGCAATTACATTTAGTTCCATAATTCACAAACTTTATTATTATATTCTAACAAGCATGTGTGTGAAGGTATATAATATACAGTCACATGATTACTAACTTTATCAGATGATTTTTTTTTTTTAATTTACGTCTCGGTCTAAATTACCAAAACTGATATATTTTATAAAAATTTGGATAATAATTTAAAATGTAGAACTAAATATAATTCTCACCATCCCAAAGTTTATCTTAAAATATTAGATTAAATTTGAATATTAATTATAATTATAATATTACATATAGCGTTTATTTAATTTATTAGTTTTAAAACATTACAATTGAATTGTTTAATATACTTTTAACTATTTATAGCGGTATTATTTTATATGGCCAGCTTTTACAACCATAAGCAAGGATATAATTAAGCTTTATTTAACTGTTCTTTTAAAATAATCCATTACACTTTTATATACCAGGTATTCTTCAGCCTTAAATTGTACTATAAAATCTAATCAATCATACAATTATCAATATATTACACAAACGTATTTTAAAATTTAAATTTTTTTAGCAATTGACCATTCTACCTTATTATGACCTATAGATAAGGGCACAATATATATATATATATATATATATATGTTGATAGGAATATGTTCATGGGTTGCATATATAAAAGACATATTTTGCGGATTCATCCATGTTAAAAATTTAAATATTTATATACCAACGTTTTGACTTGATCACACAAGTCATCTACTGAGTGATAAAATGTAGAAAGACAGTTGTAGAGGTGCTACAATCACTGATTTGAAAAAAAATGTTGAAGTTTCACCAATAGCAAAAATGTTAAATTAAGAATGCTTTTTTTTTTTAAATCGTTCCAAATAGGAGGACGTTTGCATGTATCATCTTACTTATTGCTGCAATCTGGCCTTCTAAATATCTCAATGGCTTCTCTGATTTCACACTGGTAGAGATTATCACATCTGGATATGATCCTGGTACTAGAAAAATCAATTTTATGACCTGAATCTATAGTATGGAGTGAGAGTGATGATGATGATGAGTATTGTTTAACTGCATTAGCATGTTTGTCTCTCTAACATGGATGCTATGATTACTTATACATATGTAAGAAGCTTTACAATTTTCACATGAGATTTGATAAACACCATGAGATTCAAAAGGGATTGAATCCTTAGGGTTGGTTGTTATATTGCCGATCTCTTGATGAGTAGAAAATGCTGTATTTATATTATAGCATTTTAATATACATCCAAAACTGTCTGTAGTTTCTTTTACAAATGGAACACAAATCCTAAAAGTGATTTATCGTCTTTTTGTTTCCTATTTTGTCCATTTGGGGCTTGAAATAAGGCTTGTTTAATAAATTTATAATTATATATATATATGAAAAACAAAAACAAGTTATAATCACATAACTTGCTATCACTTGTATTTATGATCAATGGATGGCACTTTACCAAAACCCCCGAACAAGCATATATTTGTTTACATAAACATCAAAAGAGTCAGAATTCACTATCTCTTTCATTTGCTCCACCTTCAGATCAACTGATTTCAAGCTAATTTGCTATCATCAGTGAAGGATAGGGCTAGAAACTAGATCTAAACACTAACTCCAAGCGTTTATGCAACAAGTTCCTATCAGTTTGCAAGCATGAATTTTTCAGACATGTAATGTCTTCAAACCCAGCCTAACAAATCAGAGAGCTACATGGGTCTGATATCAGTTCAGTTTTACCACATAGTCAAAGCCTCTGCCATATATATCATTGCAAAAACCTTTAAAGGTACATTTATAAAAAAACAAAAACAAGTTATAATCACGTAACTTGCTATTGCTTGTATTTATGATCAATAGATGGTGCTTTACCAAAACCACTAAACAAATGTATATTTGTTTACATAAATGGCAAAAGAGTCAGAATTCACTATCTCTTTCATTTGCTCCACCTTCAGATCAGCTGATTTCAAGATAATTGGCTATCATCAGTGAAGAATAGGGCTAGAAACTAGATCTAAACTCTGACTCCAAGCGTTTATGCAACAAGTTCCTATCAGTTTGCGAGCATGAATTTTTCAGACATGTAATGTCTTCAAACCCAGCCTAACAAACTAGATAGCTACATGGGTCTGATATCAGTTCAGTTTCACCACATAGTCAAAGCCTCTGCAATATATATCATTGCAAAAACCTATAAAGGTACATTTATGAAAAACAAAAACGAGTTATAATCTGAAGGTGGAGCAAATAAAAGTGAACTGATAGAGATAGTGAATTCTGATTCTTTTGATGTTTATGTAAACAAATATACGCTTGTTCTGTGGTTTTGGTAAAGTACCGTCTATTGATCATAAATACAAGCGATAGCAAGTTACGTGATTATAACTTGTTTTTGTTTTTCATAAATGTACCTTTAAAGGTTTTTGCAATGATATATATTGTAGAGGCTTTGACTATGTGGTGAAACTGAACTGATATCAGACCCATGTAGCTATCCGGTTTGTTAGGCTGGGTGTGAAGACATTATGTGTTTGAAAAATTCATGCTTGCAAACTGATAGAAACTTGTTGCATAAACACTTGGAGTCAGTGTTTAGATCTAGTTTCTAGCCCTATTATTCACTGATGATATCAAATTAGCTTGAAATCAGCTGATCTGAAGGTGGAGCAAACGAAAGAGATAGTGAATTCTGACTCTTTTGACGTTTATGTAAACAAATATATGCTTGTTCAGTGGTTTTGGTAAAGCGCCATCTACTGATCATATATATATATATATATATATATATCTTTGTTTATATTTATATATATATATATATATATATATATATATATATATATAAACCAAAACAAAGATAATCAGTTGTACATATACTAACCTGTTTGATGTGCTATTACTAACAGTTGAATGTATTTGCAATATTTAAATAAAGTCAAATTTTTCTAAAGACATTCAATACACATATTAGATGATGGAAATAGTTCAGTATAAAAATACAATTAAAACACCATCATCGTAAACCTTCAAGAAAGCATAAAGATATTCAGTATTTCAAAGCTCTCGTGAATAATTTCTGGATATTTGAATTTTATTTAAACTATAAATATTAAGTAGTAGTTAAAGACTATAACACTTTTAGTTTTTATACTTATTTTGTTATTCAAATAAACATCTAACGAATTTTCTTGTATAGACTAGAAAATAAATGCCTTAGCCAAACAATGATTTACTCAAAAAATGTATTTAATATTTTTTCAGTTTATGTTTAGGTACTACATTTAGCAATACTGTTTTTGTTTATAGCTTCTTTTGTCTATTTGTCTTTCTAATTATTTATCATTTATCTATTTATTTATATATCTATCTGACTAATTGTTTATATGTCAATCTACTTATCTGTTTATCTATTGATTTCATTTCTATTTGTTTAACTGAAGGCTCATTTATTTATCTATTAATCTATGTAAATCTACTTATTTAACAACTACCTATATCTATATAAATCTTACTATATATTAAGTGTGAGAAAATACATTGTTTTATATATGTAAATATTCAATAGATGATATTCCACAATAATAAAATGTCATTACGTAAAATGAAGTAGTAACTAATAATAAATGCTAACTTGTTCTCTTCTGTTTTTGTTTTTTAAAAAGTATTTTTAAGACAGTTATAAATAATAAAAAATTTTCATAGAGAATTCTAATTTTTAGGAATGTTTTTATTATTGAGACAACTTTAGTCTGATATTTATGGCAACAGTTTTATATAGAAATATCTTAATTATTATATTCAAATATATATATATATATAATATAAATAGTCTTTGAATAATTCAGTTCAGTGAAAATAAATGCTTCTCTGTAAAAGTGACATATACGGTATATGAGCACAGACTTTCACATGACCCACCACTCTTCACACTATCTCATAACACTGATACACTTAAACAAATATTATTTATCTTTTCAACATATATGTGTTCAAGTGTATCAGTGTTATGAGATAGTGTAAAGACTGGTGGGTCATGTGAAAGTCTGTGCTCATATACCCTATATATTACATATATAGACACAGGTATATAATAAGCCTGTGTGTTTCAGTAAAAGTGACATAAACAGTCTTTAAATAATCCATATGTATATAAATACATACTTCTCAATGGTTAATATTAATATTACATAAGGCATCTAGATTAATACTCCAACACTAGTTTACTAAGTAAATGAAATACTCTCAATACAAAGCATAAGATACAACTTTTATTTGAAGTACTTGTAAAGAAGGCATAAAGATTTCAAATCAATCATATTATTTTTTTAAAGCTATATCTCAAATTACTTTATATTATTGTAATGGACATTTGCAAAATTTTTCAATTTACATGTTGGCAATATCAAATCAAATAACGAAATATTTAAATACAAATTTCCCAATGGTTAATGCTATGTAATACATTGAGATTAATAATCTAGCATTAGATTATTAAGTAAATAAAATACTCTCAATCCAAAGCCCAAGATAAAACTTTTATGAGAAAACAGAGTTCCGTCTTCTTTCTTTTACCTTAAAATGTTTTATCTTTCTTTGAATTGAGACTATTTAAATAATTGTTGGAGGATTAATCATTGTATTATATATAAAACATATATAGAAATTATGTAAATAGTTTTCCAATAATCCATAAAGAGCAAAATCTACTCTAATATCTCTCCTTAGGGAACTAGTACAGAGATACTACTAATGATAGTGTTATAATTAATGAAAGCTGGGTTATTATGCATTTTTAACCTTTGTTTTAAATTTGAGTTAAAAGTGACTGGATATCTATTTACAGATTAAAAAATGTGGATTTATAAAGTTATCTAAATCGGTGGTCTTCAGCCTTTTCACACCTGCAGACCGGTAAAAATAAGGATAAGGTTTCGCGGACGGCAGAAGTCTATAGATAAATTTTCTTAAAGATGTAAATTGTTTAGCTTTAGATGAGCATAATTGTTATAACTGATCAAAACAACGTTAAATATACAAGATGAATTTAAATTATATATATATGGAGTTTGTATAATAAAAAACTTTTTTTTTTAATTTTTAATTTTTTTAGAAAAGTAATCAAAAATTTAATTCTACCCTCCCCCTCCCCCATAAACATATTTGATAACTAAAAAAAAAAAACAAATTAATTTATGTATGATTGATTAGATTTTGTTTTCGTTCTGTTTTTTTTTTTAATTGGGTAAAAATGAGATGAAAAAATAAATAAAAATTGTTTATATTACTTAAAAGTTTAAACTCTTGTTTTGTTCTTACAAACTTTCTTGTGGCCTGGCAGAAAACTTTGCGGCCAGGCACCGGTCTGTGGACCAAGGGTTGAAGATCACTGATCTAAATTGATTGTAGGCAATATAAAGTGAATGAATTCTTCTAAATTTTTCTGAAGACTGAAAAAAATATTCTTATACATTTTATTACAAAAAAAAAAATATATTTCTTTTATTTCACAATTTAAAAAAAATGAAAAAGGCATTTTTTTTTTCATTTAAATAATTTTGGAGTCAAAATGATTCAAAAACTAAACAACTAATAAAAGATTAAAGTTAACATAAAAATGGAATGCACTGAAACTGAATTGAGAAAAAAGAATTTTGAAATAATGACATACTATTTATTAATCTAAGTATAGATGGTAATAAAAACAATAATTCAATGATATTAAAAATAAATGAAGATATATAAACAGAATTTCAGATATGACTTAAAACACTGTTTTGATACCATCAGTTTAAAGCTAGGTATATATATATTATTATTATTATTATTATTATTATTATCATTATTATTATTATTATTGTTGTTGTTGCTGCTGTTGTTGTTGTTTGTTGTTGTCGTTGTTGTTGTCATCATTGTTGTTGCTACAGCTGCTGTTGTTGTTGTTGTTGTTATTATTATTATTATTATTATTAGGTTTTAAAAACAACTTTATTTAATAAACAAAGTTTGCATCAATAGTTATTTATATATATATATATATATATATAGGTGTAATGTAGTTATTAACAGTTACCTATTGTATATATATATAATTGAAAGTTTAAAAATTCAATGAACAAGCAACTTGGTTATAGACGTTAAAATAAGTAATACTTATAAAGTTCATCAACTGTAAATTAAGAAACACCAATAGCAGCAAATCTTTTGTGTGTATAGTTCATATAGAGAATATTTAAATACTTCATTAACAAAATATGTAACCCACTTACAAGTATGCAGCTTTGAATGCGGGATCAGTTAGAATACTTTTACTTACTATTGCTAAAATATGAGTAATTGGAATGTTCATTGATTGTTGTAGAAAGCTGAATATTGAATAAATATATTATAATCACTACCCAAAAGTAGATATTCTTAGGAAGGCAGAAATACAAAAGTAAACACTGTGGTCAATTTGAAGTTAAGTATGACAAAATTGTAGAAAGCCTCTTAGCTATCATTTGTAAGAAATATGGGTAAGTCATGACTTAAGTATGTAATTAAAGGTTAAAGATTGGATTTATGGTATTATGGCAGTAGGTTAGATTCTGAACTGCGGTTTTAAGAGTGGCCATGTAGTTTTAAACTGTCTGGGTGTGCAACCTTGCTGCCTCTAGTTCTCAACTACTCAAGTTTATTGGAGAAGATATCTGAGTGGCATATATATTGTGCAAGAAAATGCATAAAGACTGAATGTAGCTGCACAGGTGGTGGGTGTAGAACCTTGATAAAAATTTTCAATGATACTGTCGAATGTAATCCTTCCATGCTTACATGTGTTCAATGTGATCCCTCTGGCAATGCTAGAGCTAAACAATTGTGTAGTAGATGAAACTGTGTTTTTTCCTCCCTGTGGCACAATTTCAGAAAGGTCAATATTGTATATAACCTACAATATCAGAAAAAGTGAGGGGTGGGGTTGAGCTTCAGTAAAAAGTAAAAGAATTTAGAATCCATTTCCCATTTTTTAAATCAATGAAGCAATTGATTATCAATTGTTAGTTTATAATTATAATCATCTTTACTTAAATATAAGAATATTATTTTATTATTTTAAAAATCTATTTTTTTTTCAATTTATTTTTAGTGCATTCCAATTTTATGTTATCATTTTTTATTACTTTATCATTTGAGTTACTTTAATAACTATATTTCAATTCTACTGAACATTCATCAGAGGTTTTTTTTTCTAGGCTAATTCATCAAACTGAAATAATTTTAAAATTTTCAAATAACTGCTGAAAAGAAATGTGAAGTGTAGATTAAACATAACAGTGAAAAAAATAAAGTAAAAACCAAAAACAAGAGGAAGGGAATTCGTTTAATAAAAACTGATATAAGTATAAGAAACATCATATACTTTATTTCCCTTCACTTATATATATATCAGTCTACAATAAAATCATGAAATCACTAAGTTATACAAAAGTCAGTAGATTTGTACAACTGTTTTTGTTTTGTTTGTTTTTTTGCTGTATGATATTTAGTGATAAGACATTATTTATATATATTTAAGAGTGGAGAAATAAATATTACTTTCAGAATAAAAAAATATACTTGCAAAAATAAAATTTCCGACATTATAACAGATTGTAATCTAATAAACAATTTTAACTTAAAACAAACAGGAAGTAGTTTGTATCAATGATATAAATGAAGGATTGTTATGGTATGTGATCATCTTTAAGATTTATAATCTACTATCAGATGGCACTTGATAGGAAAAAGCCATGTAAAATTAAACCATAAACAATTACATGTACAGTAATATTTATCTGTGTAAAAAAAAGTTGTAAAATAATAAAAAAATTAGTCATACCAACTTAAATAATGATGTAAGAGAGACAAATGAAATTTATTATGCTGTAACAATAAATTTAGCAAATAAGTATTAAAATATTTTAAAATAAAAAAGTAACTTTTTTTTAAAAAAGCACTGAAGGTTTTTTTTTTTTTTAATTTCTTATTTGATAACAAATTACTTTTAAAATGATAGTAAAAAAATCAAGGTCTTTTTTAAAAAATAGAGTAAATTAATAATGGAAAAGTTGCATTTTAAAAAATATAAAGAGCTATAAATTTTGAAAATACATTTCAAATACTTAATGAGATTATTTGCTGTGAATTACATTTTTTTGTTTTGCATTTTTTGTCAAATATATAAGTGCACTTAAATAGAAGTAATAAAAAATATTAAATAAGAAATTAACACCCTGTCATTTTCATTTTCATGTATGAATATGCAAATTTATTATTAAATTTATTAAGAAATGTTTTAGAAAGCAGATCAATATAAAAACTAATTTATAAAAAATAATTAATGGCAGGAAATATGTTAAATAAAAGCAATTAACCCTCAATTATTCTCTCTGGTGAAAATTTTGTAAGAGTTCAGCATTTTATTTTAATATTAAACCAGTAGTCTATATGAGAATATAATAAATTGGACTTGATTTGGTACAAATTTATGTTTACAAATGAAATAAATCCTAAAAATATTTCACTTTGGAAAATGTTAAAATGACATCATCATAATAAATAAAAAGAATGTTTTTTTTTTTATTCAAATGTCTGACAGAGCAAACTGATTTCATAAAATCAACAAAATCTTTGTTCATTGACACTTGTATTAAAAATGTGAGCAATATAAATCTCTCAAATTATGATTTCTGATTTAGTAGCTTTAAATGTTTATTTTGAGTTGTTTGGGACATTATGATGGCACTGCTATTGCTTTCAGGTTTTCTTTACTATTTCATATTTATCTATAATATTTGATTATGATTAAAAGTTATTTTATTATGTAGAAATCATTATTAAAACTATCATTCAAAAAAATCTGAAGAGATGTTACAATCATGTGTTTTTAAAAAACTAGAATATTAATTTGGTTATGAATCAATATGACAGACACTCCATTTTGATCTTAATAAAAGTGACAATTTTTGTTTGAGGATTGTTTGCCCTCATTGGACATTTTCAAATTTTTCTTTTTAAAAAGAACAATTATAATTTTCAATATTTTTTTATAATTAATCTTATTTTTACAATATATTTCTAAAATATTTATTTTAAACCAAAAACTATATGACTACAAGTAGATTTTTATTTTGAATTATTTATTTTTTATAAGACAAGTGTAAACTCTTAATTACATCTAAGTTAAAGCAGTTTTTACTGGATAACAAGAATGGCTTTTATTAACTTTAGTTTAAAAAAAACACATTTTACTAATAATGAACTTAATTTTGAATTTTAAGACATATTTTTATTCTTCATTGATGTCAAACCTAAAATTATTTTCTAATTTAAAAATGGAATTCAAATGAAAAATATCAGTTAAGAGCTCCATTTAATATTTTTTCATAATTTGCAAAGTTCAAATATTAATTTTTAAAATCTTTATCATTTAGAAATGTGTATTTATAATAAATGCTATATTTAAATACAAGTATATTGCCTATATTGAACCTAATGGAATTAGAAGGGATTTAAACTCAGACTTTTAAGCTCCCTAAAGCTATCCACTCCAACTTGTACAACTAATACTCATGATCACATACATGTGGAAAAGATAAATGATCTCTAATATATGTATTTCATAGAAAAACAACATCTATCAATTATTCTATGTCATCTGTCACACATTTAAATATAAACTGAGCACTAATTATATATATGTTTGAAATCTGATGACCTGTACCAACTGATGAGTGCTGTTTTAGCATTAAATACATATATTGAAGATCATTTATCTTTTTCACATGTATATGAACATGTGTATTGGTTGTATAAGATAGAATGGATAGTTGTAGGGAGCTTGAAAGTTGGAGTTCAATTTTTTTTTAATTACAATATATAATGTAAAGATTATCAATATATAATATAGAAAAAAAGTTCAATTATAAAAATAAGAAGTTTTCCTTAGAATCTTTAAAATAATAAGAGAAGAGTTGAATTTGTAAAATATTAATATTTTTAATAACTTTATAATATCACAACATAATCTAACAAAGTCTATATTAGAGATCAGTTACCAGAATACTCCAATTTGTTTTGTTAACATTACATTAGAATGTATTACCTTCTATTTTTAAAAGTAAAACATATACATCTAAAATAAATGTCTAATCATGTTAAATTTCAATTTTTAATCATTATTATGCAATTATTGTACAAAAGTTAATTGTGAATTTTAGATTTTTTTATATAGAAACAAAAAATTGTGTAAATATGAGTCTGATAACATCTAACATCAAGGAATACATTAGAGATCTTATGGACATAGGCTGCAATCATTCCACATTAACGAAAAACTTTATATGAATATTAACAAAGACCTTAACAATAACAATCTACTCAAGCCATGAATTACCCTCTTATATTTTTGTTATTTAAACAAAATTTTAGAAAATTTGCACAGATACCATTCGAGTAGCTTTTAAATCACCTCCATCTCTTAACAATATGTTAACAATACCAATGACAAAACTCCATTTAAACACACTTCTCAAATAGTTTATGAAATTTTGTGCCCTTACCTAGCTTGCAAAGCAGAAAATCTTGAGAAAATAGATCTATGCACATCAATTTTTATAAAAAAAACAAAACAAAACTGTAAACATAAGGAATTTTTTCTGGTTTACAAACTTGCTATGAGGTACATGTTTTTTTCTCTAACATCAAGAACATATTAAAAAAGAGAGGTGATCAAAAGAGAAATTTCAAAGAGATCCACACTCAATCAACAGGAAAGTATTTTGCATCCCTCTATCAAAAAAATGGAACTTCTCACATTTATAAATTTACATTTCTCTCCACAATAATTTGCATATATTCTAACATTTATATATTCATTCTGTTAATTGTATAGTGCATTCATTCTGCACTGTGATTATAGTGAGAATTCATCAAAATTTGGTTTAATGCTATTAAGTTTTATTTTACCTTTCATTATACTTTTCATAGTAGCTTGACTCGGATCAAGTTTTTGAAGTACTTAATAAACTTTGCAAAAAATAGGTTTTTGGTTATTTAAAAATTTTCTCAAAGTAATTTACAATTCACATGAAATTCAACAATAGGAAAACTTATTGAACTTGTCAAGACTTGTGTAAAACATTTTGAAAGCACTGCATTTTTGATTATATGGACATCTTTAAATTTTTTTAATTAAAATATCAGAATAAAATATATAATTTTCCATTAAAAAATCAGTAAAATATTTTAATAGATGACTGTACAAACAAGTTGAGTAAAGTATTTTTCCTGTCTGTATTTTTGCATATGAAGTCCTTTATCTGATAAAGCAAAAGGTTAAAAAGTATACTTGAAATATAATTTTAAAAATCATGAACTAAAATTTTGATTGATTGCATTATTAATTTATTTCTGTTTATTTGCTAAAAATGTTCAATGAAGACATGATCTTATACTACTGTTTGAGAAATAAAATGTTTTTCAGTTGTTATCCGAATAATAACATGAAACTTCATAATTCTTTTAAAATGTATTCTTCATTTTGAGATTGCTAATATATTTGTTAACTTTATTATTTCTGTGTAATAAATTGTTTTTCATATTTATTATCTTCACTTGAGTTAATATGAGTCCCTTTTTTTATTATTTGGTATATTTTTTATTGTTTTGTAAATCAATTTTTTGGATCAAATTAAGATTTTTTTAAAAAAAATTTCATTTCTGTCTTTATTAAATATCATTTAGTGGAAAATTTATACAATTTAATCACTTCCAGATTTTGGGAAAATGAACTTTGTAATATTGATAATAATGTCATTCATGACAGTATGTTTGTGGAAAATTTTATGATAGATAACTCTGATAAAAAAATAATGAATATGTTTTAGTTTTCATTTTTGTCCTCTAGATGCCGCAAATATATCTATAGTGAGAAATCTTTATATAAATGTCAACTTTCAGAAATCAAAGTGAACAAAATGGCAACATTTATTTACATTTTGTTTGTAAAGCAGAAATGATTCTAAAGATAGATACATTTATTTACATCATATTTGTAAAGTAAAAAGAATTTTAAAGATATCTTCATGACAAAATTATTTTTATTTCTTTTAAAGAAACAGTTAATAATATATACGAAATATATATTTTGAAAAATAATTAATTAATAATAAATACATTATGGGAAACAACAAAAAAATGTATGGTTATTTTAGTTGATATATTGATTCTGAACTGGTTTCAGATCTATATGACTATACATGCATGTTCGCTTAGACTAAAAATATTTATATGTTTTTTTCAGTTTAGACTGATAGTTTGAAAGAAAACAGAGGAATAAATGATAGCTGTTAAGATGTGAGTATAATAGATTCTAAAAGAACAAGTGCACTGTTCCAAGATCTAAATCCCTTCATGGAAGAAAGTCCTAACTTACAACTTGTCTGGGATTAGTGTAAGACAATATTGGACAGGGTTTTATTAAGTGCTATCACCTCGCATCTATTTGTTACTAAAGTTAATAGTAGTTGACATAACTTTGGCAATAATAAAAGTATTTTGCTGAAACAGCAATCTATAATCTTATGTCATATTTTAATTAACTTAGAAAGATAAGACTTTTTATTTCTATAAATAAATTTATCATTTTTAATATTTTTTTGTTATTTTAGTTATATCTAAAATTAATTTAAATAATAATAATGATAAAAATAATTTTATTTTAGCAAAAACTATATTTAAACTGAAGAATGCATATACACAAAATTAAATTCTGTAATATTAGCCAAGATTTATGTGCATTATATGACCTAGAAATAATTAAATTGGATCATTTGCTAACTAAAAAAAAAGTAAATGAGATTGGTCATAAAAGCAGTGAAAACATAAAGGAGTGTGTAAAAAAAATCTTGAGAAAACTATAAAACAGATGGTTCAAGAGAGTGAGGAAAGATATAAAGAGTATAATTCTTAATCAGAAGGTAACCAGTCTTTGACATGCAAGGTTTAATCATGTTTCTAACTCACCAATATTATAGTGATTATGTTGGACACTCAAATGCTTTAGATTGGCCTATATAACTTTATTTAAGTATGAAAATAAGATGGCTGTTTTTATCTTTTAAAAGTCTCTATCTTGCTCTTGGATTTGAGAGCATCCTGCATATTCATTATAACACTGGTAATTTGGTAACGTGATTAAACAGTAAATGTCAATGACTGATTAGCTTCTGATTAAGAATTTCTAACAAAAACTGTACTTGTAAATTATGTTGTTAATAAATTGACTGTAATATCATCTAATATTTACCAGCAGTAAATTTGAGAATTTCACTGGATTTAGCTATAAATTAATAACATATATGGACATAAAAGATACAAAAATTACATCTTCATGCTCTCATTCCCAAATGTTGTAGATTGACATATATAATTGCATTTAGATACAAAGATAAGATGGCTATTTTTACTTTTTAAAAGTCTCTATCTTGCATTTGGGTTTGAGAGTATTCTGTATACTCACTAAATGATTGGTGAGGTAGTAACATATTTAAACAGTGCTACTGCAGTTTTTAATTATGTTCTTATTAAAAAAAAGGACACTGAAAAAGCTGTAAAGAAAGAGTTGTAGACAACTACTTTCAAATTAATAAAAGTAATATATAAATACACCTTTTTGTTTTTGTTTTTATTTTTGGCAGCAAAATCTGTACATATACTATGTGTTGGTTTTTTAAAACTACAATGTCTTTCTGGCAACCATTCATTACTAGAAACAATCTATTTTATAAAATATTTGAACTACTTACTCTGTTATTTGATAACAGTGATATTTATAAACAATTACATTCATTTTTCTTTTTTTTTTCTTTTATAAAATGAAGCAATAAAACTATTTCTAATATCATGTGGCATAACAGTATATTTTTTCTTATATTTCCTAAAACATTTTACATAGTTTTGCACCTAATATTTATATACACACATTAGTTCTGAGCGTGTGCGCGTACATCATGAGTCAATAAAAATTAACCTGAATATATATATTAAGTTTATCAATAATGAAATTTTTATCAAAAAAATGAAAAATATTTGTGTACTTTCAAAATCTTAGTACAAAAAATATTTTTTTTAATAATAAAAAAAAGGGGGGTAGTATTCCAATGATCACTTTTTAAAATTGAAACATTTCAAAAAAATGTTTTAGAAGAAATATTAAAATAATAATAATAATAAAAATATCAGATAATTTGTAAAAAATTAGTTTTTTAGAAGTCAGAGAAAAATAACCCTGAGAAAATAAATTTGCAAGGAGAAAAGAGAAAAGGTATATGTATATTATTACTGCAGTTATGATGATGATGATGATGATGATGGTAAAGCTGATTATCATATCATCATTAAATCATTGCAGGATTTAGTGCAGTAACAGAGTTACGGACTTGGACTCATAAATCCCAGATCTAGCTTGTTAATTTTAGTGCTTGAATTTTTTATAAACTCCAGAGCAATAAACATTCGATTTTTTTTTTAATTGAATAACATGCAAGTAAACATATAGAACTATAATTTTTTTATCTACTGGTATTTGCAATAAAAATTCATTTTTTTCAGATAAAAATTAGTATTAAAACAGAGCAGAAAAAGAGCTATAAGAAAATTAATTAAAACAATTTATTTAAAACTAAAGATGTAAAATTTTGTAAGGTCCTATTAAAAATAATAATAATGTATATAAATATAACTGTAAAATAAATAAGAACAATTTATAGAAACCATTAAACAGTCATTTTTATGTTCAATAAACGTTATGACATTATTATAAAGATATGGCATTATGAAATGACATAAAGCGCTTTGTAAAATAAAAAAAGAGTAGCTACAAAAAATTAAAAAAACAAAACAAAATAACTTATACAATAAAAATAAAATCAATTGAAATGGTCATATACTGAAAATGTGCTAGAGAAAATTAAATCTACAACTACTGCAGAAACTCCAAGAAATAATAAAATTGTTTTTATTTTTTAAAAAGCTCTTGAAGAAATATAGGAATTATTAATTTATACACCAAATGTCTTAATGATGGAGAAAGCAATTTTGATATTGATATTAAAAATATTTACCAAGATATTATTATGGATTCTAGACTAATTATTTTTTTTATCAATTATACACAAATTTTTTCAACATTATTGCAAGCAATCAAAACAGCAAAATTAATTTAAACAATAGTTTTAGCGCTACAGACTATACATAATCATCAAAGTTATAGAAAAAAGTCAAAGAATGGAGCTGCTATTTTTTTTCTACATTTGTACTTATAAAAAAATATTTGATTCAGTAAGTCTTAAGTTTAAAAGTAGACTCAGGATAATATTCTCTCTTGAACAGTATTTATCACATTAAAATTAATATTAACAGGCATGCATTACATAGTGACTGTATTGCCTATAATAAATTAAAACCGAAAAGTAAAGAAATAATACTTAAACTATCTATTTGTTTGTTTGTTTTTTAGATTATGTGACTTTTAAAAATAGTATTTCAGTGTTATAAAAAATTTCACAAAATTTATCAGATAGAACAAAGTAAAACTAAAAATAAATAACAATAAAAGAATATCATTTTTTAAAATAAAACAAATATCAAGATTGATAGCAGTCTTGATAAATTATCAATTTATATGAAAATGTGATAGATAGAATTAATCATAGTTAAACTTTGATTAAATTATCTTAATATACTTAATTTTAATTTTATATTGAAGAAATATGCTTATACATTCAAAAAAATGTTTTTTAATAAATATATTCTATTATTCCTTTCTCGAAACATTATCAATGATTATAGACATGTATTAAAGGATGATGAGATATAAGTCAATATTAATAAAAAAAGGTCAAGACAAAGGTACAAGAGAGACTTTTTTAAAAAAGGTTATGATTATATCTTTACTAAAATTAAAAAGATATAATAGAAATAGAAAGATCATATTTCTGAAAGAGTTCTTAATAGGTAAATATCTGAAATTCTAATAAATTACAAAAAAAAAATTAAGACATAGAAAATGATTATATATGAGATTGATATATTAAAAAAAAAAAAGTTCCTTTGAGTCATATGGAAATAACGGTTGTTAACCAGAATTATAATTATTTAAATAAAATAAAAAAGTATTTCTTTCTCATATGCTTAAAAATTATTTGTATATATTTCAAACTAAATATATATAATAATTAACATATATATCATCATCATCAACCATTATCAATCCACTGCAGGATGAAGGTCTCTCCAAGTTTAATCCATCTTATCCGCTCTTTAGCTTCAATTCTCCATATCACCCCTGCACACTTTCTTATTTCATCCATCCATCTCACATGTGGTCTTTTTCTGGGTCTTTTACAATCTCTTGGAATCAAGTTTAATATTTCAATTGTCCACCTATTATAATCTCTTCTAGCAATATATATTGGTAAAATATCTGACGTCAAGATGAATACAGTAGTTTTTATTTAAATCGTCTTTGATTTGTAAATAAAAGTATTATTTGCGCATTAAAAAACAAACAAAATGAGTTTCAATTATAGTGAAAATTTATAAAATTAAATAGTGTAATAGTTTGGGTTTAAATTATATATATATAAAGTTTGATTCGGCTACAAACATATTGAATATCGAAAACAATTTGGTTGTTGTTAAAAATAAAGTTCTGAAATAAATGGTGCCTATATCAAACTGAGTATAATATGTAAGGTAAGTTACAACTTTTTGCAATGCCATCCAGTGCAAACTATAGTAATTGATGAATGCTAGGTTTGAGAATCAAAATCCCTTATATATTCCCAGACTAGTTTTTATTTTTAATTAAAAACGATATATTTAGAACTAAAGATGTAAAATTTTGAAAGGTCCTATTGAAGATAATGATAACATACAGAAATATATTCATAATATATATCAGTGAAGAGCCTTGGATCTGAATGCACTGCACCTAAGTCTTGGGATCTGATGTGATTCTCCAGAATCCCCCTTTTATCTTTTTAGTTAACTATAGAACTATAAGCCCAAAATGAAAACACCATAATGTTTTCAATCTATAGACAATCACTTAGTCCCCATTAAGACCAGGATTGGTATAAAATCACTAAAACAACATATGTTCACTATTTCTTATGCTTACACAATCTGTTATAACAATAGCAACTCTCATCACACAGTAGTATCATCCAAAAAAAGTTTTTAGCATCCATTGACTACTAAGGCTTGACTGGGTAACACTACTGTATGGAGGGAGTTTACTTTGTTTAATGGATTGTGTATGCATAAAAAATGTTGATCATGCAATATTTAAGATAAGTGTAATATATATATATATGAAAAACAAGTTTTATATACATAAACTTGCTATCACTTGTATTTATGATCAATAGATGGAGCTTTACCAAGACCTCCAAAACAAGCATATTTTTGTTTACATAAATGTCAAAGTCAGAAATCACTGTCTCTTTCATTGGCTCCACCCACAGATCAGCTGATTTCAAGCTGATTTGCTATCATCAGTGAATGATAGGAATTATATATATATATATATATGTTGGTATAAATGTTCAAAAATAAAAAATAAGAAAAATAGATACAAAAGAAATTATAAATATATATATATATATTGAAGCCTTTCTATTTGCTACATCATTGCATGGTTGTTGATAATGGTTAATTTTAATAAAAAATTTAAATTTTATGTAATGACTGTTAAAAATATCTATTATTTAATTTCTAGAAGAATTTAAATGTATTGTTTCTTTAGTGCTAAATTTGAGTTCACTTTCTTTAGACAGATATAATCTATATAAGTTACAAAATTGAGTCCTAAATTGTACTGTTTATATAAAGTATTTTTAATTAGTAATTATAATGATTGAAATTAAGGTTTTTTATAATTTTTTAATAATAAATTGAAAATTTCTATTTATTTATTATTTTAAAATCATTTATTTAATAATAAAATAAATGGGGAGTGTGATGTATGTTAATAGATGTGTGCACACATTTATTTAATAATAAATGAAACTTCTGGGTACAGAAATCTATTTGTAAATTAGTTAAATAATAAATGTTATTTTTGATCATATAAATTTTATAAAAGTTTATAAAATCAATAATTAGAATAATAATATAAATTATAAAATTTAAGTGTTAAAATTTGATTTTAAATAAAGAGTATTTTATTGTTAAAATACAAGTTAAATTTTGCATTATTAAAATTAATAAGTGTTGATTTAATAATATTACTTTTAATTCTTTTGATAATTGTAGACAGTAATTAATATTGTTTTAGCTAAATGTCAGAAGTTAATTAACCAATTGGGTGCTGCAAAATTGTTTATATAAACAGAGGATAAGTTCTGAAATTAGGGGGATGTTCAATAAATTCTTCAAGGAAGAAACTGTATTTTCTTTCCCTATAAATCTTAAGTATATATATTTAAATATTATTATTTTAGTAGTAAAAGTTAATATAATAATAGTAAAACCTTGGAATTCCTTTTAAGAAGTTTTTTAATTAATTTTATCATGGAATAATAAGTAAACTATCCTCATTTGTACTCTACATATGCTAACAACAAACTTATGACAATTGTTGAATACTAGATTTTTACTTCTCTCAAAATAATTATAACAAAATTAGAAGCACTCAGTTGTCATGTATTTTGTTGATTCATATAACTATTTATTATAGCTTCTCTTTCCAGTGCCTCAACATGCTTATAATTTTGACAATGGTTGAACTAAACTTCATTCAGTTAGATAAAATGTATTTCAACTTGAGAAACTTCCAAGTACTAAGCTGTTTTTGTTACTTTAAATAAAATGGAGATATAAATAATTTATCTCTTAATATTTTTATATGCTTTATGAAAAAACATTTCCTATTAAATCTTATCTTTAGTAATGATAGAGATAATTATTTATATGCATTAAAACTATTGTAATTTAAAGATATGAATTTATTTATAACATTATTAAGATGATAATTGCTAAAGTAGAATATGATGCACATTAATTATTATTGAAAAGTTTATAATTACTAAGTTTAATATCATTTAGATATTTGTAATATATTATCTAATTTAAATATGAAAGTATTTGATGGACTAATATTAGAATTTTCTAAATTTACAAATATATGTCTTAAATATTTGAAGAAAGAAATCAAACTTTTTTTTAAAAAAATAGTAAAATACATATTTATTAAATTGTGAAATAATCATATAAATAACATATAAGGAAAGATGAACTCATGCTTCTAGAAACTATTGTTATTAATAAATAATTAACATTTGTATTTATATTTTCAAATTATGATAAAAATAAAAAGCCTGTAGAGGAAAGAAAAGAAGGAAAGAAATTTATTTTCATCAAGCAATAGTCATGATGCCATCATGGTAACCATACTCCCATAAAAATATTGTGATTTTTTTCAAGGATTTGAAAAGTTTTTGTTTATAGTATTTTATTTGAATTGACTATAATATTAAGATAGTATTAAGTAAATAAAATTATTTTTTTCATATATTATTTTTAGGTTTAAGTATTTCAAAATTTTTGTATAATAAAAATATTTTCTTGATTATAATTCTATAATGGGAAAGAGATGATATTCACAAAAGTGTCATCAGTTACAATCATAAAATATTATGATTAAAGGTAATACATTTTAATAAGATATTGATATTTAATTTTAAGCATGAAATTATGTAAGATAAATGTGAGATATTCATAATATGTGAATTTAAATAAAAGTATTTGATAAAGGATTGAATATATTTATTATAATACTAGTGTGAGTGTATAATGGTGTGTATGATTGTTTTTTTTTGTTAGTTACAGATAACTAGTTTATTATATTTATGATAAATTATATGATCAAACCGTTTGTTTGTTTATTAGTCTTCTTGGTATGTTAAAGATATTATAAGATGTTAGTGATAACTTTAGATGTTATTAAAACAGGCAAAACTCTTCATACAGTAGTGCCACTCAGCGCAAGTCAGAATGACTATTTCAATCATCTAATATAAAGTACTGAATGTCTTCAGAAAAATGTAACTTTCTTTAAATTTTCAAAGTATATTCAACTATTGTGAATAGCACACATTTTACTATATGCACAGAATTTCAAGAAATACTATTCTCTCTTCTTCGTGCATTGCTGGCCTGACAAATGACTGTACCAGCATAAAAATTAAACCTATATTGTTATATTTTTAATATTGAATTATCAGATAATGTTTCTAACCAATTGAGTCATCCTGCCAAAGTTAACAGTCAGTAAGATTTTCATATATTTATTTACCAGAGTTCTTTGGATTTCTCCACTTTTTCTTAAGAGCAAAGTTGATTAGTAATTTCCATACATTATGTCTAGTCACACTAGTTTGAATTATGGGATTATTTGCCATTGTCATGTGAGCAGCTTCTTTGAATTTTCTTCTTTATACCTTTTTCTGCTTATCCAATATTTTTTTTTGTATTCTTCCAATTGAACACATATTCATTGGTACATATATGGTTGGCTACCTTAGACACATTTGTTTTCTCTCTTCCTATCATCACTTTGCTCTTTTTCAATCACTTGTCAATGGGCAACTGGTCTCATAAATGTTTATTCTTAGACTTCACATGACATTCCATTGATGAAGTTTTTGCTTTTCAGTATTTCAACTTTAAATTTTGTAGATGTTAGAATTTCTCATAGTGTGGTGTGGTTCTGAAAAGCTGTTCTGATATTATATTGATAGTAAATTTTCCTAAATTTGTCTCTGTTTTTGGTATGTATGGATAAACCACAGTACCAATAATTGTATTTTTCTGTATATGGTTCTTTTTTTCTTGTCTATTTAGGGTTTTCTTAATAATAGCTGATGAATAACCATTTTTTATAAGAATTTGTTTTATGTAAATATTTTCTTTTTAAAAATCACTGGTTTCTGAATAAACTTCTTTTGCTCTGTTTCATAGAAATTATATATCTCTATACTTTGGGTTTGTGGTGTGATGGAATGTACATGCTAAGTATTTTCCTGTATGTGTAAGTTTTCTGTAAACTGTAGTTTTCATTTTTCTACTAGGGAGTATTGTCACAAGAACATCTATGAAAGTCAATTTTTGTTTTTGCTCTGACCTATTCTGAATTTAATTAAAAAGGATATGTTACTGATGTGTTTCCAGAAATTTTGTAGTACTGTTCCACAAATGTATCATCAATGTATCAAAGCCAAACTTTAGGTGAATATGGGATAGTCTATTTGGCTTTGGTTTCAAGTTCTTCTACATAAATATTGTTAATCAGGGGTGACAATGGTGAGTCTATAGCTCTTGATATTATTCAAAAAATTCTGTGTTGTAAAAGTAGGTTGCTGTATGCATAATGTTAATAGTTCCATTATATTATCAATAAGAAGAATTGTTCTGGTTTGTAAGCTATTATGACCATTTCATATTTTTATTACAATAGAAAATATTTCTTCACTTGATACATTAGTCAATAAAATTTCCACATCAAATCCCTGACAAAGAACTGTGTCTTACATCCAATGAACTAAAAACTTTGAGAAGAAATCTCAACAAATTTTGGCAAGAGTAAAATTTTAGAACTAACAATAGGTCATAGTGGAAATAAAAATTCTTCTGAATTTTAGGTATATCATAAAGATGAAAAATTTTGCTTAAATATGATGTTAGTTTACTTTTTTTTGAATCACCAAAATACTTTGTGATTCTTCCTAAATAATGTTTGTAACTTTGGTTCTCAACTTGGTATCAGATGTTTTGCCATTTTGGCCTGCTGTGAGGAATTCTTGTATTTTATTTCCATAAGCCATTGTATCCATTACCATTGTTGCATTGCCTTTATCAGCAGAAATAATACTTATAGATTTATCTACTTTGAGAGATTTAATTGCTTTCCTACCATCATAAAATATATCTGATTTCAATTTTTGTTGCATCTCAAGTATTCCTTTTATTCTCCAGTATAATGCTGCTGCTTTTTGTAAAGGCAGTTTTTGAGTAACTTCCTCAGTAGCTGCCATTATATTTAATAAAGAGATATTAGGTGGTGTGATGGTAAGTTTAATTTTTTTTGACAATGGAAACTTTAGCATCTATTAGATCTTTAAAACTGAGATTTTTAACAGATGAAACATGTACCAGTGCTTGGAACATTATGACTTTTGATATGCCCATGTAGGTTTGCAAGTTTTTTCTTCTGCATTCTTTTATTTTTTCATGTAATGTAGAATATAATTTTCTTAAGGGCTAAGAAACTCTTGATCATCAATAAGTTTATTTTTTAAAGAACAGTTCTACATCATCAATGGACTGTAAGGTTTGATACTTGGAAAACATTTGAATATTTATTCTTTCTTTTAATAGAACTTCACTTGCTTTCTGAGTAATTTTCTCAGCTCTCTGGAAGTTAATTGGAGGTTTTAGTTACAAACCCTTAGAAATTATCCCTTTAGATTTTTATATTTCCATGAGAAAATTAAATAATCTTCTATTTTTCCAGCTTTAGGCATAATTTTTAATAATGTCTAAAGTTTGATATATTATCAATGTTCATACCAAATACTTAGTGTTTTCTTGAAGATTTGTGATGATGGTATTTTAGTCATATTTATATATTGAATTTTTCCATCATCTAATATAAAGTATTGAAATGTCTTTCCAATATATAAATACAATTAAAATACCATCATCACAAACTTTCAGAAAAACAGTAAGAATTTGGTATCAATCTGATATTATATCAAACTTTAGACATTATGAAAAATTATGTCTAAAGCTGGTGAAATTAAAATATCATTTAACACTTTCTTGTGTAAATGTAAATCTGAAGGGAAAATTCCTAAGGATTTGCAACTTAAACCTCTAGCTCACTACCAGAGGGAAGAGAAAATTACTCAGGGAGCAATGGAAGTTTTGTTAAGAGAAAGAATAAATGCTCAAAGGTTTTTCAAGTATCAAATTTTGCCTTATATTGATGTTTTCCAAAAAGTAGACTTACTGAAGCAGTAAGAAAATCATATTCTATATAACATAAAAAAAATGAAAGAATGCCTGAAAAAAAAACTTGCAAAGCTGCACAGGCATTTTCAAAAGTTGTAATGAACCAAACACAGAACAGCCTTCATCTGTTAAAAATTTCAGTTCTAAACACCTAACAGATGCTGAAATTTTCATTCTCAAACAAAAATTAATCTTTGTTATC
Organism: Epiperipatus broadwayi; assembly: GCA_028023455.1. Taxonomy (NCBI): domain Eukaryota; kingdom Metazoa; phylum Onychophora; class Udeonychophora; order Euonychophora; family Peripatidae; genus Epiperipatus; species Epiperipatus broadwayi. The sequence goes on from JAQFVV010006237.1 coordinate 5,789,442, forward strand.
GTGCAATCTAGTATCCCTTTAATAGATATACTGGCAATCACTGAGAAAGTTACTGAAAAATTGTCTTTAGAAGAAGCAACAGAATTATGCTGGAGAATAAAAAGAACACTTGATATGAACAGAAATTGAAGTCAAATATCCTATGATGAAAGCAAAACAATTAAATATCTTGAAGTAGATAAATCTATAATTATTCTCTCTGCTGACAAAATCAATGCAGCAATTGTTGTGGATACAATTGATTATGACAATAAAACACAAGAATCCCTCACAGCAGACCAAAGTGACAAAAATGTTATAACAGTACATAAACAAAGTTATAAACATTACACAGAAAGAATCACAAGTATTTCAGTAATTCCTTATCGTAATGGTCTACCTAAAATCCATAGGAATCATATTCCATTATACCTATTGTTAGTTCTAGAAATTTTCCTTGCAAAAATATGTCAATGTTTTTTGAAGTTCTAAGTTCTTTAGCATATAAGACTCAATCCTTTGTCAGGGATGCTATGTACTTTATATAATTAATCAAAAACATGAAAATTGAAAGAACTGACATACTAGTAGGCTTTGATATATTGAGAAACATTGACTGTTTAAGAAAAATATCAAATGGTGATAATAGTTTACAAACAAAATCAACTCTTTCTATTGATAGTTTAGTGGACCTATTAACATTCTGTTTAACAACAATTTACTTTTAATACAACACAAAATCATTTCAACAAAATTGAGATATGACTACAGGCTTGCCATTACCACTGCTGATTAACAATATTTACATGAAAGAACTTGTAACTACAACCATAAAGACTACCTCATAATCATCTAAAGTTTGGCTTTGCTATGTTGATGATACATTTGTTATATGTCCATATGGCAGAGCACTACTACAAACTTTCTGAAAACACATCAACAACATATCATCTTCAAATAAATTCATAATAGAGTCAGACCAAGAACAAAAATTGGCATTCTTAAATGTTCTTGTGACAAGTCTCCCTCATGGCAAAATCAAAACTATAGTTAAAGAAAACCCACACATACAGGAAAATAATTTTCATATACATCCAATCGCACCAAAAACATAAAACATAGAGTTATAATATCACTATGGAACAGAGCAAAAGAAGTTTGTTCAGAAAAAAGTGATTTAAAAAATGAAAAGATCCATATAGAACAAACATTTATGAACAATGGTTATCCGTTAGCTATTATTAAAAAAACCTTAAATATACAAGAAAAAGAGCCATCAAAGAAAAAACAATTATTGATACTGTAGTGTATTTATACATACCAAAATTAACTAATAAATAAAGACAAATCTGCAATCACTATAATATCAGAACAGCTTTTTAGAGCCACATCACACTATGAAGAATTGTAACATCTACAAACCTAAAGTTAAAATGCTGAAAAGAAAAACTTCCATCTGTGAAATACTATGTCAATGTGTAAATATGTATATTGGTGTGACCAGTCACCCAATTGAAATGTGATTACAAGAACACAAATTGATAATAAGAAGAGAGAAAACAGATGTGTCTAAGGTAGCCAACCATCTAGGTCTTACTGAACATATGCTCAATTGGGATACAAAGAATAAACTTCAAAGAATCTGCTCACCTGATGCTGGTAAATAACCCCTTAATAAATGTAGTGTGATTATACATAATGTATGGAGACTACTAATCTACTTTGTTTTTTGGGGGGGAAAGTGGAGAAGTCAAGAGGAATCTCACTGATAAGTATATGAAATTTCTACTGACTGTTACCTTTGGCATGATGACTCATTTGGTTAATGCATTACCTTAAGAGTCCAGTTTCAGTTCCCATGCTAGTACTGTCACTGGTCAAGCCACAAATACCTTATAAAGAGATATTTATACCTCTCAAAACATTGTGCATATACTACCCTGTGTGGTATTACTAACAGTTGAATGAACTTTGAACATTTAAATAAAGTTATTTTTTTCTAAGACATCCAATACTTTATATTAGATAATGAAAGTAGTCCAATATACAAATAAAATTCTATCATCACAAACATTCAGAAAAATATGTTTAATGTATTATACAAAAAAAAAAAACCCTAATGTATTAGTTATTTTAAACTTTGCAATCTCCCAACATAGATGTATAAAAAATAGAACTAGTGTATATTGCTAGCTGAAAATTCAAATATAAAATATCAAAATAACTTTCCCCCAATATTATAGTTTTTCAGCAAAGACCAATAGGTAAACTCTTGGTCATATGCTGCAATGTTATTAACTATGAGAACTTAAAATTTGTAGTAAGAAAGAAATTAACTACTGAATAGAAACAACTTTTTACAGAATATCGGTAGATAAAGTACATTTTATGAAAACCTTAAAATTTGAAGGAGATAATGCTAGAAAATTTAGAACAATATTTTGGAAAATATTGAAACAACTTTGTCTTGTAAGTTTATTATGACACAATGTTAAAATAAATGATATAAATATACAGACAAAAAAATATTTCAACCAGAATTTCAGACTTCTTCAGATAAAAAAACAGTGACTAATAATTTACCAAGGCTTCAGAGTGCTTTTAAAATGTACTGAAAAAAAGAACTAATTTTTTGAAAGTTCTGAAAATTCTTCCCAGGATTGAAAATATTTTTTTGTTTTCATTGATTTTTTTTTTTTTTTAAATAATGTTTTCTTTTTACTTTACTTATTATAAAGCTAAAACTTAAAATATAGTTTATTTTAAATTTTGAACATAACATTCAAAAATATGCTATGCTTTAAATTTAGCACTATTAAATGTTAGTAATATTTTTTGTTGTTATTACAATTAATTTTAAAACGTTTCTATATATATTTAGTTTAATAAATGATTATTAATAAAAATTAATGTATTTATATAAAGTAGTTGGTATTAAATCTATGAGTGGAGAAAGTTTGGCACTTTTAAATCAAATGTAATAATAATATATATGGAGGGGGGTAGTACTTGGCTGTATCTTAATGATGTGTACAGCTAATTAAATATTGCGAAATAATTTTAATGATTCAGATACAAAATGTAGTCAAACATAGCAAGCAATAACAAATACTTTTGATGATGATCAAGACTTATTACTAACTTATAACATTCATTTGCGAGTTATTCAAAACTACTTTTGGTGAGAAAACTTCTAAATATATATATATACACCTACACTTTTCATTTTTGCATTTTAATACATTAATGGGCATTTTATCTGCGCTGCTGTAGTAGTTATTGATATGTAGGTATGGTGGCGCTGTGACCAAACAATAACAATCCATCTGTTAATTCAATGTAAATGCTGGAAAACAGAAAGGGTACAAATAATGAAGTTATGGAAGAATAAATATGAACAAAGTGATTATTCAGAAAGTGGATTATTGGTTTTTATGCTGAGTTTGGGAAAAGATAAGGGGGATTTAGATATGAAGGCCATGGAGTTGAAAAAGATTATGTTGTGGGTGGGGAATGGAAAGGGAAGGTAAAGTGGCTAACAGGTTTCTCTGGGCATAATTGCTGAGAGATTCCTAACTGCTTATAAGAAGTCACAGTGCATCACATCACATCATTAGTAATAATTATTATGTTTGTCAATCCTAAAATACAATTTATTGTAGCATCGTAATATTTTAAGCTAAATTATAAACTTTAATGAGATTTGTCTTGCATTGGTGGTCGAGAGGTCAGCGCGACAGCCTTGCACTTGCAGGCAGTTGCCCGGGTTGCGGGTTCGCGTCCCGGCCGATGCTATGACACTTTAAAAAAAAAAAAACTTTAATGAGATTTTTACATTATTTGAAGTTACAAAAAAAAAAAAATCAAATTTCAACGTTTTAAATTTTATTACATATATATAAGTGAACATTTTCATATTAAAAGATGTGAAGATATATTTTAAATTCGACTGTTTATACAATTGCTTGATATTAATATTAACATTGTAACTGACGTTTGCACTGGAAACCCATTAGCCATTTTCTGAGTAATTTAATAGTCATTCAGAAACCTCTGAATGAGCTCTACTCTTTGAATAATCTGTATTATCCGGAATATGGTTCCATGAGATCCGAGAAAATGTCGGGTTTAAGGCGAATATTAATAAAAAGGCAAATACATTCACAAGAAACTGCAACATAGTTCGTCTATAATAATAAAAAAAATAAAAAAAACAAAAAACAGAATATACTACTATTTTATCTAATTAGATAAAATTATATAACATTTTTATTTTTTTTTGACTTTGTATCTATTTATCTTTTTTATCATAGATTTTTAAAAAAGTTTTTTTTTTTTTACAAAAAAGTGTGTGTGTATGTGTTGGGGGGGGGGTGATTTTACGTTGTATTTAAAATTATTTAATAAAAATGTAGATTATTATTACGATTATTTGACTTTAAAAATAAAAAAAAAAACAAATAAGAAAGCAAATAAAATATAAATAAACGGAGACTACTTGTATCATCTTGATTTTATAGATGAGCTAGTTGTTTTTACAGATAATATTACAGGGTTACAAATGTTACAAAGAATTAAGCCTTAACAAAAACTATTAATTATAAAGTCTAAAAATTGTGACATGGTTTATTAAGCAAGATGTATAGTTGTGATATTATACAAAAGAAAAAATAATGGTATTAAAATTCAAATTAACGTCTAATTCAATTTGCATTATTATACAAAGAAAGCAAAAATGCAGAAATAATAATAAGTATATTATTTGAAATATACGAAAACAAACATATATATATATTTGAAAATTATATGCAGAAAAAAAAATATTAAAAAAAAAAAAAGAATTCATGATAATATATATGAGAAGAGGGGAATTTTTTGTCGGTTGTCATCATTAGGAGTGAAATAGTAACACTTAACTGCTATTGTTTGTCGTCCTCATAATTTTTTTTTCAGCATCGTAATTTTAAATCTATAGCGTAAACGTTAGCAGATCCATATATCAGTATTATACACATATAAATATAACTATGAAATGATAAAGGAAGGTGTGAGAAAGAGTTATGCATCATTTTGATAATATATGGATGGCGATCATTTTAGAAATAAAATGAAAACGCATCATGATTAAGAAAACTAGGGTTGATTTTAGAAAATGTATGAAAAGTTTTTACAAGAAGTATATACAGTAATAATAAAAAACAGGAAATGAAAATATTTATTCCAATAACATTATCTATTGAAACACAATGTATTTTAAATTTAAAAATGAGTCATTCAATTATATCTACGAAGAAAGAAAAATTACATTATATGAAAGAGTAATTACAAATAATTTAACATAGAAACTGAAGAAATAATAAAAATATTTTGGCAAAGTGCTACGTGAAATGATTGATAAAGATAATCAGATGACTGAAAAACAATACTGATATACTAAAGGAAAAAAAGTACTAGTTATTTATAAAATTATTATTAAAGTCATTAAAAGTTGTGTGCAAAAACAAATGAAAAACAGAAAAACATATGACTAAACGAACTAAAGAAAGAAACTCGATTCAAAATAGTTGTAACACAATAAATCATATCTTATAAGTATTAAGAGACGAAACAAGCATTGAATAGGAAATTTTTTTATGAATCATGTAAATTATAATAAAGCATCTGAAGATATATATCAAGAATTTTACTACTTATGTATTACATAAAGTAATACATACAAAGTACAAATTTGTTCAGATATGGGAAGCGGAAACAGTCCATTATATAATAATTAAGTGTTTGTATTCTAAGAAGTAGAATTAGATGAGCAGTGGTCTGCTCTCCAATCCAGATTAACATTGTCCTTGGTTTCAGAAGGAAGAATTGCAGAGGATCAGTATCAGCTGGATTAAAAAGCAACCTATATCTCATCAGCCAGAGATTATACACCTGAGTGTGTCGATTACTGGTTGCTTCTTTTGATATATCAATTGAGTCATGCTTCTACTTCTCTGTAGTGCTGTACAATGGTTAGAGATATGAGATATTTTGTCCTCCTCCCAATGACACAGTGGATAGGCAGGATCTATGGAAGTGAATCCCCTATGCACCACAAGAAAATAGTTCTTGGGGAGGGCATCCAAGTTGAATTTAACTACAAAGTCAAAGAACTTTGGCTCCAGATTCTATCTTCTAAATTTTTTAATTAAATAAAAGTTAATGATATTGAGGGGATGTTGGACTGGGTGTGGAGTTCTAGGATTAGAGTTTTATTTTCCAGACATATTAAATTCTGAAGAATATTCATCAAAATGCAAAACGATAACTTTCAAAAGATTAACATTGATAATAGGGTGTGATAGGGAAATTATTTTTCTTTATAACGTTTGATAGTAGTTGTATAGGAATTACTTTTTATAAAATAAAAACAAAAAGTAAAAGTAAATGAAGAATACTTCTATTATCTTCAATTTGAAGTTATTTTTCTCAAGTAATGTTTCATAAATTCAGGAAATATTACAAACTTAGCATTAAAACAAGAATTAGAAGTAATGATAAATTCTAAAAAGATTGAAGTTATAGTCAATGCATTTTTAAAAAATGATTAGTAATAATAATTTAGAAAATAAGTTGTAAAGTATTTCTTAAATTAAAGAGAAACTGAAGAATAAAATTAATTATAGAATTCTTCTTTATTGAAGTACACAATTTATTGTTTTCAAAACATATGTTTTTGTGCATAAAAATGCATTTAATAAATATATTCTTAAAATATTTACATATAAATACGCCTACTACTACACTTGGTAAAGATAAAATTCAGAGACTGAAGACTAGTATTATAAGCAATAGGTTTAAGATTAATAATGAAACATAGAAGTAAAATAGATAGTTAAAAAAGACAACATATATCCAGACAGAACAAAATAAACTGAAGTAATATTATACTGATTATGTTGCTAAAAAGGGCTATAAAAATCCTAAACTGAATACAAGTAAAATATCATTTATCCAAATACCTATTATTCAAAATTTTTAATTTTTATATGAATTAACTATTAATCTTTAAACTTTTACAATAAATAAATTAGGTTGTATAACCCTTACAAAAATCATTAAAGAAAATAAAAAATATTCAGTAAATATCTATCAATCAATAAGTCTAATTCCAGTGGTCACTGTTTTTTTTTTCATCTTAGTAGACTGAGTTTACAATGAGAGAGTAAAAAAGTTCTAATTTTAAAATTAAAAAATGTTACAAATCCTAAAAATTCAAAAATTTTAAATTAATGCTGTTTTATTTGTGTCAACAAACTTAAAGAGATTTTAAGAAAGATCATATATATATATATATATATATATATATATATATATATATATATAATAATGCATAACTGACATTATAAATTTAGCTTCTGGATTAAAGTGGAGACGTTATGAATTTGAAATACTGGAATAAACAAAGTTCACGCTGTGTAAAGCCAAAATCTTTTTAATAAATTTAATTACACTATTTTATAGACAATAGAAACAAAAAAATATAAAATTAAAAATATAAAGGGCTGATGATAGAATAATTTTAAAATAAAAAATATACCTAATCCACTATAATATTAATAATCTGTCATAAAGCTAATGCACATGCGCTTTGTGGATTTTTAACTATAAATGAATACTCTCACTTCCAAACACAAGATAAAGTCTTTGTGAAAAGATAGAATGAATTCATTTATAGTTAAAAATCCACAAAGCATATATGCATTAGTTTTACGGCTGATTATTAATATTACAGTCTATAAACATAGCGCTATATAAAATAAATATTTCATTTCTATAATCCACTATAAAAATTCATCCATATAAAATGAATGAAATTTTATAAAGTTTGGTTTCTAATTCTCATTATTTTGAAAATTATCGTTATCAATACAATGCAAAAAATGATCTATGAGAAATATAAAAATTTATTTGAAATTTAGTTTTTAGCAATTCTTCTTATTGTTTTATCAACATTCTCTGATATTATTTTAAACTAAATTTTGTTATGTTATTTAAATACATACATTTTTTCTTTTTTCTTTTAATTGAGTAGTACTATTCATTTTGTTAATTGTCTTCCAGATAAAATATAATAAAGAATTATAAAGATAATGTAAAAAATAGTTATCAGTCGATAGCCTTTTGCTTATGATTTCTATCTAATTTTTAATATAAATTATTGTATTATCTATATTTAATACAATTTTACACACTTTAAAATATGACTAATGTCTTGTCCCATTCTTAATTTTTTTTAAAGAAAATATTCATCTACTTCACAATTCTGTTCAATTTCAATCAGTTTATATCTTAAAAATTTTCGGTCATTTTTTTTTTGTTTGTTTGTTTTTGCAAACTTTGTAATAATAAACTGTAAACAGTCTTAAATTATTTACAAAAATATATATTTTATTAAATAAAAATTGAATATCATAAAATAGAAAAAAACATTATGTAATAAAATATAACCAACCTTTTTCAGCCAAGGAGACTCATGAGATATTAATCATCATAAATAAAGTCACATTATTAAAAGAATAATTTTGTATACATCACATTTAGTATAAAGTATATCAAAGTAAAAAAAAAATCATAACTTTATGCAACAAATTAGTATACTAGTATAATCATGAATTAAGCATCCAATCAGAAAATCTTAAAGAACTGCATGCGATCCCTGACTACAGAGCTTGGTGCAGACAATATATTATTTGTGATAAAAATATTTTGTATTGAATGTGCAGTTTAATTAAAAGTAGTGAAGTATTTTTTTTTTTAAAAAAAACTAGGTATTATTGAGAAAATCAAGATTTGTTTGGAACTACATGATTGTAAAGCAAATGTATTGATATGCACACACCTATATATATCCTTCTCCATCACCCACACAACTATTATGTCAATCCATTAGGTTTTTTTCAAAATGTGGTTTCAATAATATTAATTTTATTATATTTATATATTTTAAATATAAAACTATTTACTAAAGTTTTTTTTTCTATAAATAAAAGTTATCGAGTGTCAATATTTGATGATTTTTTAATCTTATTCCATATTGTAAAAACAAATTAAGAATTTTTACATTTTTTAACCAAACAAAAGAAGATATAACAATTGATATTTTTTAAAAAATACTTCAAATGACTCAAGAAACTTGTCTCAAGAGCTATTGATCACTTTATCCTATTCGGGATTGAACCTAGACAGTTTATATAATTAGTAATTATAACAGTTTAGGATCATCAGACATTTGTATATTGTATAGAAGTAAAAGAGTTTAAAAATGAAAATGGGATTTAGTTAAGTCTTTGACCTGCAAATAAGGAATTCTCAATAAATGTAATCATTTTAAAGTAATTGATTTATAACCACTCGACTAACATCCAATTATTGATAAAAAGAACATATTAAAGAAAACTATAAAAACTTTCATCATCAATTATTGTTTTATCTTATTATCTTTCAGGTAGTATTAATTTAATATATTAAAAAAATACTTGTAGGCCATTCTTAAAAAAAAAAAAAAGAAAATCCCAGAATTATGTTAAAAATTGACATATTCTTTTTCCAAATATCTTTGCTTTTTTTTTTTCTTAGTAGGGTCAATATCATCAGCAGTTATTTGTAAATGAGTGTGACCATTCCAACTTTAAAAGAGAAAAAAGAAGATAGAAAGGTAAATAATATTAATAGTAGAATGTACATATGGTACATTCCAAGAAATTCCAAGCGATTATAAAAGACCAAGAAAGAGACCACATGTTAGATGGATGGATGAAATAAGAAAGTGTGCAGGGGTGATATGAAGAAGAGAAACTAAAGATTGGAGAAGATGGATTGAACTTGGAGAGACCTTCATCCTGCAGTGGATTGATAATGGTTTATGGTGATGATGATGATGACATATGGTATGTATATAAAATATTATGGCAAAATAAAGTGATGATGAAACACAAACAAGTTCACATATATAAGATTTTGCTAATAGTCTGTTTATTTGATGCCATGACATGCTGTCATTCTTATTTTCCGTTATATTCCAAAGTCTTATTTTTCCAATGAAGGCAATCAATTTTAAACTTTTATAAATTGTTTTTGAAATAATATTTATAACTTAAAATAATGTTCAACCTCATCGAAAATATACTGTTTTAGATATTCTATTATTTTCATGGCATTTCATATGCCCAATCTAGCGATGATGTGATTTTACAATAGTGAAATCTATACTATCACATCACTGACTCTCTCGTAAAACTATGCACAAGTTCATTATAATTTTTTTAAGAAAATCTAACATCATTCAAAATCTTCACATATCTAATTTAATAAAAATGTGATTTTACAATAGTAAATATATACTATAACATCCAGCAATTTAGACATTACAATCTATCTTATAATCTATTCTATTATTATAACTTAAGCATCATCCTTAAATGCTAAATAGAAGGAGTCCAGTTCTTTAGCTTTTATGCAATAAATTGGACAAAATAATAGCTGTATATTCTGCTAATTTTTTTATTATTTTATTCTGCTATTTAATTACTACAGTTATATGACTAGGATAAATTAATCTATGTTTTAGCTTGTTAAATATAAAACATCATCGGACTCTATGTTGGGATCTCCAAAACTAAGCCATCTTTCTAAAAACGATTTTTACTTAAATTAGCATATATTTAGTTCTAACCATCCAAAATAAAAATTGGGAAGATTTTTCTTCTTCACCGACTGATAAAAAAACTCTTCAGTTTTTAAACTTTAAATTACTAAATTAACTTAAGTTATATCACCTTTACATAATCATATCTATTTTATTTTTACAATCTGCTACAGTTCATATTCCTTCTAATTACAATAATATATATATAAATACAAGTATATTGTTTATACTGGACTTAATGTAATTAGAAATGATTTGAATTCAGACTTTCAAGTTCTCTACAGCTATCCATTCTATCTTATACAACCGATACACACGAACACTTACATATAAAAAGATAAATAATCTCTAATATATATATATATATATTGTGCTGAACCAAAAGATAAATAATCTCTAATATATATATATATATATTGTGCTGAACCAACATTAATCAATTGGTCCAGATCATCATCTCCCATATACATATATACATAATCAGTGCTCAGCTAATTAAAGTTTGGAAATTTGTCATAAGTAATATAAACTGAGCACTGATTATATAGATGTGTGGGAGATGATGATTTGGATCAACTGATGAGTACTGGTTCTGCACAAAATATTGTATTGGAGATCATTTATCTTTTTCCCGTATGGTCATTGTATCGGTTGTATAAGACGGATAGTTGTAGGGAACTTGAAAATCTGAATTCAAATTCCTTCTAAATATTTATATATTATTATTCACAGTGTTAGCTTTCAATTTAAATAGAGAATAGTCAAAGACTTTTTCTTTTTAAAATGGCTTTTTACATCGAGAAACGTATAAGTATAATTTTTGACTACATCTATATGTATAGTTGCTTGTTATTAATATAGTAACAACAGTTTTTTGGTTGTATCTTATGTGCCAGGAATGAAGCAATAACGATAGTTTCGTGATACTAATAGAAAAATAATACAGATTATCTGTTACATGGTTTAAATACTGAATATTTTCTCCAATATAAAACTTAAAAACTTTATTAAAGACGGATATAGATAGATGACTTATTTAATATTTTTTTTGTTTCTGATTGGCAAAATACTGTACAGTGAAATCTTCATCATATTGAAGGAAATGAAGAACACGAACTAAATATAAAGATATTCCAATAACATAGTAAAAAATCATTATAACTATAGATAAAAACAATCTAATAATTATTATTCACTAAAATATAAGTAAAATACAACTTAGATTGCACAGCTAATATATATATATAATATTTGTACACACATATGCATGTACACAAATAGTTTTTCTATATTAATTATATTTATGGTTCAATTTATCTACGATTAAACAAAATTAAATATAAAATATTAAAAAATTGATATTAATAATAATTACTATCGATTCTTAATAATAATTGTTAAAAAATATATATTTTTTTTTTTTCCAAAGCATATTTATGCTGAAGCCGAATATAGAATTCATTTTTTTTAAAACTTAACCTGGTTTTTGTTCAAAGAGCAAATGCAACGTGTACATACATCTAATATATGTGTGTGTGTTATGTACATATTAAATACACATATGATAATTACCATACTTTACTATTATCCATCAATTTCGCTACCTACAATGAAGCTTGGAATCAAATGTCCTGAATATGAAAGACTTATTGTATATAAATTTATTTCTACAGTAATTACATTATATTTTTAAAATGTTGGTTAATATAAATTTTAGTGATTTGGCTATAGATCTTATTTCTGTCTATAGTAATCTCAATTTTTTTTTACAAATAAAACTACTAAACATCACATTATTACCATTTCCTATGCTTTCATAATTTTAAATAAAAAAACATAAAAAACATTTTTTTTATATATTAAAATCATGATTCATTGTTCTAAGCATATTACTTATTATAAAATAAAAGAAATCTTTGATTAACATTTATTTTGTACACCATACTGTGTTCAGTTTGTGTATACGAAAGATTTCATCCGCTACTAATCTTACCAAAATTTGGCATACCTTTAACTAACTTTTATTTAATAAATAAATAGTGACTATAAGAAAGAAAACAGCTGCTTTAAAATATAGTAATTCTTGGTAACAGCACAGAAGTGCTAACAATGAATGATAACTCAACCGGAAGTGATAATATCTATCCTTGACAAATTATTACGTTTGTCAACAGAGTTTTCAAGAGTCCATTTAGTCCGATGTAAATGAGAATAAAATAATAACTGAATGGTTTATTGTTTGGAGTTTATAAGAAGTTTGAGCGTAATAGAGCTGAGTCATTTAACTCCACCAAATTATGCAGGATTCAGAGATTAAAGAATTCTGTACATTATCTCATTTTTTAAAGAAAACAATGTTGCAGAAGACTACGATTTTTAAATTATCATTACAATAAAAATAATCGTCTTAAGAAATGATGGAGCCAGGAAAAATCACACTTATAATAGAAATAATTTTATAAATAATAAAATGATGTGGCAAAATGAGGATAATAGGTGAAAATAATACTATACATATATCAATAATAACACATGTATACGTATAGAAGAGCTAAAAAGAATAATGATAACTTCTCAATATTTTTCGAACATGAGAAGCAGGACGGTCATGTGTTCGAACCCTGCAACCCCAAGATAGTGTGCTCCAAAGCCAACGATTGTAAAAGAAAGATCAAGGAGGCATATTTTATTATCAGTGATAACAATGCCATCAATAGACGCGACACGTGTTTTGCTATTTCAAGAAAATGGACAAATTAATTTGCATACGCATTTGCATACATTATTGTTTACTAACATTACAGCAACGGTTTATAACCTATTTTGGCCATGTATATGAGGGAAAACCTCGAAAGTACTAGGCCTAGATGAATTTAATATGATTGTTTTTGTTTGTTTTTTTACTACTGACAGCTTCTTCTTCAGCGTGTTAAATCGCTTATATATGCTAATAATATCATAAATAAAACACTAATATTAACTTTACAATTTTTAACATACCCAAAATATAAATAATTTTAATAAATAATAGCTATAATCAGTTTAACAGTATTTACAATAATACTATTAGGAAAAATAGCATTTTACTAAACTAGCTATTATTGTAAAGTTAATTCCAATTTTATTATATATAAAACAATTTTTACTTTAACTTGTAGCCTGGGACAGTTCGCTTTTTATTAGTTACTGTTCTAAGTAAAGTGCTTTGCAATTAAATAATTATAAATGGATAACTCCAGACAGTAAATATTTCCATGAGTATTTATACGTTCTAACATTGCAATAAAATGAATATAATCTTCCCAACTCTACCACTTCAGATGGAACAATGATTTTGTGATAAGTTTTGAAATGATTGATAAAGAAGCTGTGGCAAAACATCTGTTGAAGAGATGTTAGGTTTGTCAATATATTCCCTTCTGTATAAAAATCAACATTGTTTTACAACAAATCCCTATGCATTTTTAACTTTTCATTTAATTTTTTATGTATATCACAAAACTATTACAACTTTTTTCATTAGTTCATATTTTTGCGATCTAAAATCCCAGTATTTTAATTAAAAACTTTTTTTATATATTCAAACAGTTTTTCTATAAATTAAAATCTTACATTGCAATCACAACTTCCAAATATTTGAAAAATCTTGTAGAAAAATAGTAAATCTCCATCATGCTGTCAATTTGATATTCATATTCAGATATTTTTTTTTGGTAGCAAAGAATGTTTAAGCAAGGTAGCTGACTAAATGTTCCACCAATACAGTATCATCATCTAGCTATTTGTGTTGGGTCGGTGTTTATGTGAATGCAAACCTCACTACTGGTGAAATAGATTTAATACCCCTATACATTTGGATTTTCTTCTTTATTTTAACTTTTATTAAGAATTGTTTTATTTCTCCACTTTCTTTTGAGAAGTGGGCTAAAATCATGCTTTGTTTTTATTTTTTTCGTTCTTAGCTCTAAAGTAGCTTGCATAAAGGATTGGGCTTAAATTCTAGACTGTAAAAAAGGAAAAAAAAAGTCATTCCGTTTATCTAAGTTCAAATAATTTGGTTATGATATAAAAAACTATGGCAGAAGTAGTTTAATTATAAAAAAAACAAAAAACAAATTGTAAATACTGGGATTTTAGCGATAATTTTCCACCAATCACTTGTCTCAAACAAAAAGCCATAAAAATGGTCACAATCTATGTTATTGGTAGCTAAAATGATTAAAGCATTATGTTGAATTGTCTTGGGTATAAATAATAATAATAATATTTTTCCTTTTTATATGAGTGCAAATGCAGTGAGGTGTAAAATCCAGAACAAGCTCAAAGAAAAAACAGCAATTTTTTATCCCAATCTCAAAGACATATTTCTCCATATATTCCAAGAACTAGCTATTTAACCAGCTAATCACTCAAAAACAACCTATTATCTATCCATTATTACTTTTTCTCAAGGTTTTACAAACAAAATGTCTTCTTTCTGTAACAAGATTTTGTGGTAAAATAAGACAGTGTCCATATCTGCAAACAGCTTAGCAGACCACCCACTCACAATGGACTTGGCGTTCACATCATTCATATCTTTCATATGCAGAAGGCCACAAACTTAATAATAATCACATTTAAACACTTTCCAATGCTAAAATATCTTCTTCAAATGACACCAACAGATAGGCCATCCTCAATATATGACCAACTATCATCTATCATCAATTATACAAAAAACTACATCACAAATATATCTTCAAATAAGTATTAATCCACTCGAATCTGTATCATAACCCCAATGTGACAATGTTTAGAATCAGAAATCAACAATTACCCCAAAAGTTCAAAAAATGGTCTCTAGAACAAAAGTACTTTGACTTTTTGCTAAGATTAAATCTCCATAATCTTCTCACTTCATATTTTCTGAGATACTGGTAGTTATATACCAATATTGATTCATTTTACTCCTTATGCCACAGAATAGTGAAACAAAGCAATATCTATTCTATCATTGTTCAGCACTGAACAGATTTCATTATAACATGACCAGAGCCTATAAACAAGTCAACACCACTATTCACACAATAATTGACTCATATTGCAAAGGTTTTGACCCATCAATCCACACAGACACTTTTGTGCTTTATGCACCTTAGGGAATAATACAAGATGCCATCCATCAACATTTAGTATTAAATTAGCAAAATTAAGAGCCAGATATAATAAAATGGCACATTCTTACATCTTTGTAGCAACCTGGTCACTTATAACCATGCTACTTTCAAGTATTCCCCAAAAAGATATATTATTAGTCAACAACTGAAATATAGAGAATTTTGATCTGACTGCATACTATTGATTTCATGTATTGCAACAACACACCCAAGACTTAAATACTGAAGAGCATACTAAAATGAGCAATACAACAAATAAGTTGCTGAGTGCCACCTAACCATGATGACAGAATTCAGATTACATAAACTATCACTCACAAAATCGAAATAAACACTAAATCTCACTAAAGAACTGAAAAAAACATATAACATATACATATGTATGTGCACCCCCCAAAAAAAAAAATAAACAAAGATAATTGTATGAAATATATCCAAATGTAGATTAACAAATGAATATTGTAGTCTCCATTCCTGCTCCACCATGTATAATTCTGTAAAAATACTGTAAACAACCACAACACTGGTCAACTATCCTCACACAGTTTACTTTACATACACACACTTTTTTCTTTCACTTTCAATGTAAACATATATATGTAGAACAGCTCATGGTAAATTTAACCCTTTAGTCATTAATAAAATTTCTTTTTGAAACATAACAACAACAACAACAACAACAACAATAATAATAATAATAATAATAATAATAAATTTGTAAACCACATGCATATCCTTTGTCTTTGTTGCCCCCCCCCCCAATTACAATTTTCAACTTATTTATACTAACTTCAATTCATCTGCATGTGGTAAAATAGTTATAAATGTAACCTTTTTCTTGTTATATTCAATAAAGTCCTTTTGAAAGATAATAATAATAATAATAATAATAATAATAATAATAATAATAATAATAATAATAATAATAATAATAATAATAATAATAATAATAATAATAATAATAATAATAATAATAATAATAATAATAATAATAATAATAATAATAATAATAATAATAATAATAATAAATTTAATTTTATTTAATGTACAAAGCAGCAACCAATGGTCAATTATCGAATGCACATTCCAATAATAATTATTAAAAAAATCTAATAATAAATAATATATAAGTATGAATATATAGTGTATTAAAAAAATGAAAAAAAATAAGATGAAGTCATAGAAAGTATCTTGGGCAATAAGATCATAAATTGTATTTCAGTTTTAGAGCTTTGCAGAAATTTTTGAAATCAAGATGAAGTATATTATTAGTCATAAAATCTTTATTGTATATGCTGATTATACACCTTATGGAAGAAAACCTAAGAGCATCTGAAGGAGTAATATATAGATCTACATGATATAGTATAATAATGAGAGGAATTGGAGGCTATTTTTGAAAGTAAATCTGAGGTATTGTAAATTTGTAGATAATCTTCTATAAATATACAATGTCTCTGATTTTCTTCTTTGCATTAATAAAATGATAAAATTTTCAGAAAAGTGATTGTATTTAGAATATTTGGCAAATACAGATTGTATTTTTTGGAATATCTCTTTTAGTGTAAGGATTCCAGATAAGTGAGCCAAAATCTAAGATTGGAAGAATCAATGAGAGAAAAATTTATATTTTGTTGACTGATGAAAAATTTTAGCTTGTCTGTGAATGATGCCCATTATTTTAAATGCTCTATTCACTATGGAGGCATTACTAGAAAACTAATTCCAAGATCTTTCGGACTATTTTTAGAAATGATTTTAAAATTATGAATGGAATAAGGAAATTGTAAAATTTCAGAATTTTTAATAGTAAAAAACAATAGAGCATTTGCCTTTATTAATCAAACTTTTGTTATTAGTACACCATATAGTAAAATTCATTATATCCTTGTGCAATCAAAAAAAAATTAATTTACCTGAAAATTTTGCAATCGACGTAAGCTTGTGGTTAAGACCTGTAGAGATCCCTACTATCGCATTTTTATGCCCATATTCTTGAGGTTACAGCCTTAGTAAATATTATTTACGTAATCAATGTTTGTGCGTTTAAATAAATTTATAATTATAACTTTAAATCATCAGCATAACAAAGAAGGTAGGAATTTTTATACTATCCATGACATCATTAATATATATATATATATATTAAATAACAAAAGGGCCAGAATGCTACCTTTGGGTACTCTAAGAGCAAGAGTAGAGTTAAGATATTATTATATTTAATAAAATCATTTCCGTAATGTATCAATGATTCAAACTATCTAACTTGATATTTTGATTGTCTTAAATTATATAATTTTTCTAAGAGAATATTATGATCAATTCTGACAAAGATCCTAGATATATCAAAACAAATGAAGTAAAGCCTGCTCTGATCTTCTATAGATGACTAATATGTTCAGAAATAATTATGAGATTAGTTTTATTTGAATTATTGGGTAAAGAAACCATGTTGATTGGGAACTAGAAGTTTGCTAATATCTAGAATAATTTTATCATAAATACATCACACAAATACTTTTGCAATAGTATACAAGACAGAAATAGGCCTATAATTATTAGCCAAGTTTTAGATCCATTTTCATATATGTTTGCCATTTTTAGGATTGTGGGGAAGCTACCACTTCTTATAGAAGAATTAAATATGTAACAGAGAAAAGATGCAATAAATTTTTTACAGCCTTTGTATATAAAAGGAGGAATATTATCTGGACATAAACTAGAATTCAATCTGAGTTTTTTGATGGAAGATAGGACTTTAGATTCAAAAAGAAAAATCAAAAGTTATCGTTTCTATATATGAAACATTGAAAATATTACAAGTAGAATGAGATTGATTGGGATTGGAAATTTCAGAAAAGTATTTAACAAAATAATCTACTTTCACTATGGTGCTATTATTATGCAGTAATTTTATTTTTGGTTAATTTAAAATATTTAATTAAGGACCAGAATTTCAGGGGATTATTAGAAATATTTGACTCCACATTTTGTACAATTTTTTTATAATCTGCTTTTTAAACATTTAATCTTCTAAAATTTACAATACTATTATAAAAGATGACATTTTTTGTTTTGAGATATTGATCGTGATGGTATGATTTTCTTGTAATTTTTTTTTTTGAGAGTTTCTAAAAATTATGGAGGAAAATGATTGTATGATATCCTCTTTTTGAATATAAACATCTAATAGAATATTAAATGCACATATCAAAAATTCAATGCCAAAATTATTATCTGAAAAGTTGTAGAGAAATACTCAATTAAATTTAGAGAACTTTATACATCAGACTTAAATAATCATCCTTTCTATAATTTATTTTAGCAAATCGAATAGATGCAGACCTGGAGTAATACATTTTCGATGAAATTCTACTGAGAAATAATGGCAATCATTAGAAATGGGTAAAGACAAAATAAGATTACAATTAATTGTGGAAAGATTGCTAAGAATACCATCTAGTGATTGATGTTTGCCATTAGTAATAGGATTATATTGTTTAAGGTTTAGTAAATTAATAAATTATAACATTATGAAAGCTTTTGCATACAGAATTGGAGAGATGGTATTACCAACACACAGTTCAGGAATATTTAATTCACCAATGCTTAATATGTGGGAGTTATATGAAATAAAAAAATCTTCAAAGGAACATAATAGTTAATTTAATTCAAACAAAGCAGGTATTAGGTTTTATGTAAATATTACCTAAACAAGTTTTATAGCTATTATTTAAAACTACTTCACATCATACAGATTCACATAAGAGAGATAGATGATATAGAAATGGATTTACATATTAAATCCTGTATAATTGCTATAAATGTCTTACTACATTTAGAGACAGTTTCTAGAGATTCATCATTACAAAAAAATCTTATATTTATTATCTAAAAACATTTGGTATACTATTTATTAGTCATGTTTTATACAAAAATATAAAATCAAAATTTTCTGATTGGAATAATTGTTTTAATTGGAAGTCTTTAGTTCTCATTTCTTGAATGTTAGCACAAAAACAATTCAAGTTATTCATAATAGAGAATCAAGAATGAAGATGGGTAGAGGGAATTAAATAAATAAAATTAAAAAAAAACTAAAATGTTATCCTGGAAGTTTTAATGTTTTAGATAAAGCACCATGAAAAAATGGCAACTGATGTACTATGAGACCAAAGATTTGAGGAAATTAAATTCGAGTATTTGGATGAAGGAATAGAAATATAGGAGCTAGATTTAGTATTTATTTCTAACATAATTTTTTTTTTTGTTACACTATTTTTCAAAAAATATTTAATTAGAGTGATTTAGTATTTGAAGGTAGATTAGAAACTAGATATATGTTATATCTGTTTCTAGTATTAGACAAAAACAGATTACCTTTAGGAGTATTTGAAGAGTTATAATTTGAAGATTGATAGTGGTGATTTTTGTCAGATTTAGTAAAATGAAATGTTGCTTTGTCTAAATATCCCTATCTACTACTAGGAGGAAGAATGACAATATGTTTTCCATCATAACCAGTACTGACATTACAATATCAAACAAATTGAGACTTATATTTCTTATGACTAATATTACTTAAAGTATTGATAGTCTGATAAGATTTTACTGATCGCATATATATATATTGGACTTGAATAATTTAAGATAAATTTTATCGTATCATATTCTCCTGTAAAATTAATCCCTACAATAGGTTTATAAACATTCTGAGGAATTAAATGATCACTAGAATTAAGAGTGCAATAATTCTCTAAAAAATTGTGTATACTTCTTGATATATTTTCAAAGTAAGAAATAGATGCAGATTGCAATTCTGAATTTTTGCCAATATGAGGAGGAATTATGCTCTCTTTAAAAACAAAAAGGGTATCTCATTAATATAGAGAATGCCATTAGAGACATTTTATTCAAAACTTTTAT
The DNA here is from genome assembly GCA_028023455.1 of Epiperipatus broadwayi. Lineage (NCBI taxonomy): Eukaryota > Metazoa > Onychophora > Udeonychophora > Euonychophora > Peripatidae > Epiperipatus > Epiperipatus broadwayi. The sequence continues at coordinate 5,810,190 of JAQFVV010006237.1, forward strand.
GTGATATGGCAATTTATTAAATGTATCACTATGAAAATTATAACTGTCTGTTAAAATGAGATTGGGAGTATTATTTTTAATACTATTAGTATTTAGTAAAATAAAATAATATAATAATAATTATGATTATATCTTTAGATTGTCAAAATAATCCTCAATACCTCAGAATATTATTATTACATTAAAACAAATAAATCAAAAGATAAGTTTATATAAATATAATAATAATAATAGTAAAAATATTAAATCTTGCCATCCTTTCTATTTGGAGGTAGATAGAGTAATTAGGCTTTAATCATGCATTCTAGCATTTCAATTTTTGAGTTCAATATACTCAGTTATTAAGTCTTATTCAGTAGCAGTTGAGTATTCACCTTCCATTATTTTATTAAATTTCAATCTGGACTGGTCAAAATATGAAAGTTTTTCAAGTTTTAAGATCTTAATATTTCTTTTCAGATAGTCATCTCATAACTAATTTAACTAATCATCCAATATTGGTCAGTAATTATCCATAAACTTGTAAAAAGGTTCAAGCAATGGAAGCACCAATAATACATCTCTTAACCACACTAAATCAGGTTTAAAGTGGGGGAAATCTGCATATGGCTCTTTACCTCATATTTGGCAAGTCTAATAAGTAAGGCTTTTTTTCATCACCATTTTATTGAAGATTTGTTGAAGTGGCATTTTTTAAAACTCAAAAACTGTAAGATTGTTTTGCAATAAAAAATAGTATTAATATTGATACTGACACTTTGCATGCTGGGTTATTAACACTCTTATTATTCAGATTTCTCCAGAAAAGGAATATGAAACTATATATAAAAATACGAATCTTTCACTAAGTTTTATGTTTTTTCAGTGGACAAAAAGATTTTTGAAAATTTAAGCTGCTAAGCTCATTTGGTGTCATATCCCATTTGGTATTGAGAAAAGAACAAATAAACAATATTGTTTCTTTGTAAATATATTCTTTTCAAGCATATTTGTGTACAATAGTGTTTTTAAAAAGGTAGAACAAAAACACAATCACAAGATAAAATTAGGATCTAAAAATCTTAAAAATTTCATTGTAAAATTCAATTAAAAAAAGCTTTACTTAAAAAAAAATCAAATTAGCATTAAATATTCTTGAATTATTTATTATAATATTCAATAAAATGAGAAAAAATATTTAATGGCCCCTTTTATTAATTTTGACTAAAATATTCCAAATGCAATAATTTAGAAAATAATTACTAATAAATAAGAAATTGATAAAATTGATTAGAAATAAATCAAGCAATTCTCTCTCTCTTTAAAAAAAAAATTGTAGATGAATATAATCTATTTTCAAGCTTCTTTATAGATCAATAAAATAGAAAGATTTCTGAATAGAAAATCAATCAGTAAATAAAAAATATTATATTTTAAAAAATGTATAATAAAACCTAAATTTTTTTTTATCTAGTAGCAAACTAGTGATTATATATATATATATATATATATATATATATATATATATATATATATATATATATATATATAAAATAAAGAATAGAAATGAGGTGATAATATCCATGTAAATAGAAATAACCTTTAACCTTTGGTTATTTCTATTTACATGGATATTATCTCTTCATTTGTGTTCCTTATTATAATAACAATCCATATCAACTTTTATATATACATGGCAACAAAGTAGCTAAGTGCATATATGAATATTGATTAAATTTATATCACAAGTTGACCACCAATAAAGCAGCTGAATGTAGATAATAGCCTGTCTGGAATAAATCATGGTCTCAAATTGGTATTCCAATTATATGACTGAAATAACAAATAATAATGAAAGGAAGTTAGCTCATGGAATACACACACATAAATTTCTACATGTGTTGTTCATAAAAACTAGTATACCTATTTGAATGCTTCTAACTGATTAATAAAATGATAAGTATCATAATATGTCCATCAACTTTATTTACATAAAACATTATATCAGAGTTTTCTGAGAATAGGAATCTAAGGGTATATGGCAATGAATAAGGAATGCCTTGAGGTAATAATAAAAAATAGGTAAACATAAATCAATAAAATATAAGTTAACTATTTATAAAATTAAAAATCAAAAACTGATTTATTAAATAAAATTATTAAAAAGTTAATAATAGATGTTTTCAGAATCTCACTACCACTGCCTGTATATGCTTTAAATTCTAATCATAAAAAATGACTTTTTAAAATTTAAATAATCTAATATTTAAATAACATAGGAGTAATTACAAAGAAACTGTGCTAGATATATCCAAATTATTATACACCTTTCATTCAGCAAAATATAAATTGTTACTTAACAAATGTTCAAATATTCAGCGTAAAAAAATAAATCTTGAAAAATGTTTTAGTTTGTAGAATTTTCAATTTATCTAGATTATTATTTCTTTTCTTTTTTATATAAGATGTATATTTTTACTAAGATGTCTATAGTAAATACTACTGGTAATAATTATTTAATGTAATATTGAAGTTTTAAAAATTTTAATAACTTTGTAATTCTGATTCAACTGTACAAGTTACAAGGGATTATACTTTCTTTTCTCATTATTTTCTTTTCACATTAAAATAATTTTATCATAGCAGCTATATACAAAACTGTTGCTATTTTGTTCAATTTAAATCTGTAGAAATATTAATAAATATTTTGTATTCCTGAATACAACTTCTGTTATATAAATTATTATTATGATAGTTGGTAGAAAGGCATATTAAATGAATGTTTTAAAAATTATCTATACAAATATTATTCAATTATTTGGCTTTTCAAGTTAGATTGAGTATATAACTTCTAAATTAATTTCATGAACAGTGTGAAAAAATTTATGACAAGGCACTTGAAACTGATCCAAAGTGTTTCTATTATTTATTTATTGAGAATATTGCCCAACATATACTATATCAAGTTATATACTTTTCCATTCTATTATTCCCTGTGTCTGCTTGCTGCCTGACATTTTAGTTTTAATTTTTATTGTTGTTTCCATATCTACATTGCTTTTGATGGATTATTTGCTCTTTGTAGACTTATCACATTATCTTTTTGCATTCAAATAGTTAAAAAAAAATTTTTTTTCAAAATAAATAACAACAGTTATCCATTTCTTTGACAACAACTTAATGGTGAAGATAGATATTTAAGAAAACTTCATTCTTTAAGTATTTTATTTTGGAATAATTTTATAGATCTTTCTTCTTCATGTTTTTATCATATTTTTTTTTTTAATCAGTTGGTATTTTTAATTAAAAAAAAAACCTAACAAATTTTTGTTTTTGTTTAATTTTGTTAAAAGCATTTTGTCAAATAATGAAATAAATTCTTAATAATAAAATATCACTTTTTTAAAAAAAGATGCATTAAAATTATTAATACAAAGAATTTCATTTCTATTTTTAATCTAAAAAATGTATTTCACAATAAAAGTTATTTCTCTCAAAATTATTTTGGTTTTTTTTTTAAAAAAAAATAGTTGAAATAATAAAACCTAACAGTGAAAATTATATTGAAAATGCTAAAAATTAAATTTTCAATTTAAAAAAGCAAACAATAACAATAAAGTTATAAAAAAATCACATCCTGGCTGATGTATATATATTTGGTTGGCATTTTTTTTTTCTTAAAAAGCTTTCTGTAAACATCATATACTTCAAAAAAACAAACATTTAATAATTTTATAAAAAGAACAACTTAAACAAATAAAACCTATATTTGTTTTTTTTTTTTTGTAAATACTGATGAAAGAAGTTGTGCAAATGCAGAAATGTTTTTTTTAGATACAGAAATTGATTTCTTCTATGTTAATATATTGGTTCCTGCTAACATATAAGTACAATTGTTTCAATTAAAAATCTTAACTGCCTAATGTTTTAATCAAGATATTCACTGATTTTAAACTGTATGTAAATTAAATGTATTTTATGTATTGAAACATCTTAGCACAGATTGCAATGAAAGTAAATAGTATTCAGAAATCTTACAGCTTAATAATTGTAAGACTTAAATAAAAATATAATCTAAAAACTTTTTCCAAATAGTACAGCTCTGCATATATTATACTATTTATCACATGTTATGGCATATTAATAAATCATTGTAATATTCAATAAAAAACTTGTAATGGTTTTCTAATAATTTTGACTTATAATTATAAAACATGTATTCTAACATGTTCTAAATATAGTCATTTAAAAGTAATAACTAATAAATAAATGACATTATTTAAACAATATTAGCTGCAAATTAACAGAACCTATCATGAAGCTTTTATGTTATCTAATAAAACAGAAACTTAAGGAAATTTTCTGGTTGAAAATAAATCAGTATTCTAAAAGTATTCGCAGTTTTATTTAACTCTTTTGCTAACTTCTTTCACTCTTCTTTAAAAATTCCTAGTGGTAATTGAGTTACATTTGCAATTTATTATATATATTTTGATAATCTTTACATTATTTATTACAATTATAATTTTAATATTTTTCAAATATAAGCATAATTCATACACTTGTATATACAAACAAAAATCATTATAAAAGATAATATGTGAACATTAAAAAATAGAAAAATGAGATATGTAATGAGAACAATGACATTTTATATTGGATGGCTCTTTTCACTAATTTATAAAAAATATTGGAAAAATTATTTTGTACTTGAATTCATTTTAAAAATCAAAATGAATTTTAGTTTAGACATAAAAAAATCTGTTTCAAAATTTAAAATTTTGCTCATTATTATTAAAATTGTATTTAAAAATTCTGAAGCAGTGAGTATAAAAGTATTTCTTTTTCAGTGAATCAATCTCATAATTTTCCATTTATCAAATTACACTTTTAATTCACTTATCTTCTTAAAAAAAATTCAAATAGAATCTAATTGTAATAATGTATTGTTTTTGATTTAAAGTAAATATTTTCCAAATATGTTGTATAAAAAATATAAATATGTAAATAAATAACTGAAAATTACAATTCCTTTTTCAAATGTAACAAAAAAAAAGTTTGCTCCCAAAACCTTAGATTAAAGAATTATTATTCAGAAACATTGTCTGTTTCCTTATATTAGGACACAGCCAATCAGTGACATTTTTAGTTGTTTTGAATTTTGAAATCTGTACAATATTGGCATGATACTGACATTTTCAATTTTTTTTAAACTGATAAATTTTGTTCAAATTACTGCTGTTAAATAAATATAAACTGGCAAATACAATTTGTAGACCACCACAAAATGGTAAAATATAACTGCAAGCAGTAGCACTGAAGTTATGCTTTTGATCAATAGATTGTCAAAAAAAATTAAAATATTAATGAGGATTTAATTTTGGAGCAAATTGTTAGTATAGCTTTGTGTTCTCTCTTTCTACCTCTCTGTCTATATATATATATATATATGGGCTAATGAGAAAAGGAAGACAACTTTTTTGTAAAAATTGCCCCTCATGCTATGGCTAGAGAGCATCTTAGTTGTATGAGTCTTAATTTCATATATATATATATATATATATATATATATATATATATATATATATATATATATATATATATATAATTAAATTTTATATGGATTGTTATTATGATAATGTAAAGAAATGAAAAGATAATATCCATTAAATAGAGATAAACTTTAACTTTTGATATTACTAAGAAATTATCAATTATTATTAATTAACAATTCCTGAGGCTAAGCAAGTTTTCTCATAAATTTATAATAGCTCTTTTGTTGGGGATCTTTGAAATTAAAGGGACCTTCAAAGACATTCAACAAAAGTGCTATTATAGGTTTGTGAAAAAAAACTTTGCTTAGCCTCAGAAATTTTAATTAATAGTAATTGATAGTTTCTTAGTAACATCAAAAGTTAAAGTTTATTTCTATTCAATGGATATTTTTCCTCATTTATATATATATATACAATAACATGTCTATTAATTAAAAACTATTGTAATAACAAAAAAAATAATTAATATAAAAGTAATTAAGTATTATGTATAGTCTTTCAATTAGCAAAACAAAATGGCAGTTGAGGAGAGTTAAGAAATTAACTGAAAGTACTTCCTCAGATTGAAAGAATGTATATAATAATTAATTACCATTATATTTATTATATATATATATATATATATATATATATATATATTTATAATATATATATATATATATATATATATATATATATTAAACATTAGAAGTATTATACATTTTATATTTTTATTCTTTGAATCCGTGTTGACCATTAGATGCATCACTTAATAATAATAATCAATTTGAAATATTTTTAGAATAAATTTTATGATTGATTCAAATATTCATTCATTCTCACCTAAATGTTCCACACATTCCTTTATAAAAGAAAATGAGCTAACAAGAAAGGATGGATTTCTCATTTTTTAAAATAAAATTTATTGCTTTAGTTAGAGAGCATTTTAACTACCTATTGGAACAATTGCATAAGTTTTAATCTTGAAGGTTATATATGTATATACTTTTAGATATTTCTGTGATAGCCAGTTGAAGATTTCTGGTGTACATATGCTTGGGTTGTTAAATATAATGAAACAACATATTAAGCCATATTATGTTATTTTTTTTTAGTATTCTATTATAAGATTGACACATTCAAAATAGTGCTTTTATTATTATTTACATTTTGTAACTCTTAAATTCATGATATTATGACTATGATTATGATATATATATATATATATATATATATATATATATCATAATCATAGTCATATATATATATATATATATATATGATCACTAGATGGAGTTTTACCAATAGCTCTTAACAAGCTTTGTTTACATAAACGCTGAGAAAGATAGAATTCAATATCTCTTTCATTGTCTCCTACCTCCAGACCATGGATTCAAGCTAGTTGGCTCATGTCAGTGAAGGGTTGAAAGACTAGAAACTAGATCTAAATACTACCTCTAAAATCAGCATTTATCAACCATGTTTTTATCAGTTTGAAAGCATGAAATTTCTCAGACACGTAATGTCTTCAAATCCAGCTTAACAAACTAGATAGCTATATGGGTCTGCAATATATATCACTGCAAAAACATTCACGGGTACATTTATGATAAACAAAACAAGTTATAAATTTTGCAACTTGCTTTTAGCTTGCATTTTATGATCACTAGATGGAGCTTTACCAATAGCTCCTAACAAGCTTTGTCTGCAAAAATGTCAAGAGAGTTAGACAATGAAAGAGATATGGAATTCTATATCTCTCAGCATTTATGTAAACAAAGCTTGTTAGGAGCTATTTGTAAAGCTTCATCTAGTGATCATAAAATGCAGCTTAAAGCAAGTTACAAAATTTATAACTTGTTTTGTTTATCATAAATGTACCCTTGAATGTTTTTGCAGTGATATATATTGCAAAGGCTTTTACTATGAGGTGAAACTGAACTGATTTCAGACCCATATAGCTATTTAGTTTGTTCAGCTGGATTTGAAGACATTGTATGTCTGAGAAATTTCGTGCTTTCAAACTGATAGAAACGTGTTTGATAAATGCTGATTTTAGAGTTAGTATTTAGATCTAGTTTCTAGTCTTCCAACCATGAGCCAACTAGCTTGAAACCATGGTCTGGAGTTGGGAGAAAATAAAAGAGATATTGAAGTTTATCTCTCTCAGCATTTGTGTAAACAAAGCTTGTTAGGAGCCATTTGTAAAGCTTCATCTAGTGATCATAAAATGCAAGCTAACAGCAAGTTACGAAATTTATAACTTTTTTGTTTATCATATATATATCTGCATCAATAAATGTAGGGATGCAACAGCTCTGATAACATTGCATGAAATATTCATAATTCAATCACAAAACTGCAAAAAGGAATTAATATCATGCAATGATAGCAATCATGTATACCTCAAAGTTCACATGATCACCATTTCTTATACTTGCTCATAACTATTATTAAAACAAGTAAATTATCCATACAGTAGTGCCACTCAGTGCAAAACAGAATAATCAATGGATGCCAGAAGGCATGTGCATAAAATCCCTAACTAGTGCCTACTCATCCAATATCTTGTGGCCCTTATCAGTGAGGGGCCTTGGATCTGAGAGCACTGCATCTATGCTCCTTATTGACAAAAACCACAAGTCAGGAACCAGTCTGGGTGATATTGGATGAGTAGGCACTAGATGGGACTTTATGCACAAACCTTCTAGCATCCACTGATTACTCTGGCTTTCACTGAATGGCACTACTGTATGGAGAGTTTTGCCTGTTTTAATACCTCAAAATTATTGCCAATTTTTTCATATGGTTTAGAAATTAAATAATGAAGACTTAAAACGTTTTGTGATTGGAGCTATTACCTTTCCACATTTGTTTACATACATTTCAAAGTATTATTTTTTATTATTTTATACAATCTTGTCTTTGGAGCTATTATTTTTATTTAATTATTCATAAGTAAATAAATAAGTAAATAAACATAAATAAATATCAGTCAGTGTGCTAAGTTTAATGACATTTTTCTTGTGACTTGAAAAAAAGACTACGATTTATCTTGTCAAATGTTTAATATTTTTTAACTAAAAGCAGAATGAATGCATGAATATATGTGTGAACAAAAAGATTCTTATATATTATCAGTTATGAAAAACAAAAATTAAAGTATGACCTCACATGCTGATTATCAATAATTTTTCAGTCAATGCAGTGATTGGGCAAAAAAAAAAGAAAAACTTATAATCCCCGGATCATGGATTTAGGCTTCCATTCAATGATGACCTGTTTTAGCTACATAAAGTTGTAAATCACTTTCAAGTGAATAAAGATTGTGGAAAGTGAAAGAACTATGTAATAATAAATAATACATTGTTAAACTTTGATGAAAAAACAATTGATTTGAAAAGTAGACAATTCATTACAAAGATATAAATATTGAGATTAACGAGTGGGATTATTATAAATAAAAGCTGGATTAACAACACTGAGGAGATTTATGGTGTATCAAATAGAATGGCAAGATTAATTCTTCAAATTAATTAATTTCCAAATGCACATTATTCAGGTTTATATATTAAAAGTTGTTTTATATTTAATGAAGAAGTAAAGGATTTTTATTTTAATATACAAAATTATTTTGACCAAGACAAACGATATTTTAAAATTGTCATGACTTTAATGCTAGAAATAGAAAACAATTGAAAGATGGAAGAACTTTAATAAAACGAAAAAATATATTTATAGAAAATTCTAGAGGAAAAGTGTACATTAAATTGAGATGGACATGAAAGTATCTACATGAAGGTATAACAGAGATAGTGTATATTTTAACCAACATAAATTCAAGGAAGATATAGACAGTTAGTGACATATTAAGATATGAATTGATATGCAATTAAAGAGAAAATAGTTATTAATAAACACTATATTAAAAATTAATATCTCTTCAAATATTCTTCAATGAATTTAATATAGAATTTGCAAATCATGATAAAATATTAACAAATTTCAGTGATGGATTAGACTTGAATCATATGAATAATAAGATAAATCATACTCACTGGAAGCTACTGCAGAATTAGTGGTATAAATTAGCAACAATTCTCTATTAAATTGTCACATGAGATGCCATAGGTATATAAAGAAAAGATGGGATATAGAAATATTTTAAAATAATTTATTTAGAAAAAAGCAAATATCTGAGACTAAAAGTGTTAAATATAAAATAATATAACTGTGAATTGATAAGGAAAACTAAGTCTCAAAATGTAGCAGTATTTTGGTATTAAAAAATGATTTCAGCAATAAGAAAAACATATAGACCTATTACTGAAATGAGGAAGACATCTTTAAAAATGTTCTACAAAAACTACATAAAATAAGAAAAAAATGTAAGTCCTAGAGTTACAACCCTTTCTCTAATGACAAGTAATTTAAATGAAGAAGTTAGATATGCAATCAAATTTATGACACATAGAAAAACTTCAGAAAGTAATAAACTTATTGCTGGCATGTTGAAAAAGACAGTGATAGAAAAGTTAATAAAAATGTATCAAATGTTTAAATGATAAAGATAGACCAGCTGTTTGGAAGTATGTGTACATAGATATTTAAAACCTTGAAAAAGTAGATAGAAAATCATTTTCATACAATATCTTTACTAAAATCATAATAACTCAATTACTACAAAGAGCTTTAAATGCAAACCAACCAAAAATAATAAGCTCAAATTAAGAGGTTATAATTCAGATCATTTAACAGTACTAAAAAAGGTTATAGAAAGAACTAATGAATATGATTTATAATTGTTCCTTTGATTTTATTTAAGAGTCAATGACCTTTATAAACATAGTAAAATATAGATCCATAATATTGTTAAATTTAAAAATATTTACTAAATTTACTGATGAAATTACATGGTAATACTATAAAGATTAACACAAATGGGATTTTAGAGTCGAAGATTTCCATATTTCCAAAATTTTTTATAAAAAGTATTTTGTGAATTACAATGGGAAGAAAGGGAATAAAATATAAATTGATCTTAATTAAGTCACCTATAAATTTTACAAAAACTAACAGATAAAAATAAAAATTAAGACTAAATATAAACTCTATAAAGATTAAAATATTATTCAATGATTTTTTACAAAAATAGATAATAATGATTAATCATAATGAAGAAGAAACTAGCAATTACAAATATCTTGTACAGAATATTAATGCAAATAAAACATAATAAATGAAATTAATCATATAATTGTTGGATGGAGTGCTTTTACGTAAAGAAAGATAAAAATATCTTGAATTCTGGAATTACAATAAATTAATGATTGTGCTATTTTTGTCAGTTCAAAAGACAATTTACAGAATGCACATAATGTTCTAAATGTAACCATAACCTTTAATTAATGACTGGTGTAATACTTAATGTTCTAAAATTTCAACTTCTTTATCAGTCAATGACAATAGAAAAATTCTCAGCAATTCTAGATTGGATAGTTATCAGCTTAATAGTTTTATGAATAGAAAGGTGGATTTAGATGGGATGCAATGTACTAAGGCTTCTTCTTTATCATCAATAATATCTCAGCCATTAAATTTTAACTTTCCATTCCCCACATTAAGTTTTTCCTATATTCTTCTTTATCCTGCTCCATATCATTTCCGCAACATGATATTTGTCAACTCCATGACGTTTATATCTAAATCCTCCTTATCTTTTATCAAAACCAGCATAAAAACAACTCACTTTCTGTGTAATTGTTTTTATATTTATTCTTCCAAAACTTCATTATTTGTACCCTTTCTGCTTGCAGGCATTTACATTCAATTAACAGATTCCTAATATTTGCCATGCCTTTGTTACATAACTTGCAGACAAAATTATCCACATTTCTCCAGTCATGTGTATATTCTCTTGTTGCAAATGATCCAGTTCGAGCCTTAAATAGTAAACTATTTTCCTTGCTATTATCATAAATTAATTTACAATCAATATTGTTTACTTCTATATACATTTATACTTTTATTCTCCATATTAGTTGTCCATCTTTCCAAATCTCTTTATTAATGCATCTATTATTCTATTCCATTCTTTGCCACTATAACACTCAACAGTTCTAACACAATCTTCCCACCTTTTGTATAAGTATATTGTCATAAAGTCTTTATCCAAATCTTCTGCATATTCTCACCCATCTTGTTGCCTGTTTTTGGCTCATAACCCCAATTAAATACTATTTTGGCTATTCTCTTATTATTCATAAGTTGCAATCTACTAAACATGTTCATTTTGCTTTTTGCATTTCTCATATAAAAACTTGATCAACTCATTTCTCCTTGAATTGCCTCCTTCCATACAATTATTGCTACATATACATAGACTCCAGTGAGCTGCTGCTTTTAACCAGTTAAAAAATGGGATGTTTTATCACAGGGAAATAACTACTGCAGTTATGTTAGCTGTAAATAGAGCTATTATTTTATCTAATTCACTTTATAGAAGTGTGACTTGGAACACCCTATTGGTGAAATATAAAGGCATTACAAAAGTTTCATTTAAAAATATTCTGTAAAATTTTTAAAATGCAATAGTAAGATCATTAAAACCAGTCAATATGTTTTTTAACTTTCTAAATAAGATCCTATATGGCCTACTGTTTTAAAATCATACCTTCATTGGGGAGAGCATACAAAATGTTTTAAAAATGCTAGAATTCCTAAAATATATTTCATAATAAACTTCAACATTGTTTTTGTAGATGAGGCATACCTAGTGTACATTATAAGAATTATTTCAACAATGTTCTAAAGAAATGTAATATTGATTGTTTTTCTTGGGCAGATACGGCAGAACACAATATATTGAAGAGCTAAAATTAGACATGATGTTGAAGTACTACTTAAAATATTAAAAGCCAACAATACAAAATATCAAAAAATAAAAATATGGTGTACCTTGTTCTACATGTGGACATATCAGTAATTCAGAGATTGAGTTTATGGTCATTGCAAAACTTATTTCTAGAGCATTTTTTTTATTTCATTTACAATTGGAAGGGCTATACTTATTTAAACCTCTATATGTATACATTTTGCAGAAATTAATTAATATTCAAAGAAATATGACTATGTGTTTAAAAATAAAGATATTATATATATATATATATATATATATATATATATATATATATATATATATATATATATATATATATATATATATATATATTGATCAGGAACCTTGGGCCTTTACCAGAAGAGCAATATAGAGACATTAAACTAAATAATGACTTATGAAGAAGTGGTATATTGGAAATAATGTGGGATTGAATGCAAAATTGATAAGTTAGAGAATCAACAGCTAGTGTTGATATCATTGAAAAAAATCAAGAAGCCTAAATAGAACTGGACTGGACATATTGATAATAATAATAAATAGGTATTTAAAGTTTTAAATTGATTCCAAGAATTTGTGCAAGTTTTAAAAAAGAGGTTACATATGCAATGAATAAATATCAGTTTTCTAGAGTAAAGTAAATACAAGAAACTAAGAATTCGAAAAATTGAAATACACTTGAAGAAACTCATCCTGCACCGAATTGATAATGGTTAAAAATGATGGTGAATATATATATATATATATATATATATATATATATATATAAAGATGAAATTGTCTTTATATAGCTTACTGAATACATTAGCCTCTCCAATAACTCTCTAAAAAAGCAACAAGAACGATGAACATATCATTCACCGTTCTAGTTAAATGTTGAGTAATTGAAAATTGTATTTTCTTCCATATTTTATTCTCCAACTACTCAACTGCAATTGAACAGAAATCTGGGTTAGTAAAGAACTTGCAAAAAACGGAATGAATTTACTAAGTTTTGAATTAGATTAAGAAAAGAGCAGATGAGTGCATCAAAAGTTACTTCTTTATACATGTATCTGTATAAAGAAATAACCAATTACCATTAATGATAATAATGTCAACTGGACCTAAATTATTTATCAAATCTAAATCAACAGACTTCCAAAGAGCAAGTTTAATGATTCCAAAAAGTGTATTTTTTTGGTTAAAAATACTGTATTGAATAATAAGATAACACTTGGCCAACTACTACTTAGTGGCAATTTACTTCATTATAAATTTAATAACTTCTAGGTATAAATATTCAAACATTAATTTAATATTTCCATTTGGTATTTTATCAAGACATTATTTTAAAAAGTTAAAATTGTAAATCACCTGTAATGATAAATTTACTGAACTCTCATTATTGTTTTGAAAATTTAATTGGGGGGGGGGGGGATGTGTGACCTTAAACTCAACTATTGATTTCAAAATAAATAAAAAAACCAGCTTTTGTTATGTAAGCATCTCAATCTCTGATTTTTTTTTACAAATATTGATATTCATTATCATCATTATCAACCATTATCAATCCACTGCATGGTGAAGGTTTATTCAAGTTCAATCCATCTTCGCCGATCTTTAGCTTCTCTTCTCCACATCACCCCTGCACACTTTCTTATTTCATATCCATCTCACATGTGGTCTCTTTCTTGGCCTTTTACAATCTTTTGGAATCCGGTTTAAGATTTCAATTGTCTATCCATTATCATCTCTTCTAAAAATATATCCAACCCAACTCTACTTCAGTCTTTTAATTTTTTCAATGAGATCAGTAACACCTGTTTGTTTTCTTATCAATATATTGCATTTTCGATCTCTTCTTATTACTTCCAACATGCATCTCTCCATACTTCTTTGGGTGGTCTGAAGTCTCTGTATTGCTCTTCTATTAAGTGTCCAAGTCTCAGATCCATAAGTAAGAACTGGTAAAACACATTTATTAAAAACCTTCCTTTTCAAACACATAGGCATATTTCTTTTTAGTATCAAGTTATTTTTACCAAAAACACTCCAACCAAGTTTAATTCTATGATTAATTTTATTCATTATGCTACCATCTGTATTAATAATCTGACCAAGGTATTTGTAGCTGTTAACTTTTTTTAACTCATCAGAATCAATCTTTATTTTTATATTTTGAAAAAATCCATTGACCATTACTTTAGACTTTTTGACATTTATCATTAGTTCTAGTTTTCTACTTTCATCTGATAACTTCTACAACATTTCTTGCAGCCCTAAAGCATTATTTGCAAAAACAATTACATCATCTGCAAAATCTAAATGACTTAAATAATCTCCATTTACTTTCACTTTTTTAGTTTCCCATTTTAATCCACAAAATATTTCTTCCAGCACTGCTGTTTTGGAGATATGAAGTCACCCTGTCTTACACTCTTCTCAATGTTGACTTTCCTATTATTATTATGCAATCTAATTGTTGTTGCATTTTTATAAATATTTTTTAAAATATGACAATATCCTGAATCTATACTTTGATGATCTAATGCTTTAATCACTGAAGAAATGTTTATAGAATCAAATCCCTTCACAATCTACAAGTCCAAAGTGTAATGGCAACTCATATTTATTTTTCCTTTCTATAACTTTTCTTAATACCTGGATATGATCTACTGTACTAAAACCACTTTTAAATCGAGCTTGTTCTTTTGGTTGATGGAAATCCAATGTTCTCTGTAGATTATATATATATATATATATATATAATAAAATAAAAATTCATTTAACTTTACAAATAATATATAATAAAGTACAAAAAACTTAAACAAAAGAGCTATTATGGTTTTAATGAAAAAACTGGTTTGGCCTCAGGGATTGTCAATTAGAGGTAATTGATATTTTTTTAGTAACATCAAAGGTTAAATGTTATTTCTATTTACATGGATATTATCTCCTATTTCCATTATTTATTATAATAACAACCCATGGTAATATTTATATATATATATAATGAAATAAATCAGGAGTTGTTTATTATAATAACAACCCATGGTAATATTTATATATATATATAATGAAATAAATCAGGAGTTGTTTGTTAAATGTATTTTACATTTAAAGACTAAATATATAAAGACAAATATTAATATTTTTGACAATGACATTAATAATATTAATAATCATATAATACTTTATTTTACTTACTTTTTTAATCTTTATCATTTTATCTAATTAATACAAAATTATTTAATGACTTAAAAAAGTGAATAGCTTTATTACTAAAGAGTTTATAAGCAATTCAAACACTTAAAATGCCAAAAGTAATCTCAATGACTTTACACTTCTGAGATTGACACTCTACCAGTATACTAAATCACCCAGAACAGTCAATAAATTTATCAAGATAAAAAAAGAAAACTTTGAATAGAAATATAAATTTTATCTGTCTTGTACATTGTTTTATACTAAGAATTAAAATAAAAATATAGTAATTATTTATATTATTTTTCAAATAAGTTTTGAAATCTTATAAATTGTTTATCTAAAAAGAATCACTCTGATCCCAAGAACTGAAATTTGAAAATAAAAAGGAAAATAACTTTATGAGAACTATATCTAAGTTAGCCACGTCTGCTAAATGATTTTAATATTAAAGTATTTTTTTCTTTTATTAAAATTTGAATTTTTGATATTGCACACATCTTCAAATAAAAAAAAACCTATTATATTTTTTTCATATGTCGTTAAATATATGTTTCCAGGTGTTATATTTGACGTATCAACTGGAACCATTAAATTTATGATTTCATTTCATTATATATGGTGTTTATAATTGCAAGATTAAAATATTATTAAAAATGATAATATATATAATATGATTTAGAGAGATCAATATTTAAATAAATAATTATTTAATTGTGTTTTAAATAAGAGTTAAGTGGGATAAAGTTTTTATATAGACAAAAAGGGAGAATAAAATAAAATACAATTTTCAATACCAACCATACTGGAATAATAGTAACTATGTGGAATAAGAATAATATAAATTGGATATTTTATTCCTAGAAAATACATATTTTTGGTGAAAGCTTTTCTTGACTAAAATAATATACTAACTTTATATTAAAGTTTTCTTTATTAAAACTGCTAAATTTTATTGCAAGTAGAAATGCTTTGATCATTTTGCCTTAATTCATTCACTACAAGCTACATTTTAACAACTTTCTCATGATAGTTTCAGTTATACTTTAAAATTTTTTTATTCCTATTAAACTTTTAATTTATATCATATTTTGATATTCTTTGTATTATTTACTAATAAAAAAATCCATATATTACTTTTTTATAAATCTCCTCATATACACTTTAATGCAATTTTATATAATTCCTCTTTAATTTCTTTAACAAATCCATATATTACTTTTTTATAAATCTCTTCATATACACTTTAATGCAATTTTTATATAATTCCTTTTTAATTTCTTTAATAGTTTCAACTGTCTTGCAGACTTCATCACAACTATAACATTTAAACATATAATCATATAACTATTATTTCATATACATATAAAAATACATATTTTACATTATTATTCATTATCATATTTTCTTTTTAACTCTATATCTTTACTTCTATTATTTCCTAATTATTATTTTCTTATTATTTTTTATTACTTCTGCTTCCTTTTTATTTTTATTTCTTCTTCTATTTTATCTATCATTCTACATTATTCTTTAATATATCTCTATCATCTTTTTATTTTATTTTTTATTTTAATACCTATTAATGTAATTTCTTCTTTTCTATTATTTATCTACAAATATATTATCTATTTATCTATCTATTTACGTACATGTATATATTAAATAATATAGAATGATAAATAGGATAGAAGAAATAAAAATAAAAAGGAAGTAGAAATAATAAGAAAATAATAATTAGGAAATAAGAAAAGTAAAGGTATAAAGTTAAAAAAAAAATATGATTATGAATAATGTAAAATATATATTTTTATATGGATATAAACAATGGTTATATGATTATGTTTAAATGTTGTAGCTATGATGAAGACTGCAGGACAATTGAAAGTGTTAGAAAAATAAAGAAATTATATAAAAATTGCATTAAAGTATATATGAGATTTATTAAAAAGTAAGATATATAAATACATGAAGAAATGCAAAAAAAGTAAAAGACAATATGTAAGAATAATACTTCTAAAAAATTATAAATGCTAGTATTTGAACTTTGAACATATAGAGAAAAAAAGGCTTAAAGTAAAATACAGAATGAGAACAATAACTTTTTTTTTAATTTAGTGGATGTATTTTAATTTTAAAAAATAGTGAATAAATTACCTTATTTGAAGTTCATTTTTAAAATCAGAATGAATTATTCTACAGACATCATAAAGCAATAAAATTGTGCTTCACAATTTAAAATTGCACTTATTTTTATTAAATTACTATAAAAATTTCTATATTGATATTTATTAAAGCATTTATTTTCAGTGAGTCAATCACAACTTCCACTTTACCATAATTAAAATTTCATTTGATTAGTCATCTTAAAAATAAACTTTTTCAAATAAAATTTGTAATCATATATTTTTTTAGTTTTAAATAAATATTTTACAAATATGTTGCATTAATAATTATATATATATATATATATATATATATATATATATATATAAAGATTGGTTACATGGATGTTTAATATCTGTGTTTAATTGGTTTATAGATAAATAATTAGTTATAAATTATTGTACTTTGCACTAACTATATTTTTTAAAATGTATAAGTATTTTAGTTTTTAATGAATATTAATGTGAGCACAGCTATTTTTTGTGTGTGAGCATAGTTTAATTTTTCTATGTATGCACATATGTATATTTTAATTTTTAATTTTGGATTTTTTATTTTTATATTTATTTTAATTTAAATAGAATTTAAGCTTGATTAGGAGGGAATGTAGTTTTTTTTTTGTTTGAATTTTGTCATTGATTGGGTAGATATTCTGTGTTAGATTTTGTGACCAATCAGGGGGTTTGTTAATTTTTAATCTTTTACCAAATCTGTAATTTTTGATTATCGCCATTTTACTGTGTATTTTTTTCTTTCTGATGAAAACCAGTCCTCTGGTTGAAATATTATATTATTTATTGGATTTATAAGTCTTTATTTTTTTTTTTTATATGTATTTCCTTTGGTTAGTTTGTTATATATTAATATTTTGATATATATATATATATATATATATATATATGCATATATAATATTTTCTATAGTTTATTACAATATATATATATATATATATATATATATATATTGTAATAAACTATAGAAAATATAGTATTTTTTTTCAGAGTGGAAAACAAGAGTTCACTCTCAAAATCTGAAAATAATAAATCTACCAATTGGTCATTTTATCAGCTTATAATATTATGTTCTGTACATGAGACTACCAATCAATGGCATTGTTGGTCCCTTTGATTTTAAACTATCTGTATTTTACTGACATCTTCAGACTTTTTTTGAATTAATAAATCAATATAAATTTTAGTTCCCAGTTTCTGTTATTAAATGAGTGAAAAACCAACAAAATATTATTATAGATAGCCACAAAATACTGTATAGAAGCAGAAGACATGCAATGAGAAATGAATTATTAAATTCTCTCTTTTGCAGCTACCTATAGCATTCATTTTCCTGTGTTTGCATTCAGTTGATAATAAGAAACTAAATTTAAAATATATATTGATTTATTATTTTTAAAAAGAATTCTAGAAGTACAAAGAATCTAAAACAAAAAGTCAATGATTTGCAATTTTTTTGTTTTTAAGGTAGTCACTGTGTTTATTTGAATATATCTTTTATTCAAATTTTGAAAATGAAAGTCATATTTTTCATAATTTTTTTATATAATGATAATAGCTTTTGTAAAATATTTGTGAAATATTTAATTTTGAAAAGAGTATGATATTTAAACTTAGATTTTATTTGAAAGTATTTGTTTTTAAAAGAATACAAAGCAAGAGATATGTAATAATGTAAAATTCAGAAAGTTGTGATTGATTAAAACATGAATGCATCTACAATCATTGCAGCTGCTATTTTCTGCCATTTTTCTTTAATATTATAAGTGGAATTTTAAATAATTGTATTGCTTTATATTTTCTTTTTGAAAAATTTATTTTGGCATTAGAAATAGAGTTCAAACAGATTTATATTTCATTCCAAATACATTTATATCAACAATAATAAAATCTATTGTTCTGATTAGCATTACAATTTATTACTTTTTTCTATAATTGAAAATTGATCTTATAAAATATTATTTTTGAGAATGATTTACATTTTTACACTTACATTTCTAAGAAATAATTTTAAAATAATGAAAATATAGTGCAATGCAAAGATTTTATTCATTCAAATAAAAAGTTAGAATTTAATTCAAATGGTCACTAGGGATGGTCAAAAACATGCAGTGAATTGTAAAAGTGCTAATATGTCATTAATTTCTAATGTTTGAAAGCCTCATATGAAGAAAGACTGTTATATAAACTGCAATCACATGTTTTATCCTTTAGTTAAATTGTTGGTTTTTTTTAGAAAATATAAAACTTTTTTATATCTTTCTAAATATATTCAAGTACAGTTATAATCTGTGCATTATTTGATTGAATTTCTAAAAAAAAACATTTACTTATTCAATTAGATTATGAAAACAATACAATACATAATTACAATCCTTATGACAATCGTGTTACCTATAGCTTTTTTTTTATTATTTTTTTATCTCACGTCTTAGGTTAAAAGACTTTCCAAGAATTTTGAGAATATAAATAATTAATTTTTAAAAATTATTGCTTGTTCATTTTAAAATATTCACAAACATATTTAATTTTATACTACTTTTTGTTTTTATTTATATTTAGTGAAATGGTTTAAGATTTTAAGGTATAGAATATTTGTTATAAAAAATGATAAATTCCAACTAATGTCAGAGGACTATCATTATTTTTATTCATGTGCTCTCTTAAATAGAAACTCTTTAGATATAATGAAACTATTTAACATATTATATTACATATAAGTCATTTTATAATGCAATATTGGTTTTATAAATGAGGAAATTTATTGAACACATTAAGAGAGAAGCATAAAGGTATACACATCATTTCTATTATTAATTTTGCCTAGTACTAGTTTAAAACAGTGAGAAACTCTTCATTAGATTAGCGCCACCCAGTGCAACCATAGTAATCAATGAATGTAAGGTTTGTGATATTTAGTGGTTTAATATAAGATTAAATTGGGAGTAAGATTAATTGAACACTTGCTTACAACATTGACTGAAAATACATAGACTAATTAAACTTTTATATATTGTACATTAAATCAAAAACATATTGTTGTACCTCATTTAATAATAGTTGAATTAGAGAGAAGTCATCAACTACTTAGTAATTTAAACTCTAATAAAATAGACTTTCTCTTTTTTTTTCTCATTCCATTTTTAAGCCTTCTTAATTGGCTAACCCAAAGTTATTATGTTCTGTATTGTTTATGCTGACAGTGTATTTTTAAAGAATCTCAAGTTTTATTATTTTATAAAGGGATTTCAAATTTATATACAATAGTTTAGACTCTATTCTTTTAAAAGAACCAAATGCTCCAGTGTAAAACACTATATATTGTTTTACAATTTGAAAATCAATTTACATTCATTTTACTAACAAATAATCCTGATTATTTAAACAAACTTAAACTAATTGTTACTTAAACAAATGAAGAATTCAACACTATTAAATGCATCAGACCATTTTTGGTCTTTATGCTCCTATTTGGTAATTATGTTTAAACTGGTTGCTTATCTAACTCTAAAACAGTTTGTGTAAATACCCAATTTTATAAACATGTACATATTAATAAAGTTTCATTCTAAACCAAATCTCTTTGTTTAAAACATCAATCAAATATTCAAAATTTACATTAAATCTGCTGTATACTAAATTAAATGTTCAGATTATTTGTTATAATAAAATACTTATGAAGAAATAAGTTCAATTATCATCACTTATCTTAATATATGTACATATATGCTTGCACACACTGCATATATCCTTATAAATTTATTTTTGAATTACTACTGTATGTACAATAAATGTAAAATAATTCCTGTATGACATGTAAAAAAAGATTCAGATAAATCTCCATATGAAGATAAGTGCTTTCACATCCATTTTTAACTATAATTAATATTAAACACAGAGACTAAACTCTCCATTTAGTAGCACTATGTAGCACCACTCTGTGCTAACAGTTTGCTTAAGCATAAAGAATGGTGATCATGTGATATGATTAATATTTTTAGCCAAAAGCACTCTACTATATAATTGCATAATACTGCATTAACTTAAATTTGTTATATATATATATATATATATATATATATATATATATATATATATATATATATATATATATATATATATATATATATATATATAATTTTTAAATAAATATAGAAGTAGGCAAATAAATTTAAGACAATCAGTTATATAATAGAATTCATAAATGTATATCACATGGACATATCACTACACCAATTACTATATACAAACAAAAAACAATTTTGATATCACAGTAAAATAATCAGATAAATAGTTCTTTCAAGATAATTGTCTCATAGCTTATAATAATTTACTAATATATTATAGTTAATATTATTTAATGTTCAAAGTAATAGTTTATAATTGCTGTCAATTCTGATTTAACTTAATTTCCAAAACATTACAATGCTTAATATTTAAAAAAGTCACTTTGTGATTATTTTGGCTTTAAAATCTATGCAGCTTCAAGTTTGGTATTGATGTAGAAAGGTCTACACTAATGGGCTATATAACGTACTTAATAAAGCATGTTGTTAATTGTCCTGGAATATTTGATTGATTAATTGTTTTATTATAATTTGTTATTAGAGAATTGATTAGCTGATTTACTTAAAACTTTAAGGAATAATTTACACACTTATATATATATATATATAGCAATTTTATTTGTATGTAATATTATAGAAGAAAACTAGTCTTCACACAGCATGCTATTGAATTGACATGCACTCATCCATCAATAAACATTTTAAAAGCATAAGTGATATATATGATAGTAGATGTAATATAGATGAAATATAGGCACAATATTAGTATTAATTGCACATAGATGGATCAGAAAATTTTTTTTTTATATCTGTTGCCATTAAAAATTTTCTTTTTAATTTATATATATAAACATTAAAATAACAAAGCTAAACTAGTCAACAAGTAATCAAAATTACCCCAAATTCACAACTCAACCAGACTAGCCAAGACAAGAAACTCTAAAACACCACCAATGGTTTCACTGCTACATGCAGACTTCTAACTACATATTTAAACTAAATATTACCCACAATTCCACTTACCTCCCACACATCCTTATATTAAAAGAACTTTAAAATAAATTAATTGCTTCAAAATCATAATATTTTAATAATAAAGATACTTTAATTCTTTTTTTTATTTCATTTCTTTCAAAGAAGAGATTCATCAAAATTAATAGTGTCACCTGCATCTTTTTCATGGATATATAAAGCAGAACTAAGATATTTATTTTTAACCCTACTTTTATGTACCTAATCCTTAAGTAGTGAAACCATTGGTAGCATTTTAAAGTTTATTTTCTTGGTTAGTCTGGCTGGGTTGTGAATTTGGGGTAATTTTGATTATATATATATATATATAACTAACGTATTTATATTATTAAAAGTGATCTATTTTAACAATAGATTTTGTTAAAGTTGTGAGTTGGCCAATTAAAAGTTTTGATTTTTAACTCATTCGGACAATTAAATAATAGTCATTGAAAGGGATATTACTATTCACAGAGCTTGCCAATCAACAATTTATTTCTACATTCTTTTGCTCAACATCTAGTATTACTTATTAGCTTCAACTTTTGAAAGATAAAATTAAACCACATGATCAGTTCTATAAGAGTAGGCACTCTGTCTTTTAAAGTAAGAAAATAGTATAATTGTAAAGATGGGATCAAATCCAATTAGCCTCTGGCCTTTACTCTCAGTTAAAAATATTTTGATATTTGTATAGACCAACACTGACAATTATCTAACTAGATTGCTTATGAATCACTACTCAACATAATTAAATAAATCAATTTCCTGAAAAAAAAATTGAACTGCAGAAAACATTAATTATAATAAAAAACTGAATCCGAATTCATAGATAAGGTAGAAAAATGTGCTAAACACTGCAATAGAAAAATTATAAAAATATATTTAATCAATTCATTCATACAAACTGGAATGAAAGCTACTATAATTTTTAAGTAAACTCTTAACAACTATAACAATTGATAATTAGGGTACACACATATTTCTAAATAATAACATATTGAAAATCAGTTTATAAATTTATTGAGTGCTTTTTAATGCAATATTAGAGAGTTCAGGACATTGAGGTTATTCCAGCTAAGAAATGAAGCAAAGATAAAATTATAATTGGTCACATGAATACATTTATTATGCTCACTCAAATATTCTAGTGCTCAAATATACACATTACCTCTTGACGTACTAGCCATTCAATTATTTGTAATAATAACAGTGCATGGGTCATCAAAAACTCAAATTGTTCCTTGTAGATTACTTAAATAATAATTAAATGTATCCATGAGCTCAAAGTATGATTAATTTTCAATTGAATAAATACAATCAAAAGAATATGGTCATTGTATAAAAACACTGTGCTTATTCTGTCATATTACTGCATGAATATCACATGAATTCCCAATGATTCATTTACTTTATATTATAAACTGTACTTATGGTCAGAATTTTGGAAATTGTATGACTGAAGTGTAAATAAGCAATGTCAACTATTAAGGCTCTGTGATTAACTTAGATTTGTTTAAATCATGTTAATTAAGAGTAAACGATATTTCTAAAGCAATAGTTTTCCCCTGACTTTTGTTTATTAATTTTCAAACAGTCAGAAAAGTACTGGTATAGTTTTAAATGTTAATACTTGGGATATTCTTATAATAAAAACTAAAATTTTAAAAAGGTATAAACTATGAAAAATTAAAGCAATTTAATGTCATAACACATTTGGAAAAACAATGCATTTCAGTAAAGATACAAGTTGTTGGCTATAAATAAAGTTTATAGATTAAACAAAAAAATTCATTAGAGTTGAGTTGGTCCATATTCTGTAAAAGATGAATGAGTTACATCTCTCTAAAGTCAGAGACTAATAATAAATATGTAGTATTATTAATGTTGTCAATTGTTGATAATATATGTTTATTTTAACTTTCTTACACTTTCTGATATTTTAATTATGAAATATTGTTATTAAAAATAAGGCAATCTGTTTTAAACTTCCACACATAATTGCTATCAGTTGTGATACAATGTTCAACTGAGGAAGTGGAGAAATAGAAAAATATTGAGCTGTCAATAAAGGTAGGGGGTATCCAAATGTTTGATATCTCTACTTCACTTTATGAATGATGGTAAAGAAGGATAATCTGAGTTTTTCTGATGGATGTGAGAAAATTGAAATGAGAGGAACACTGATAGTTTTAAAACCATTGAAAATATATCTAAGAGCAATAGCCATTCACAAGATGGTAAAATTAAATAGACTATCTTGCAAGTAAGTAATAAAAGTATTAAATTGTCAGTATAGATGTGGAAACCCTGAAGTTTGATATCTCTAGTTTACCTGATGAGTGAAGGTTGCTCATGAAATACGTGCATAATGAGTGAGAAAAAAAGTAGTATAAGTTTCTGTGATGTAAATGCTTATAATATAATGGACTTGAGGTGGGATTTGTGCTGTCAAAATTTTTAAAAATTGAAAATATCTGTATAGAACAAAGTTTAATCAAGTTTAAATACTATAAAAACATTTGAGTAGATGTGTAGAAATTGTATAGAGTATCTTTGAATTCATAATCTGAATTCATTATATAAAAATGAGATATTGATTACCTGCTTTTATATAATCTCACAAAAAAAAATCAACAGCTTTAGATTATAACTAAGATTGCCCATCAGATTGTCTATAGATCCTGCTTTATTTATAAATTTGTAGAATTAATGCAAATCTAACTTCTATGTATTGGTCCATGATCAACATAGCTCTTTTTTTAACCTTTTTAATGCATAAAAACATGTAATAATTAAGCTTTCAAGTGTTATTTACCATATGTTTGCAACATTTACATAATTTGGAGCAGATTCTTGAATAGTGGGATGGGTCAAAAGCTAATGGTTTTGCCCAGATTGTTTCTTAATTGAATAATGCAAAATAAAAATTCAGTTTAAGTCAATTTTAAAAAGAACTGTAATAAATCAACATATCACTTGATTGCCAAATGTCATATGTCCTCCTGAGCAACTAGTCATATTATATTTCTTAATTATAAAAATTTTAAAACAGCTTATAAATTTTGACACACCTTGAAAACATATATGCATATAAATAAATACAAACTAATACTAGAATGTTTCAACAGCACTACCTGAATTTAAAAATACAAAGTACGAATATATATCTGTACTAATATTTATATGTATATTATGATTTCTTAGTAAAAATAATTAAGTGGATAACATATTACTTAATTAATTCATTGAACATTTTTCTAATGCTAAACTTTCTCAGCTAAGCTCTACTGAAAACATGCCATAAATAGGAACATGTTAAGAAACCTTATTATGATCATAAAAATCCAGGAACATTCTTGGTGGGATAGTGCATTAAATTCTGAGAGCAGCCCATTTACTAATATTTATTATTTTATTTATAATAATTTATTCAAACATTGAGTTGCTTCTATATATTCTCAAAAGAAACGTTACTAAAATTATTTTTATGTATGGTTTATTAAAGATTTGAAAAAAAAAAAGAAAGATAAAATTTAATATTTAAAAAAGAAAAAATTACCCGTTTAATATGAATTAGAAAGATCTGTGGAAGTAATAATAAAATTAAAAAAACATGACAAATATTATAAATGAACTAATAAATAAACACATCAGGCAAGATATTTTGAAATTCTTGTTCATTATTTAATTCAGTATAAAAAACCATACTCTTATAAGAGTAAAATTTGACTAAATGGGACAGAGGAGAAATGAAACGAATTTACAAAACATGAGCTGAAATATGGCCAGAAGCACTTCAAAAGAGCAAAGAGCTTTTTTTTAAAGAGTTTTTTAATGAGATTTTTTTTTAAACCAGCAAATGCAGATTGGAAGGTTTTGCTGAATATGGAAAAATACTTAACTAAAAATTAAAATAAACCGACAAATTAAAAACCAATAAAAACTTTAAATATGAATTTAAAAATAATAATAATAACCAGAAGACCGAGCCTTCCGCTGACATAATCAAATAGTGCCTTTCGTCGCGATAAAGTGCCACTGACGTCATCAGAACAAAGTATAGAAATGTACATAAATAGACTTTTCATACATATTGCACCAAAACCTGGAAATTGCTTTGACAAAATTATATCAAAGCAAAAAATATACTCCTCTCTAACACTTAAAAGAATAAAGGTAAAGCAAACAGTATGAAAAAGCTATTTTTGAAACATTATTACAACTGCAGAAAATTACTATAATTTATAATAGAAAGTTGGAAATTAGAACGGTATATATACAAATAAATATATACAAAGATCCATTACATTGAATCTATTAAATATCTTTTTTCGCCCAGAAAAAGATTTGGTACAAAAAAATACCTACTTCTACACAAATAAAATCTTTTTTTTATTTATTTATATTTTTTTTTCTTGGTAAACAGTTTAACCTTCAGGTCATTTTCGTTTAACCCTTTCTTTTTGATAAAGAAGAGAACCTTTGGTCACGCGCAGTCAAACATTACTTATAAAAAATTTGAATATAAGCCAATATTGAATTTACATCCAATATATTTTTTTTCTTTTAAGTTGCAACTATATATATTATTTTCAAAAAATATATTTATACATAATATTGTCACAAATGTTCCCAAACTTGTAGATAATAACCAACAACTGCTTTTTTTTAATTGGAATGACCCTCCAGGCATGTTTTTTTTTTTTTAAAGAGATATGGAAAAATGTGTAAAGACATTGTTTTCCCCTGCAATGCATTTCTTGAAGCTTACTGATTTTTACTTTTTTGTGTGTGGTATGGTTACGAATCGCTGCTTATTGTTAAAAAATATGAATGCTGAAATGTATTATGGAGATGCAATTGGGCATTATATCATAGCATAGCAGTAGTGCCCCCCCCCCTGATAGTATCAGAAAGACAATGTTCTTTACCATAAATGCTCGATGGTGTGAAGAAAGTAAAGTATCAGTTTGATATCACATTCAAAAAATAATTTGAGTTTGATGGAACTCTTTATAATGAATTAGAACATCTACCAAAAAGTTAAAAAAATGTATTTTTTTCTGTTTTCAAAATCTATTAGAAAACATGCTTAGAAAATTCAATGAATACATAAAGGCCATATTATGATGAGTTTGAGAACCTATCAAAAATTTAGAAAATGCATTTTTTTCTGTTTTCAGCATCTATTAAAAAACATGCCTAGTAGATTCAGTGAATACATCAAGAACTTAATGAGAGTGACTCAATATTAGGACTTTTTTAAAAGGAATACTTTTTATGATTTACATTTTGTTGATACAGTATTGTGTGTGTATATATATATACATACACAAAAACACCTACTTCGTTTACTTTAAAACAAGAGAAGATACATATATATATATATCATGAGCCTAAATATAATATCCTTATCTTTTTTATTAATTACAAAATATTGCAAGTTTATCTAGAGTCAATCTAAAATCAATATTTTGTAAATAATATCAGTGTGTAAATTACGTTTATTAATATATTTATATATATGTATTTACTCTTTTTAAATTATTTTAAATAATTTTCAAAATTATCAATTATTATTAAAACTTCCGCAATGATTTATTTTTCTATAAGTAAAAAAGTTAGTTATTGGCTTTTTATTAAATTAATTTAATAAATATTTGATAACTCTATAAATAAAATATCAATATTTTAGCTTATTTTTGATGTATTCTTTTTTTTTTTTTTGTTAACGAATATAATTTGCAAAATACAAAGCACGAGGAATAAATTTGTTTTTAGACAAATTTTCACTCACATCGATATTTCCTCTCTCAATCACCTTTATTTTTCCATTTTTTATTAAGAAGAAGCAGCTATTTTGACAAAATTGGACTTTTAAAATAAATATTTTTGTTATTAATAATTTTTTATATACAGTATTTACCTTTTTTTATATAATTTATTATTTTATTCGTATTTTGAATAAAAAGCGGTCTCTTTTTCTTGCTGAATAAGTTTAAATATTTTTATAAAAACTGTGTCTTAATTAAGTAAATGCTTTGTTTGTTTAAAATTTAAGAAAAAAAAAATTGATTTTTTTTTTTTAAATATAAACTTTAAAATTAAATTACAAAATTGTTTTTTTTTTTTTTTTAAATTAGTGATATCGCCCTGTTGTTATATAATAATATAGACTTTAAAAAAAAACAATATCAAAAACAGAGGTTTATATACTATGTTTGATAAATATCGATAATTTTGTCGCATCACTCAAATCAATAATGCATGGTTATTAATTTACTGTATAAAAGGGATTTTAAATGCGAATAATTTTGGTTGTTGAATCCCTATACTTAAAATATAGTTTTCGCTAATAAAGTAAAACTGTCAAAGAATCTTACATTTTTCCAATACAATGTATGATTTTATCTTACAAGATAATTATCAAACCAATTTTCTCTGCACTCAATCCAATTGGTCCTTAATTATTCCTACCAAGCAGCGAAGGAATTTTTAAAACCGGAAAAAAAAAATATCTTCGACAGTTGTGCCTATTAATTGACGTTACCTTAACACTTTTTTTAAGTTTTTTAAAAATTAAATTATTCACCTTTAAAACACTAATATTATTTCATGAATAACCCTGCATATTTGCATATATATCTAATATACATGCATATATATATAGAAGCATATAAATTTGATTTTAAAAGCTGTTGAAAAAGTGTAGATATTTTTAC
The DNA here is from genome assembly GCA_028023455.1 of Epiperipatus broadwayi. Classification (NCBI taxonomy): domain Eukaryota; kingdom Metazoa; phylum Onychophora; class Udeonychophora; order Euonychophora; family Peripatidae; genus Epiperipatus; species Epiperipatus broadwayi. Next base: position 5,839,767 of record JAQFVV010006237.1, read on the forward strand.
TACCACTTAATATTCGTATCTTTTTTTTAAAAAAAAAAATATTATAATGACCTTTAATCTCGCATCCCCATACTTGCGTTTATTGCCTCTTGGCTAAGAATGATTTTTATAAACAATTTTTCGTTGCTTCTTTTTTTTTTTTTTGTCAAAAATAATAGCATTTTGTAAAGGTTTAAAATTATTTGACCATGCGCTGACCAGGATAAAACTGACATTACCCTTATGAAATTGCAATTAAGAAAACCTACATTTATATTGAAGCTCGTTTTCGGCTTAACATTTGATAATGTAAAAATGAGTTTGTATCATCGTTGAAATTGCTATATATGTCATCTCGGGTGTCCGAGTTTAACGTCTGCATTGGGAGAAGGTGAGATATTTTTCCCGGAGACCGGGTAACAGTATACCGATGTTTTGCTCTCCCACTTGTTCCATAACCATAACAAGAACACGAACAAACGGATGTCAAATCACTATAGTCTGTGGTATCCGGCCCACCCCCTGAAATTATACTTCCATTAGCTGTGATGACATCCCCTTCAAGCCGCACTGCTCCTTGTGCAGCAGCCGCCGCTTCAGCTTCTTCTCGCCTTTCATCCTCTGTATTCATAGTCAAAAAACGTAGTACTAGTAAATTCATAGCAGCTGAAACTACAGTTAATCCAAATAATATAAACACTAAACTGAAAGCAACATATTGTGGGTCTTTCTGTAGTGTATCCTTTCTTTGCAAAGCAACAAAGTCTCCAAATCCTATAGTAGTTAATGTAATAAAGCAATAGTAAACAGAATCAAAATAATCCCAATCTTCGTAGAATGAAAAGGCTGCTGCGCCGGACGCAATAACCACGGTACATAATGTAGATCCAACCATGATTAAATTAGTTTCTGAAACTTCCGCGTTTTTCATTTTTAAGCACTTCTTTCCATACTTAAGTACGAAGGCCACAAATGTGTTAAGACGTTCACCTATACTTTGAAACATAACGAGGCCTAAGGGTATTCCAGCAAGGGCGTAAAACATACAAAACGCTTTTCCACCCTTAGTTGCGGGTGTTGAATGTCCATAACCTGTTGAATAAAAAAAAATAATGAAAAGCATAAACAGTTCTTATTAAAACAGTGACAATAAACTATAGCATACATATAGTGAATATAGATTATCACACATATATATAAACACATAATCTTGTATATAAACACATACTTTTTCCATTCAATTATTAGAACAGCAAAAAAAAAAAAATACCTGTTTAATTTAAACTAAGGTAAATTTAATTATTTTTATATAATTAGTTAAACATTGTTTAAAGAAAAATAATTAAATATGACGCTTTAATTTTAATATAAGTTGCTTGCTTACGTATTTTAATCATTTCATCGAAACACTAATAAACCGGCTAGATTAGAAGCAAGAAGCCTTCTAGCGTCAAAGATGTAAAAGATAAAGTAAAACACTTGAACGCATGCGTCATGCAAACTATTATAGATAAGTTTATAGAGTAAAAAGAATGAATTACAAAGATATAAATTATTCAACTCCCAACTAACAATTAAACATTTAACTTATACATATATATATCACTAAATTCAACACTAATATTTTAATTTTATTTTCTTATAAACAAATTATTAATAAATATAAAAATTATAATATACAATATTTATTACTAGTATAGCGTTAGACAATATTTAATTTTTAATAATTAATATATATCTAAGTCAGCAATAAAGACATTAAAATATTAATAAGGTGTAACAACAATTACAATAAATACATATATATGAATATGTTTATCTTCATGTATATATAAATATTTTTGGATGAATATTCATAAAAAATGTATATATAAATACTTCACGTGGTTATGTATGCATATATATATATATTAGCACACACAGAAACATATATATATACAGCATGCAAGCGTGTGCGTGAATGTATACTTTCAGGTATATATATATATTTATATTATGGTAAGTATAAATAATAGATATACAACATATATGCATACGTATACATCCACAAATATATGTGCGTGTGGCGCATAAGCCTACAAGTATATATAAAAGTAATCGAACTATTTTAACTATTATTTGTTAAGAAAATGCTATTTTTAAAAATATTATAAAATATTTTTGCAATACCTCTTCTTCATTAGATAAATAAATTAAATATCATTTTGTCTTTGGAGGACATATGTCAGCTTTAATTTCGGTTCTTAAAAAATATAAATAGCGTATATTATTTTTTCTTTAAACATATAATAATAAAAAGTAATAATTCATTTATGAAAGATAAAAATTGCACATTCATATTATTAACAACTGTTTTCGTAAAGGTAATAAGCGGTAGTATGCAGCGTTTTTATTTTTTCGAAATCTGCTGAGTTCACAATTGAACGTTGTCATTAATTTCTCTGCTGAATTATGCTAGAGGAAAGAAAAGCTATTATTGCATATATATTTATATAGAAACAATAGTTATAACACCCTTTTTTAAACTGACATTTTATTTGTTTTGTGGAGAAAAAATATATTTTTTTTCTTTTGTCTAAAAATTAGTAATTTTTTCTACTATAGGCTTTGCAATAAGAAATAAATGAGTGATTCAGTTAAACTAAGGAAATGGGATGCTGATACGTACCTATGGTTGTGATAACTGTGGTAGCGAAATAGAAAGCACCGGTGAACTTCCACTGAATTCCTGCTTTATGAGGAATATTTTTAATTACTGTAGTTTCTATGATTCTAAAATCTTCATCGCTAATATTATATCTAATTTTAAACATAGACTCAATTTCTTTCAGCATATCCCCTTGCTTAATTTCATTATCAGACTCGAGAGCATCAAAAACTGCAGCTCCAACTAATAGATAAGTAAACGAACACACGATTAATGATAATGTACGGACGTTTTGCTTCTTCATTCTGTAGAGAACTAGGCTGAAATAATTGCACACTGGACGCGCATTTTTCCAACTCAAACGTTGGCTCGGACGACGTCCATGTTGGATCACTCTTTCGACATATTTTACCACCAGAGTCGGATCATGCCGCCTAGAGTTAATATCACAGTACGCTTCCAAATTCACTTAAACATCACCGCATCATTCTTCGTATTCTACCGGCCTTATTGCGGCGATGTTCCGCAAGAAATACAACCATTTTTGACCGGTGGCATATCATCTACTCGCAGGCACTGTGTCCTCTATTCATTCGAGATATGCGCGGGCGCATGCAAAATGGATGAATCGCGCGCAGCATTCTCTTCAACTTACAAGATCCGTTTGTTATTTTAGGAGCCTTCAACTTAAGACTCAGCGCTATCCTTGTCTTTATACTCCTGGGAAAATTTTTTTTTTGCATTTGTAAATTTGGAAAAAGAAAGCAGGAAAAAAGCCATTATTTAGAAAGAAAAAAAAACATTTTTTTAGTCTCTTATTTTTTAAAACATTTAAAGATTTGTCTAAAAGAGAAAACTTCGGTATTTATTAAATCATAAATCACTAAGATATTTTATAAATTTAAAACGGTATACTATTTTACGTTAATAAAAAGATCTCGGGTCTATATAAAACTGATAGCATAACATTGCATGTAATAAACCTGTGATCATGACAAATTTATCACGTAATATGATGTAATGTTGGAAATATTTTTTCTCATATTCATCTTTTTTTTTTTTTTTTAAAAAAAAAAACAACAACCTCGTCTTAGATTATTACTCAGCCGCTATAAACAAAAAAAAAAGCTTTTATATTTAAAAGTGAAGGCTATTTTATAATTGTAAATAAGCAATTTTTGTTCGCAATGCATCTTTGCATCTCTTTCCTTTTCAATCTAGTTACTTCCGATAAAGAGCAGCAGCAACTATTTATTGACCAAAAAAATAATAACAATTTTCAGTAATATGGATGGTGATGGTTAAATATTATTTATTTATTATGTGCGTGATTATTTTATTGTTATTATAATCCTTGCAGGCATTCTAATGACAGATTCTCTTTTGGTGAGTTCATTAAAATGTCACCAAGAGGGAGGCAGTTACCTTTACAAGTGCGTCACTTATTCTGTAGCAGAAGCTCTCTATGAAAAGATTTGTTCATTACAATTATTTATTTAATTCATTCAAAAACATAAATATTAAAAAAAAAAAAGTTTTAAATATATAATTGCATTACATAATAAATGTGTTTTTTTTATTATTATTTATTGCAAGTGTTGATTTAAAAACAAATACGCTATAGAATATATCAACACTTTAACTCAGTGCTTGTAAACTATTTTCTACAAATATTCGGTTAAGCACATACTATCTTGTATAGTAAACGGAGCATTTTCGTATTTAATTAGTCTAGATAAAAATTGAATTGATAAAACGCAAAATTGTATACTGTTATTAATTATATTCTACGGAATGTATTAGGAAGGTGAGAGAAATATAACATTTATTTTAAACTGACAATTTTTTTTGGTATCATTTATGATTGGAAGATTAATGTTTTTTAATTATGTAGTATAGGTTTAATTGGTAGCCCTATCATTCTTTTACGTAGTTCACTTACCTGCAGTTGTTTTTCACAAGTCTATATATTTAATATATATAAAGTCAAGATGTCATTATCAGTAATTAAGAGCATGTGTTTGTGCATATGTGTGTGTGCTAACCATAGCCATTTCTGTCAAAATTCAGTTCTAAAATTATAAAAACATGCTTTGCATTATTAAGTACAGGTAATCAGATGACAGTATGAGCACTGGAAATAATTTTGATTCAAAAACCTTTAGTTTTTTGAGTCTAACACTTTTTTTCTTTTCATAGAGCAATACAAAAAATCGACATCTTCCATGCTTGTTTTTATACATGCACATCTCCCATATTATTGTTGTGTTAAAAACATAGCTTTATCTCAAAAGTACTTAGATTAAGTTTCATCTGCATTAGAAACATAATTCATTCCATTTATTCCATTTCACAAGTTTGAGCAATCATTTAAGATTAGACCAGGATTGTTTGAGTTTTACATTAACATGCCAATCTTTTCATTATGGGTTTTGATACCTATACAACTTTTTTACTAGTATTAAAATATATTAATGTAAATAAATAAAATTGTGCAATTTTTTTATAATATAATCCTGTACTATGGAGAAAAAAACAACTTAAACGTGTCTTATTACAATGAGATTTCTGAGTGTGTCTTGCTTTCATCAAATATTTAGTGTTTGGAATTAGTTAATATAAGTAGTACAGCAGTTTTCAAATTTGAATCAGTCACTCATATCTCCCTTCGTTTATTAATCAATTTTATGGATAAAAATTTTCATCAAGAATAAAATGTCAAATATAAAGTAAAAGTTGATAACAATTATTACTTCAAAATTAGACAAATGCCAATCTACTACTTATAGGTAAAAAACACTTGGATATAATTTTTTTTTTAAATTTGGCTCACTAAATTTTTGATATGCCTTTTTGTCCCCTGATTATTAATAAAGATTGTTTTTTTTTTTTTTTAATATATCTTTTCATTATTATCATATGAAATTTAATATACTAGCAATCATCTAACAATGTCTTATGTTTGACACATCACCATAGATTGATCACCCCTACAGTAGTTCAAAATATCACATTCAAATGTTCAGTCTATGAGGTGTTTAGCAATGAAAAGCATTGAATCGAAAATAAGCTGAAAAACACACGTGATGCTTTGTTTAGAAGTCTATCCCACAATATTGAATTTTTAGAAATTAAATTAGCTTAAGCAGAAGGATGTGAAAAATTCAGTTTATTAGAATAGGATTGTTGGGTTTAAAATTGTTCATAAGTAAGATTTTAATAAAACAATTTATATAAAAATTACGAATTTAGTATATATATTTTAAACCAGTAGAATTTAAAACATAGTGCTTAGAATATGAGCTTGAAATGTTCAGACTATGAATAATCCTCAAGAAATAATGAATTTATAGCCAAAAATAAAATAAAATGTTAGATATTTAAGGACTATTGATAGATGCTACTGCTACTATGGATTTTGATTAAATAATCGTTGCAAATGTTTATTATTCATAGCAGTAATCGTTATAAAAATAACTATCATTTTACATCCAAATATAGAAATAAAAAAAAGTTTTATAAAGATTCATTATTGAATAGTCTCTAATCTAATGAATGGCTAAAAAAAATATTAATTTACTTTTATTAAGTGATTTGTGTCAAAGTTGTGAGTGCAGCACGTTTGATACATCAATTAAACTATAGTAATTTGCTATCTTCTATATTTGTACTGAACAATGTTGAAGATATATATATATATATATATATATGAGATTGGGATCTGGGCCAACTTATATGTACTGGATCAACATGAAATGCATTTTGAAGATCACATGTTTATGATTGCATCTCTCAACAAGGTGTTAAAAACAGATAGAATCCAGTCCCTACCTTGCGTAAGAGTGGTGTAGTAAAGATTATACTACAGAAATATTATTTATTATTAAAATATTCGTCGTTTAGACTAAAAGCCTTTTCAAACACTTGTACATATACTAAACAGTAATCGTCATGATGAAGAAATAAATTTCCCAAACAATAAAGTCAGTAACTTAATTTTAAATATATATATATAAACACAATAATAATGGAATTTTGAGATGACTTACGAAACAAAAACGACAAAAAAAGATTTTACGTTAGGAAAAAAAAAGATGAGTAAGAAATTATATTCTTTAATAAAAAAAAAAATAGTACTAGTAAATATATTCAATAGATATCATTTGCATTACTTTTTATTAAAAACAGGTTTAAGGGATTTTTTCAATGTTTTTTATTGTTGTTTATCCCCACCCCCCTTATTTTTTTATTGATTAAATGTTTTTCTTTGTGCTATCATTTAGCAATGTATTACTTTAGAGCAGTGATTTTCAACCACTGTACCGCGGCACTTTAGGGTGCCGCGAGATTCTTGAAGTGTGCCACCTTACATAAGAGACGTCAGAAAAGTGTGCAATGCGAATAACTACTACAGCTTTAGCTATTAGCTTATAATACTATATATTGTTTATTCTACTAGTCGAAAGATTGAAGTGTGCATACGGCAACTTATATAATTGCATTCGCATGTATAATATCTCAATATTGTGTTGTCAAACATAATTAAAATGAATTCAGAGGTAATATACAATATGCGGTTTTGAATAAATTTTTAACAAAACCATTTCTGTTTTAAAAGAACCTTCTAAAATAAAAATCGATTAATTCATTCTGGATTAATCTTTCATATGATTATCCAACAATATCAAAAAAAGCTTTAAATGTATTATTACAATTTTCCACAACTTATTTGTGCGAATTAGGATTTTCGGATTTGACAAATATTAAAACGAAAAAAAGATCCAGACGGGTAAATCTGGATCACGAAATGCGAGTGGAGTTATTCTTTTTTATGCCCAAATATAAAAGACATATAAAAAACGACCAAGCTCAAATTTAGCATTAAGTAATGTGTATCAATAAATAAACGTTTTGTTAACTTTGTAATGGAATTTCATTTTATATTAAATTGAAAATTATTATCCTATGCGTTTTCTACAAAATATGTTATAGGTATATCAATCATTTAAACAAGATAAATTCTTTTAAGTTTATCTTATGGTTATGTTAGGGTGCCGCCAAATTTTTTTTTGTTGTTAAAATCTGTGCAGCGATAAGAAAAAGGTTGAGAATCACTGCTTTAGAGGATTTTTTTAAACATACAATTTTGTAAAACAATCCAAATATTAAAAATAATAAATATCTATAGAAAAGTATTGAAAATAATAAAATGTAATTTTATTATTTAAAAACTGTATAATATAGTGTATAATATAATAATGTTCAATGCTTTAGAGAAGAAAGTTACTAAAAAAGACATTAAAAGAACAAAATGTATATTATGGAATTGTCATTTCAAAGAACATCTTAGTAGCGATTTAGTTAAAATTATTGTTTAAGCAAATAAAAGTAATCAAGAAATAAAAAAAGATAATGAGAAGTTAAAGAGAAATATTAAAAAAAAGTTTTCAAACAGTTATTAAATATTAAATGTTCTTAGAAAAATTCAAACTTTATTATAACGTTTTCAAATACATTAGTTCCTATATTACAGATTATTCTCTGATTCAGAAAAAAGTAAATCATATTTTAGCAAAATTTCATAGGGTTTACTTAAAATCCATAAAAATGGTGCGAAGATCTACTGATGTTTTAGAAATTCACATTGCCAAGATATGTCAAATTTTCTTCTCAATGTTCTTAGTTTTCTGACATACAAGAAAAAATTCTTTGTCAGGAATTCTAAGCATTTTTATGGAATTAATCAATAACATGAAAATTGAAAGAATTTATAATATTTAAAATGTTTATTCACAAATAAATACTGTGATAAAGCAGACTTGACTATAAAGAAAAGATTAAACCATGCTAATACTTTACAAACCAGAACAACTCTTCCAATTGATAATATAATGAAACTATTCATATTCTTCATAATAATACATACTTTCAATGTAACACAGAATCCTGTAACGAAATCAGAGGATGGCTATGGATTCATCACTGCCACCTTTATTTTTAACATTTACATTGAAGAACTTAAACCATACCATAAATACTATTCCATATCAACCAAACATCTGGCTTTACTATAATAATGATATATTTGTTGTATGGCTACATAGTGAATCATTTTTTCAAAGATACTAAATTAGCTTTAAACACATATTCTGTGCTAAATTCACAATAGACTCAGAACAAAAAACAAGATTCTTAAATGCTCTTATGACAAAACTCCCTCATTTCAAAATTAAAACTACAGTTCAGTCAAGCATTGGTAGTCAAGAGGTCAGCACAGCTGCCTTACAAGCAGTTGTTCTGGGTTAGCAGGTTTGCTGGTTGATGCTATGACACATGAAAAAAAACTACAGTTCACAGAAAACACACACACAGAAAACATATTCATTATATGCATTCACTCATAACAAAAGCACAAATATGGAGGTATATCATTATGTAACAGAGCAAATAAAATGTATTCAGAAATCAGTAATTTGAAAAATGAAAAGATCTATATAGAACAAACTCTTATAAAAATGATTATCTATCAGCTACCATTAAGAAACTTTAAATAGATAACAAAAGGAAACATAAATCAAAATAATTATTGAAACTGTACTAAATATATATATATATATATATATTGTAAGTCTCCATTCTCCGGATCGTTACAATATATATATATATAAAGCCAGAAATAACAAACTAAAAAATCTACATTCCATATAACAGCAGAACTTTCCAATACCAAAGCACACTATAAAAAATCCGAATATCTATAAAATCTAGACTTCAAATGCTGAAAAACAAAATCTGCATTTATAAAATTCTGTCTAAATGTGGTATAATGTATGTATATTGGTGAAACCAATTTCTCCAATGAAAAGTAATTGAATAAGTACAAACTAATGATTAGAAAAAAACAGATAGATAAAAAATAGAAGGTCATTTATGTACCAATGAGCATTTGTTCAATTAGGAAAAAGACAAAATCATTGAACAGAGAGTAAAAAGTTTACCTACTAAAATGTAAGAACCCAGTCACATAATAATAACAAATAACTTCATAAATCAATGTAGTATGATAATTTGTAATGTATGGGAGCTGCTAATTAACTTTACTCTTAAGAAAAAGAGAAAAAATCAGGAGGATCCTCATAGATAAGTATATAAACTTTCTACTGATCCCGCCCTTTGACAAAATAACCTACTTAGTTAGAGGGTCATCTTAAATTCAATATGTAAAAGTTTAAAAGTCCAGGTTCTGAAGAAGAAAGGAAAATATTACCTCTCAAATTTTTGTATTATGTACTTTTGTTATTAGAAGTATATACTCTTATTCTTCTCCTTTATTTTTTTTTTTGCATTTCTTTATATACTCATATATATTACTTATAATAACTTTTTTCATATACACTTTAATGCAAAAAAAAAAAAAATATTAAAACTTCTTTATTTTTGTGATAGTTTCAACAGTCCAGCAGTCTTCATCAGAGCCAGACTGCTGGACATTTGAAACTGTCAGAAAAACAAAGAAGTTTTATTTAAAACATTTTTTGCATTAAAGTGTGTATGAAAGAAGTTATTATAAGCAATATTTATGTTATTACTAACAGTTGAATGAGTTTGAAAGGTTTTAATCAAATCTGAATTTTTTTAAAGACATTTAACATTTCATAGAAGATGGTGGAAATAATTCATCATATAATTATGTCTGAAATGTCATCATCACAAAATAAATGTAAATAAAAGATTAAATGACATAATTTACCCAAACCATGAATATCAATTATTTAAAAAAATAAATAATAAAAGCTTGAGTGTTGATAATAAAAAATGAAATAGCAAATGAGGGGGGAATATATAAATAGTTACTTTAATAAAACTATTATAGTGCTTTAAAAAGCTTAGTATTGCATGCTAAGTTATTTGACGGAACATGTGGTATTTAAGCACTGTAATTACAAATGTTAATTGACTGAAAAGATTTTTTTATTCAGTTAAGAATTAATCCTGATATTATTATTCATGACTCTCACAAAATCACATACTCTGTCTCACAACTTCTCCAAAATCTCATAGGAAATTCATTAAAATAAATGATAATAAATGACTAATAAGTCACATTTTCTAGTTCAGATTTTGCTAAGTTCTATTCAATAAAGTGGTAAACGATATGGATTTTCTTAACTCTGATTCTGTTTGTAGTACTGAGTCAAAAATTAAGACTATTAGCAATCACTCGCAAACAAGTGTATTTAGTTTCTTGAACTGAAGAAGAAACAAAGACAGAAAAACAATAATTAAATAATTAAAAGTGAGTTTTATAATGAGTATATAACTAGTTCAGAAAACAGATATATTCCACAGAGCATTACATGTTACTTCTTTCAATTCTGAACAGGCCCTAACCTGTATTCAATGCGCTTTAAGATTTGTAATAATTAAGCATATTTTGCCCATATAGGGTTCTTCCAAATCACACAAGATAGCGACTTTTATAAAGATAAGAGCGTCATCTTGTGCCGTGGTTTGTAAAATCCCTCTATCGGCAAAATATGCTTGATTATTGCAAATTTTAAAGCACATTGAATACAGGTTAGGACCTTTTCAGACTATTTACATAAGCTTTCTGTCCGTTTTATAAATTAATTACTTTCCTTTCAATTCTGTTTATTTGAAATCTTGCTATGCTGTATTTTTAAAGAAAAAGAAAAGATCTGAAATTAGAATTGTTGCTTATGTAATTAAAATATGAAAATATGGTTGCACAAAAACATAAACTTATTGTCAGTAGATAGTAAAGAATACTATCAATGTTGTGAGAGGCTCAGGCTGGTGACTTTGTGTTAAATTAAGTGACTGAAATACTAAAGTTAAAAAAAATGAAGACACAATATGAGAAAAAAAGCACAGAAAGAAGACAGAATATGCTCTTTATATGGAAAACAATACCTAGGATAAAGCAGTGTAATATATTAATTGATGGAAAATGGTTCACCTGAGTAGAACACTGCTCAAAGAAAAAGTTGAATCACTTTTACACTTTCTAAATAACCACCAACTAAATGCTATCTTTCCAAAGTTGCAGTTTCTACAAATAGGACTGATTTTATGTTCTCTAATATGATAACAGATATTAGTTAATCACAACACTGAATAAAAAATTCAGCAACTTACTGAAAAGTGATTAATTCATGCTTTCCAGAAAAATGTAAATATAAAAGATCTTTAGGATAACTGCAAAGTTAAAAAGCAAGATGTTCACTTTTTAAAAATTTAATTTAATTTTTATATTAATTTGCTAGCAAAAACAAATTTAATTTAGTATCTTCAGTTTGAGAAATGCGTAATAATTAAAAATAAAATATTAATAAATAATAAACTGAAATAGAAGGGTTATTTGAAAGCTATATCTAATAAGATAATGTGAATTAAGATTAAAAAGTAAATCTGAAGATTTTTTTTTTTTTTAAATATGATTGATTTTTTTAAATGAGAATATTTAAGAATTAATATTGAATCTTAATTTGTTTTAAAGTTAATGGGTTTTTCAAATAATAATTTAGAGGATTAAAGGAATCTTTTTACTACAGACATTTAGGAAACATGGGACTAAATAAGATCGAAAAAATGTTAAATATAGTCTGTTATTACGTAGGGTGTGTATGTATGGCTTTATGCATCAAATATATTTTATGCACAAATGCATAAATATTTAATTATATATATTTTAAATTCCTAATGAAATAACTCGGTATGAAGATGAGACTAGATTATCTTTTGCGGTCGATTTTTAAACTGGGCATGCATATTTGGATTATTTGATTTTTTTTCTCTTTGTATTAATATTGCGCGATGCAAATTCTATAGGACCAAAGTATACATTGTGCAAAAAATCTTATTTAAATGGTAAAGTTTTGCTATTTTCTTTACCTGTAGCAGAACAAGCTTGTGTGAACAGATGTATCAGTCGCCCCCCCCCCTTTTTTTTTTATCCATAAAGGTTCATTTCCGATATTTTTTCTATGACTATAATATTATCTTGAGAAGGTGGAATTTTTTACAGATTGGTAACATATTTTAAAATGGAAAATGTTAACAGTAATGAGACTGTAAAATTTGTTTTGTTATTGTTTTTTGTTGTTGTTGTTGTTATTTTTTTCATTTAAATACCATTAATTAGGCTTTTTTCTCTCAAAGTTATGGTGTCACTCACTGTTTAAGCACAGGATACCATAAACTAATGTAGATTGTCTTCATCCCTATCGTTTCGGCAACAATAAAAAAAGGATACTAAAATAAGTCACTCTAAAGAATACCATGAGCACCAATATTTAACTTTGCTTTGTAATTTTCTTTGACATATCTTTATTTTTACAAATTTCTAACGTTATTTATCATAGCTTTTATTAACGATATTGTTTTGTGCTCAATATGAGTTATATTATTGTAATATATATATATATATTCAGGCACCTCTATGTGATATATTGTAGTTAAAAAAATAATTATTTTTTAATATTTATGTACTATGAATTTTACTTTGCCAAAAGTGTAAATTATTTACTTACATTTTTGTATGTTTTCAAGCACTATATATATATAAAATTTGTTTTGTTTCTGATAGAAACATTCTTCAAAAAGATTTGTTAAAAAATTACAAGGCTTAAACAAACTTTTTATAGGTGATTGTATTTGTATTTAACAAAAAAGTTTTACTATCTGTTTAATTTGTAAGAGATTTATATAGTATAATGACTTGGATTGTATTAAACCACAATACATTACATAACCACCATTTCTTATGCTTACACAATTTGTTAGCAAAGTAGCAACTTTCTCCATACAATATTGCATTAACCGTCTAGCATATATTAATTACTATAGCTTGCATTATGTGACAGTATTGTATAGAATAAATTGCTACTGTATAATGAATGACTTAGATAGTTTGAAAAAGAATATGAAAAGATAAGTTGTTTTGTTGGAAATTTGTAGAATAAAAAAGATTACTTGAATTATAATATTGGAAGAAAAAGTTTTAAAAAATATTTATTGCTGGTCATATACTTAGGGCCAAATAATCATGTATAATATTCTGTAGATAAAGATAGATTTGGAGTGATAAAAATGAAATAATTGATAATTTAAAAGTAAAAAATAAGTGTGTGTTTGAAAAGTGTAACAAATGACAGAAATTCTTGAAGAGGGTAATTGAGACTAGACAATTCTTTTTAAGCAGTTAACTAATGATAGTGCCAACATTATTTAATAACGAAATACTTTTTGCAGTGTTTTTACTAGGGTTGTGGGCTCCATCATATGATTGAATTTTTTCTTTTACATCATAGACTAGCAGCTAACTTTAGACCATTAATCTTTAGCTAATAATAGTTGGATATCCATTTAGTCACTAATATTATATGATGCATTAATATTATGTAGATACATTAGTTACAGCCAACCAAGTAAAAAAATTTAAGCTTTCTTATGTATGAAAAAAAATACTGTTTATCCAACCTGGATTCAAATTCAGCTGTAAGCAGAGACATCAGCTAATCATGATACCACAAAGCTTTTCCATAATGTCGGAAACTTATAGTGTTACTCCTAAAAAAATGGTCAAAGCTTTTATTATTTTAAATGACCACATATTTTGTTTTTGAAGTTATTTATTTTTTTGATATATAGTGAGACTATTATTGATCTGAAATCTCTAGGTTTTTTTTTTTCTCCATATGTCATAGCATCGTCCGGGAGGCGAACCTGTAACAACCGTTTGCAACCAACTACTTGCTTGCTTAGTGGCTGCGCTGACCTCTAGTTCCAGTACTTTTTTGGATTCGTGAATTTTTCAGATTTCAACAATACTTCGATGAAAACTTAAATGAACATTAATTTTACTGTCAGTAGTTTTGTACATTTATAAATATTTCTGTATACTGCATAAATTTATTTTACAATAACAACAGTTTTAAAAATATGATATGCTTATATTTATATCACAAAGTTTTATATAGTCGTTACGGAAATAATAAACCACAACAATACATTATAGCTTGTCCAAAAAAGAAAAGTTTTTGAGTAATATAGTCTTTGGATAATGATAGTGTATTTGTGGTTTATAATTCTGCTAGCTTTTTTGATATCTTTTTTATTATAAATCCTGAATGTTAATTTAATGTTTCTCTAAGACCATTTTTGCTTTTATTTTAATAAAAAAAACTCTGTTGTTTTTTTCTAAAATTGAGAGTAATAACTGTCATTTTAAGTCATATACTTTGGACAATCTTTTATATATTGTTTCAGATCTTTTCAAAAGAAAAATATATTGATGTTACCGTGATAGATATAATTCTATTCATTTTTAGTAAAACTATACCAATAACATTGAGATTTAAACTTTACCTAATAAAAAATACTTCAAAAATTTAATGAACGATTAAGAAAAAACTTATATTAAATATATTATCTCAAAGAACAAATGCAAATTAAATATTAGCCAAATTATAAAAGTGTTTAGATTATTTCTAATACTCTATTATGTCTTTCTGATCATAGTCACATTTATTATTTAATTACTTAAGTATTTAGTAGTCATTATTTTAGCTTCTGAGAGATGAAGGCTGCTGTGTTTGGCTATATTTTTTTATTTAATTTTATTTTGAACTTTTATAACTACTTCCTATTTTGGTATTAATATCAATCTTCCAAAACAGAATGGAGGAATTTCATCTATGCTGATGATATTGTTTTAACTTCTCAAAAGAGGTTATGGATATGAAAAGATTAAAAACCTTTTTTTTAAAGGCAGGAATCTTATTCCTAATCCAATTAAAACAATGTGTTAATTTTTTTATTTAAACATCTGAGAAATATTTCAGTCTGAACATAATATTTTGATGTCCTATCTCATCTTATTTAGGAGCAAACTTGGATTATAGATTGATTTATTTTTTTTCATTTATCTAAGATTAAATCAAAATTATTTCTAGGAATAATTTCTGTGGAAATCGAAATGGCACTACTTGGCATTGTAAGATCAGTACATCATGGATATTTTTCTTTAGTACTAGCATCTGTTTGGAGAAAAAATTTCCACAATAAACTTCTGATATTCAATAAATATTATTATGGATAATATTACTAGATACTCAAACTACTTTTTTGCAATAATTTCCTGTTTACTTTTACATATTATTTCTACAGATATCATGAGATATGTCAACATATATTTTTTTCAAATATATTTTTTTCAAATATCAAAACAATATTTAACGTTACATTTTGTTTTTATACAAGCAAGGGATAATGTGAATGATCCAAGTCTTTGGTGAACAACTTGGTTCAGAGAGCAAAAACAGGTAAATGAAAATAATAGCAGCAAGTATGGATATTCGTAGAATCCAAAAATAGATCTGAAGTTGTTTGATTATGTTTTATTTTTAGAAAAATAAATTAAATTTTAGAAAAAACTTTTTAATTAAATTTACATTGTCCACTTGAATACTTTTTTAAAGATTTACATCGAACGCTTGAATACTTTATTAAAAAAGCTAAAAATGTTTATTGAAGAAACAGAGAAATAAAATCTTTGTTTAAAACAGGGGCAGTCAACCTTTTTATACCCACCGTCCACTTATGTATGTCTGTTAGTAGTATTTTTTTCTAACCGCCCATCGGTTCCACAGTTATCATGATTTATAAAGTAGGGAAGTAACTTTATAAAATTTATAAAGCAGAGTGACAGCAAGCTCAAGCATATAATATTAATTACTTATCAAATAATTTATGTTGGCCTTTCGCTAAGTTTGGCAGAATAAATCTTTATAAAACATCTTACTGTAGTTAAATCTATCTTTTTTATTTATACTTTGTATACATAGAAGCATGAAGCTGATGAAATTACTTTTAATTAATTAAATTATTAATGAGATCCCTGAGGCTGATGCTGCGAAACTAAATACTGGATATCTGGCTCAATTTTTGTAAGGAACAAACGAAGGTCTCCTATTCCAGAAATATTTGGGGGAGGGGTTGGTAATAATATAATTAATAGCACTAAAGTCTGATTCCACAACATATGAGGTAGGGAAAGGTATCAATAAACTGAATATCATTTTCCATATATTTGGATATAAGACAGGCATTTTTTTATTATTTTGCCATAGGTATTCATATCCATCATTATCAAATTTATGTTTACTTTTTTCATCATATCTAATTTCTAACAGTTTTTCTTGGCAAGTTGTAGCAACCTCTTCAATATTTGTGGTAAAATTAATTTTTTATCCAGTCATACACCTTCAATTACAAAATATCTTCAAATCGTTTTCCAATTTAACTTTGTTGAGGTGGCTACTGAATCTGTCATTATCCTCTGGAGTTACATCATCTTTTATAGATGATAATTCAGGAAACTAATCAAATTCTCTCTTCAATAGATTATAATGAAGTAGTTCAAGTTTATCATTAAATAATGACTCAATACTTTGGCAACCTATAAGAGTTTTATTAGCTCCTTGAAGCTGCAAATTGACATCATTATATCTCGTGAAAATATCTGCCAAATAAAGGGCATCATTCTTGACTGTTTTTAACTGTTGATCCAGATTGGTCTCATAATTACTTTCAAAAAAATTGTATGAGACTATCATATAATGCTACAAAACGAGCCAAAGATGTGCCCTTTGACAGCCACCAAACTTCTGAATGCAAAATTAACGTATTAAAATGTTCCTTATTATCCTGGCAAAACTGTTAAAATATTCTATCATTTTTTGCATTGGATTTGATCTTGTTTTACAGCTCGAATTATTATAGTTAATGATGAAAGGAGACTTGTACTTAGATGTTTTCCTACAAGATGTTGTCTGTACAACACATAATGAATACATAAAGCATTTGACACTTCTTCATTCAAAGAAGCAACAAATTCATGATAGCGGTTTACTATTGATGATGTTCCATCAGTAACACATGCAGTAATATTATTCAAAGAAATATTATATTTTGTAAAGTATGATTTCACAGTATTAAATATAGATAATCATTTTGTATCTGCAATGAGATTTATTGCAAATAGCATTTCTTCTCATAATGTATTGTTTTCATCAAAATAATGTACATATGCCATCAATAAAACATTATTATCTTCAATGGTAGACTTGTCCAATTGCAAAGAAAATGAATGAAGAGTTTTGGAGAATACTTATAAGTTTTTTTTCCAACATTAACTGCCATTTCTTCAATTCATCACTTTACTGTGCTATCACTTAGGTGAAACATTTTTAAAATTTCAGGTATATCTTGATGCATTATTTTTGAGATAAATTCTTTTATAGAAGATATTAATACAGTTTCTCCAATATTATAGCTTTTACCACATTTTGAAATTACTTGTGAACTGCAATAAGAGACAATTAATCCATCTTCATTCACTGCATGTTGTTTCTTAAATGATGCAAACGATTGTTGAACAATTTTGAAATTTTTTATATAGTTACTGAAAATATTCAATGGTTATCATTTCGTTGCTATGTAGCAAGATGTTTTTGCATTTGACTTGGGTTCATTGTCTCATTGGATGTTTTATGACACAATAAGCACACTGGGTGTTGTTTATTTATAACAGATTCTATGAAAACCATCTTTAGATACTCTGGTAAATAGCCATGAACTTATTTCTTTTTTTGAGACATGGGCTCATAATATTTTATAATATTTTGTTTGAAGCTATAGCACATACGCACTCTCACAAATCTAACTGCATATTGACCAATGTGATGGCAAACAAAAGAGCCTGCATCGTAAATCGTTATCTGCACATGCTTTCTCACACATCATGGATTGGGTTTAGGAGAAGGAGGTGAGATGTGCGAGCTATTCTGGGACAAGGCTCCTTTATTAGTGATCACTTATATAATGTAAACTAAACTTATGTGTGGGAGATACAAATAGCATATTTTCAGAAATTTAAATTGTCAAGGCAAATTTTATGAAAACCTAATAAAAATGTTTTTAAATAATGCTATGATTTTTTTTAAAAAAAGTCAATTCAATTTAAAAAAAAGAAAGTTTCTTCAGTATCAGACAAAATCCCTACCACCCACCATGAAGGCTGGAACACCCACTAGTGGGCAGTAGGGACCAGGTTGACTACCACTGATTTAAAAGGTATGTTATAAAAGCAGGGAGTATCCCAAGTAAAACTGCTAATAAAAAAATTGTTTATAAAGAATAAAATAAAATAAATAATCCATATGTTAAAAAGCTGGAAACGTTAGATAAAATGTCATATATAGAGAGAGCTTTAATCTGACCTAAAATAAAGCTAAATGAGGATGGTTAGATAAAGAATATAAATACAATCAAAAATCTATTAGTAAAACAGTGGATGTATTGACATTATAAAAATAATATATAAATAATTTATAGGATAGAAATAAAAAAATTCATGTGTGTTAACTATAAAATGAAGATAGAACTTAAGTAAGTTTTTGCAATAGTGATTACAAACGTTAATAGAAATAAAAGAATAGCAAACCTTAAGAAATTGTTTAGTTTCTAGTTTAATTATTGGTGAATTTTAAGGGAAAATTTCTTTAGAAAAATAAACCATTGTAATTTATGACTTATTTAAATACAGTTTGGATATCTTCTCAACAATTATGACTTTACTAAAACATCATATGGCCATCACATTTTTAATAGATTGTATAAGTATTTGAAATGATGGCCATGAGGTAGTTTATTACCAATCATAATTAAAGAATGTTGCTGACTAGCTATTAAAAAATCGAAGATATCAAAATTTATACTGAACTGAGTTCAGATTTGTATGATTATATAAGCAAATTAGCTTAGATTAAAAACATTATTATGTTTTGGTTTAGGTTCATAGCTTTAGAATTAACTAAAAAATTAAAAGTGGCTGATGGAGAAGCCATTTAATCCAAAAATTTAGCTATATTGCTCTCAGATCCAAGGATTGTCACTGATGCAAGCCTAGAATAAAAACTAGTCAAAAGATATTGGATAAATAGGCACTAGATAGGAATTTTAACACACCTACCTTCTAACATCAATTGATTATTTTATTATGGCTTGCACTAGGTAGCACTATTGAAAGGAGAAATTTGCTACTATTTTAATTATAATTCTAGTAGAAAAAAGGCTCAATGCAGCAAATATTATAAATAATGGCTTAATAACAGCATCAAATTATTTAATTCATTAGCTTACACAATACATGATAAAACTAGAAATGTTTAGCTATTTTAATTATATCCACATTAAAGTTGAGCACCGAATGATTACCAGATAGTAGCCACTTAAATTTTCATTTTTGAATCTCAACCCTCACTGATAAAGACAAAAAAAAAAGCAGAAATTAATCTTGGGATATGAATTTAATTGCACTATCTTACAAATATTGATTTCTCAAGCTTACTACATATAGATAGTGACTAAATTAGAGGACTACTTGTTTTATTATTTACTTGTTTTATTATTTAGCTTAATCTCATGTGTAATTATTATATTGTTTAAGTTTTTGAGTAAATGTGCTTTTAATAGATTTAACATGTTTAGATATAATAATCAGTTTGGATCTAAAAACGATAGAAGAACATAGAGAGGCTTTTAGTTAATATTTGTTTAAATTTTGAAATGACTTTAGTATAATAAACTGAATTTCTTTATTAATTTTTTTTTAAAAAAAAAAAAAACATAGTTTGGAGAGACATTCTTTAGAAATTTTTTATAGGAATCAAAAATATTTATTAAATTTAATGAACTGATAATGATGGAGTATTATTAAAAGAAGGACTCATCTATAAAATTTGCTATGGCATTACTTGGGGATAATGAAGATAAAATTTAATAAAATGTTTTGTAAAATTAATATTTGGTATAAAATTTACAAAAAAGAGAGAGATGAAAATAGAAGATAAATAAAAATATCAAAAATGAGGAATGGAAAAAAAAGAGCTATGTTAATGGTTTCAAATATTTAAATAAATGAATAACTGATAATCTATGTCATAAAAAAAATTGAAATGAGAATTAATAGATATAAACATTAACTTAATAAGAGTAAGTAATTATTTTGTAATCCATTAAAATTATATTTAAAGTAAGGCTTGTTAGATATTGTACTTGGAGTGAACTTTATACAGAGTGAAAATAGCAGCAATTATTTTAAAAAGCTGAAAAACATTTGAAAGATTAAAGATATGAATTAGGAAGAGGTAGAAAAATAAGGTAAGCAATGTAAAAGTGTAGAAAAATGTAAGAAAACAAAATGATTATTCAATGTGAAAACTATGAGAAACAACATAAACTTTAATGCAAGGGAATTCTATAGGATAAGTTGAAAAAGACTATGAAAACAAAAGTAGAAAGAATAAAAACATACAAAGTTAAAAGGAAAGTGAAAATAAAAGATTTGGAAAAAATAATTTGGTTTAGTGTAACTTGAATTTTAACAGACATCTACAGATAATATCAAGTAAAATGAGAAGGAATTTATTTTAAAAAATAATATATATATATGACTACCCAATATATAATATTTTTGATTGAATATTAAACATGTAACAAGAAAAGGTATTTTATTTTCAAGTGTATATTAAACGCTCAACATTCTTTTGATTTTTATGACTCAGATAATTTATAGCCTGAATTATTCAGCTGCTCATAATTCTAGTTTCTTATATCATATTATTTAAATGAACTGATATAAATATTCATTTTTGTAATAATGGAATCCTTACTTTTTTTAAGAGATTTTAGCAATTGCCCATGCCTCTTTAAATTTTCACTTGATGTCATCTTTCTCAAGACAAACTGCTTTTACGTTGGTCAGAGCAAAGTGTTACTCATCTTGCCCTCCTGTTCAAGAAATATTGATTTATATTGAGAGTTTTTATTTGCTCTACTGTAAACATATTTATACTGGGTGATCTTTGTAGCAATATTATTAAAATTATTTCAAAATAAACTTTATTTGCACAGTAAGTCAAATATCAGGGGTTATACAGCATTCATAATCTGAATCAGATAATTACAAAGCTTATATTAGGTCTTTGTATAATTTACAATGAGTAGAACACATTATATAAACAATGTTTCATTAATAGTATTGAATAACATAGCATTAGAGAAATTAACTTGTCAAGATTATAAAGTATGTAAACTTGGGATGGCTTGAAGTACAAAAAGATTAAGTTATAGGTCACTAGTGAATGTAATTTGTTTGGACTGTCTAGAGTTATGATTGCTAGACAAGTCAGGCTAGAATATATTTAACTCAAAAAATAAAAATAATAAAACTGGATATATAATGATTACTGAATTTTTATAAATAACATTGCATATTATGTAGCTAGCAAAGGTTATATTAATTTACAGTGTAAACTATGTAAATCTAAACTATAACATAAATAATGAATAACTAATCATTTACTAAGGGTATACATTATCAGTGAAAATGAACATCCTTTAACCAAAATTACCTCAACAATTATGAGATAGGGGTCATAAGGTTGATTATGTCAAAATTTCCATGAAACCAAAAATAAAAAGAATAGCAAGTCCAATTCATCAATGATTGCAGTAAAATAGATGTAATGTATGGGAAATGACAATTTTCAAACTTATGATGCTTATAAAATTAAGCTGTGCAGTCCAATGGCAAGGTCAGGTTAGTGTGTCAGGGAGCGGGAAAATACAGAAGTGCTTTATTATTGTTAAAGTTTCAATTGGCTCCAAGTTTGATCAGCAAGGCTAGGCAGGCAAGTTCTTACATCACTTTCCTTAGTTTTATACAGCAACCTCAGGAAAAGGTCTTCTATAAGACTGACCAATTCCCTATTGAATAGTACTCAACATCTTAACTTCCAGATGACAAAGTTTGTGAGTGTGGCCAATCTGTTTTCTCCAAAGATTCCTTTTATGAGAGCTTCTTTTAGGTGAACATTAGCCGAGTCGAGGTCCATAATTTTTTGAAGAATTATGTTCCATAGATGCATCAGTGACTCACATTGATGTAGAATATGTATAATGGACTCATTGTATCTTCTGTAAAGGGGACAGATGGTAATAATGTTGTGTTCTCTCTGGTAGCAAAGAAACATTCCAGTAGGCAGGGCTCTGAGGTCATCCTTAACCAAGAAGTCAACAAATTTTGGTTCAAGTTTTAGAAACTTGGTCAGCCTTACAAGCCAAGGAATTCTAACTGGAAGAAGATTCTCTGTTTTAGATTTGTTGGGATAAATAAACTGGAATGAATTCCAGTAAGATAATTTTTCATTAAACATGGGCCTTGAGGTTTTAATATTATTGACCACAATTGTTATTTGTTGTTGCAGCCAAATATTTCTCTTCCTTGGGGGGGGGGGGGATCAGTGGAACTTATTTTTTCTAAGGGGAATGGACTTTCTGTATTAACATTATCTTTGAAAATCTTTACTAGGACATTGCATGTTCTTTGGATATGGAATACTTTAATAGAGTGTAGCCCTAATATATTAAGTGGTATTGGCTTTTGCAATAGATTGAGGCTGATGGCAGGGATTCTGACCCCCTTCCCCCAGCTTAGTTTTCTGCATCTTGATAAAACCAATTGTCCTGGAACAATATTGATTGCACATTGAGGTACTGCATATAATTTTAAAAATAATTTGATGGGCCTACCAGTATTCCATTATTCAGCAATTTATTTTTTGAAAGAGGTGTTCTAACGTTAACATTATATCTGTTAGCACATTTATTTTTAATTTTTGTAAAAGCTTGGGGATATGTGAAAGATTTATACATGGTTTAGGATTATTTTGTGGGATGGGCTGTTAATGTATATTTGCATAAAACTTGGCTATTGTTTTAATAAACTTAATTACACTTATATTCCAGATTTGATAAATCATTGTCAATTTTATGGTCTGCTTTATATTTACACATGTTCATGTTTCTATGCAAAAAGCTTTTTTAACCCCCTAGTTTATGTTCAATAGGAATCCTAGATTTCAGATGGATTTCCCCTCTTATGGCTTTAATATTCTATAATCAAGGCTTTTGTCGTTTTTATGTATGTATAAGTCCAGAAAAGTAATACCTTTAGATTTATGCTCCATTTCTATAGTCGAATGTAAAGTTGAAATTTGAATAAATTCGTGGTTTGTATTCTTAATTTGTTTTTCTGTTGCTCAAATAAATACGTCATCAATATATATATATATATAGGCGTCCTTCGTTGTAAGTGCTGTAGGTAACTCCTAAAGTGAAAATATATATTATAGCATTAAAGAATATATAAATAAATTATATGATAGATGAGATTACAAATCTCAGAGAAATAATGAAATTTTAGTTGAATTATTTATTGTAAGCTAAGAAAAAATAAGATTTGAAATTTTAAGTTATATATATGATTTTTTTTAACAAAAGGTGGTTATTATACTTTTTTAATCGTTATATTCTTTTTTAAAAATATCTAATGAAAGTTGATAATTTAATAACAATAATTTTAATATTTCATGTATTTAAGTTAGTGTTGAAAGGATTGAGGAGCCATAAATGTTATATGATTTTTTATCAAAGAAAAAAAAAAAAACTATACAATAAATATTGTTTTGTTTTGAAAAAAAAAAAGAAAAATCAATTATTAGATTAAACCGAAATTAATTTTTTTATGTTAAATAAACATATATTTTAGTTATGTATTATTATTGTTATTATTATTTTATTACGTATGAATTAATTTTGCAAAATGGTAATTACCGGGTTAATTTAATAAAAGGATCGAAAAACATGAGAAATATATTCTCAGTATATAGAAAGTCTATTTTAAAATCAGAGTCACCTAGTGATATGAATTAAAAACAATAATATTGAAAGTGATAACACTATCTACACATTTGAAACGCATATGTCATATTAGATATCCAACTTAATATGTTATTAGACAAAGGGTTAATATTGCATATAAACTTAAAATATTCGTACATAAGTTTTATTGTCGAATTTGTAATGATTAACACTTTATGAAATATCTTTTTTTTTTTTTTTTGACATATTTTGTGGCTATTCTTATAAAATAATAATAGTAAAAGAATAATTAGTTACACGGAAGATTTTGCAACAGATGCGATAGATTAAACTTTGATCTCGGAATCTTTAATACTTGAGCCTACTTGAGCCTGATAGTGAAAATAGGCACAGAGATTTTTATCGTTGTTACTCTACGGATTTTGTTTCTTTTCTTTTTTTTACTAATTAACATTATTTTTGTTTTCAATATTATCTAACAGACTTCAGGCATTGTATAAAAACTTTTTACCACTCAAGTTAAACATCTTTATAAGAGTAAAGTTACTACTACCGTTTACTGAGTCATCCATATTGTAAATAATTATATTAATTTAGTAAATTAACATAACAATTATAAATCCCATATTTAATCTAAAATGTATGTTTAGTTCCAGCTTCTTTAGTAATGCGCATACTTAGACTTAATATCATCATTTTCAATCATTATCAATCCTTTTCTTGACAAAAGTTTTTCTATATTTAATCCATTTTCTGATTCATAGCTTCTCTTTTCCGAATTATTTCAATAAATTTCCTTATTTATTCTTCTATCTCACACGTGTTGTCTTTCAATGTCTTTTCCATTTTTTTTAAATTTTATTTAAGATGTCATCTGTTGTTTTCGTTTCTATCAATTTGCTCAACTCACCTCTATTTCAACCTTTAATTTTTTTCAGTGATGTTAATGATGTCTGTTTGTTCCTTCACTGACATATTTTATTTTCTATCTCTTTCTCTCCTTACTTCGCTGCTTGATCAAAAGTCACTATATTGCTTTTCTGTTAAGAATTTCTATACGTATATAACGTATTCACTGTTTTGCATGTATTTGATATATATAAAATTCAATCTGTATATATACATATACATGCACACACCTAAGTATATAGCATACTACCGTCAAAGATCATCAAGTATTATTACTTCATATAGTGCTTTGATGTCTGGTTAATCCAACCCAACTTTGAGCTCAGAACTTGACATAGTAAGTGAAATGTGATTAACAATAAAAGTAAAAGAACATGTGACGAGACGATTAAACTGATCAGTATCTATATATGTATATTTGATTTCTAAATGCAATGGAACGGTGTATTAGTAATAGCTAATTAGAATAAAAATATCATTATACTGCTGTTACTATCTTTAGCTATTCAAATTTTAAACGTTGTCAAGCATTGGTGGTCGAGAGGTCGGCTGTTGTCCCGGGTTAGCGGGTTCGCGTCCCGGCTGATGCTATGACACATGGGGGGGGGGATTTAAACGTATGATTAATATTTTATTATAACTATTAACGATATTTCTAGTACTATATCGGCATTGCTAGCATTTATTATAATCATTTAAATTAAAATTTCTAGAAAATTCTAAATTCATCTGCGTATAAGTAATAGCTTTTCTTCAATATTTGATTTGTGTTATTTATTTAGCATAACAGAAATGAAATCTTGATAAAAAATTACTAGTATATTTTTTTTATTTAAAAAAATAAATCAATAGTGATGAATTGAAAATATGTATAAGTCATATATTTAAAAATTATGCTAACGAATGACTAATAATATAAATAAATGACATTATGTTTCAAATATATAGCTTATTTAGCATATTATTCTACGCACACAACATTTAAATATATATAGTAAGCATATATGAAATAGGATTTAAAAAGCTGATTGCATGGCAATTTCTTTTATTTAAAAAGAAAAAAAACAGAAAAGAAAAAGGCTTCACTAATCCGTTCAATTATCAACTTTGAGTGCTTGAACGTTTTTTTTTTTTTTCATATTTGTTTCCAAATTCTAAACAAAAGTAGCTATATATATGTCAAGCGTTGGTGGCCGAGTGGCTAGCACAGCTGCCGTACAAGCAGTTGACGCATTAAAAAAAAGTAGCTATATATTTATTTATCCATTGATATTTAATGATCAACTGGACTAAAAACAGAAATTTTGTTTCTAATTTTATTCAAATTAATGTTAAATAAATTTGTATTTTATTTTATTCTAATTTTACTCAGTTTAGAGTTTAATCTTACGTCATGGACATAGCAAATAGACGTACTAATAGAATGATATGAAGCAAATTAATGTATGCATATTTTATAAACACATAAAATATTTTGAAAGAAAACTACTGTTCACACATACATTATAAAATAGACACACTCCCGTAAATAAATGTGGAGAGTAGTTCCATCCACAATATTTCACATATATATAAATCTCTAGATTATTAATTATTCCATATATATCAACTAATATTTCAAAGCACAGATAGTTAAAAATGAGAAACGTTTTACCCTTGTGATGTATAATCTGTACTTGTACAAATAATCAGGCTTCCAATAAGATCAAACTCTAAATTTAAGCACAATCAATAAATGTTGGTTTATTTAAAGAATAATCCCTAAGCATAGGTTAGATATCAAGGCATTTAAGACAGTTATTGACTGGTGCATGTCAATTTTACAGTGTATTTGTAAAGAGTAATTTCCTATTTGGAAAGATTTTTTTAAAAAACATTCCTAAATTTAACATTTTTTGCTATTGGTGGAATTTTAACATTTTATTCAAATCAGTGATTGTAGCGCCTCTACAACCGTCTTTCTACCTTTTATAACTCTGTGGATGGCTTGTGTGACCAAGTCGAAACGTCAGTATATTAATATTAAAAGTTTTTAACACGGATAAACCCGCAAAATATGTATTTTATATATTTAACCCGTGCAAATCTTCGTTTTAACATATATATATGAGATCATTTATCTCTTTCATATGTGTGTGGTCATGGAATGGAGAATGAATATAGGTTGAAAATCTTATGTTCAAATCCAGAGAGAGGGGGTGGGATTTGTTATGTAATTAACAAAGTGTAAAATTATAAAAGGTAAAAGATGGTTGAAAGCCTAAACTTAACCCTTTTCCCGCCTCTTACGAGGCTCCTCGTCGATATCTGACGTCACTCTAACTCTGCCAGTTCTTATGCTAAAATATTCGTTTGAGAGGTATTGAATAGATTTTTAAAAGTTCTGTAAGATGGTGCCCTCTTCCGAATTATTTTACAAGTAAAAAATAAAAAAAAACGCATTTAAACCTAAACAAAGAAAGAACATGAGTTGTGATTGGTTCTTAGCATGCTCTCAGCCGAAAAAGACATTCTGATTGGCTGGAAAGAACAAAGAAACCACCTGATCAAAGAAAATAAAGAAAAACGCTGAGATTTTCATTTTGAATATGATTTTAAAGTATTGTAAAAGAATATTTTGAAAAATTACAAATTATTTTCGAGAGAATACTAAAAAAACAAAATTATTTTCGAAAAATATTGAAGA
This sequence comes from Epiperipatus broadwayi, assembly GCA_028023455.1. NCBI lineage: Eukaryota > Metazoa > Onychophora > Udeonychophora > Euonychophora > Peripatidae > Epiperipatus > Epiperipatus broadwayi. Next base: position 5,867,798 of record JAQFVV010006237.1, read on the forward strand.
TTTTAGTAAAAATATTTAAGATTTAGTAAAAAGAAATATTTACTTTTCTATAACGTAAAAGTCAACCTTTTTGTTTATATTATAGCTTTTATGTTGCCGAAATTGAATATTTTAGAATAAATAAATAGCAATTTATTTTTGAAAGAACTTTCGTTCTCTTCATAACCTGAAAAATTAGTAATATACTTTTTATAAACGTATCTGAGTTGAATTTAATATTATAGGCGAATATGTTTTAACAATAGGCTTTGCCTTCAGTTTTTGAGTTGGCCAATTAAAAGATTTGATTTTTACCTCATACAACCAATAATATAATTAGCAGTTTAAGGGTTAAAATGCTGAAAAACAAAAACTACATTCGTGAAATGAAAAGTGACTGAAAGAGCACAAACTAATGTGATGATTAGAAAAGAAAAAACAGATGCACCTAAATTAGCAGACCATAGTTTGATGGAAAAATTCAAAATTATTGGAGAAAAAAGATACAAAGAAGAAACTTCTAAGCAGCTGCTTACATGTTAATGGAAACAATGCTATAAGTTATCATACTGAGAGTATACATAATGTGTGCAAGTGTCTAATTAACTTTGATCTTAGAAAAAAGTGGAGAAACCAGTAGGAATCTCATAGATAAATATATGAAATTTTTATTGACACTTGCTTTTAGCAAATGGATCAGTTCATTAGAGAAATATCTTAGAAAATCAATATCCAAATATCTAAAAATTCAGGCTTGACTCCTACTAGTACTGGCACTGGTCAGACCGGCAATACGTGAAATCAAATTAATCCCACTCAAAACATTGTAAGTACACTAATCTGCATGCTATTATTAACAGCTGAATGTAATTTGAAAATTTAAATAAAATTAAAAAAAATTTTCTAATGACTTTCAATATTTAATGTTAAAAGATGAAAATAGTCCAATAAATAAATACAAAAAAAAATTTGTGTTTATAAATACAGGTAATGCTGCTGAAGTATTCTAGCACTAGTTGTAATGCTTTAATTAATATATATATATATATATATATATATATATATATTATATATATATATATATATATATATATATATATATATATATATATATATATATATATTGTAACCTAGTGTTATTGACACTTGGTTTACTTGGCATTATTTCTGCAGGAAAACAATGCTATTCTTTAAAGAAATAAAAAGATAAAATAACAATAGTAATAATTGATTAATAAAGTATGCTATTCACTCACTTTGGCATGTTTTGGGTGAATAACTAATAGATTTAATAACTCAATGTCATTTTTAAAGAGAGAACATGAATAATTTACTTGAGATATTAATAATTAGAGCAAATTAATATGGTATAAAAGCTAAACAGTAATTGATTTTGGATGGTTAGAGGGGAGATTGGATGAGTGTCTTATCATAAAGCACAATAACTTCTGGTAATTTCTTTTTGTAAAAAAAAAAATAATAATAATGTTTAAAGATTTATACATCACTGATTGTTAATTTAATGTATTTATTATTTTTTTTTTATATTGTCAAATTACTTTGTAATCCAGGTAAATAATACTAAAACTATATGATTGTAATAGGTTTTTCCTTTCTTTTGTTTATGTTATAATCAAATGATTATTTTTCTGGAAGAGGTCGCTAAAGTAAAAAAAAAAAACAACAACAAAACGAAACAACCAATTTCATAATCAAGATCTTTTTTTTTTGAAAAATATAGTCTGCTTTTAGTTTTCAAGGAAGGAACAGTGCTGAAATTTGGTAACTCAATTTTTTCATTTTATTTTGCAGAAATAAATGTAATCAAAGTAAAATTTTAATAATATAATGTGTGGCTAAATTTTTTTGATAAGATATCCTGATTTTCTTTGCCATCTACCTATTTAAAGACCTTTTATACTTAAAAATTTATTGTCTCACGCTAAAGTTAAAAATGACAGAATTAACTAAGGGAATCACAAAAAGTGTTATTATGTCTAAATTAAGGAAGATAAATGATTTCCAAGTGAGAAATAATTATTTATTAACTTTATGTCATTTATTGATATTTTCTTGGTATAGAAAGAAAAAAATAATAATAATTGAAAGAAATATTTTGAAACCAAGGAAAATCAACTAGAAACATTTTCACGCTCTTTCTCAATATTGTCTGCCTTTACAAGTAATGTAGTTACATACGTTAAAATATGTTTTATTCACCAAGAATTGTCTGGAAATAATAATAATGATAAATAAGATTAAATTATGCACCTGTATATTTTTTTAAAAAAAAAAAATAAAAAAAATATAAACTTTCTCAGAGTAAATATAGGAAAAGTTATATAGGGGCATTCTTACGGAGAAGTTACCGTTAAAAAAATTTATAATTCCTAAAGTATGAACAAAACCAAATATCTTAGTGACTTAATGATAAAAATAAATGATATATTATATTATACATCAGTTGGAATTATTAAAACTTCCTGTACACGTAAATTGACTGCAGCTATTATCATAATAATCTCTCGGAAAATTGCGCATTTTCGTCCATAAGTAAGCTAGCTAATAAGTATACGTATCGTCAATAAAAAAAAAAAATATTGTGTATGTTTATCATCTATAGTCAAATATTCGTCTATGTTAGAAGTCTATTTATTTTTTTCTTGGATCCCAAAATTGTAGTAGTTTAATTCAAGTAAGAATTAATCTTCAATTCTGCTATATGTTTCTTTACCTAATTTATTAAACGCACAAAATCAGAGAAAACTTTTATTTAAAGGAAATAATACCATGCGTTTATTGTTTTTAAACTTGCTTCGTGAAATACGACTGGATAAAGCTCTTCACCTGGACCAATTGCTCAACAGAAAAACATTTTCTAATGAGAGAATATGCACTTGTTAATTAATGATTGTTTAAAACTAAGTTATAAATGATATGTATTTTTTTGTTATATCACATAGGTTAAAGTCTGTATGGTCAAGGGATATTTAATAGCCTTGTAATGACAAAGGTATGTTTTAATATAATTATTATAGGTTAAGTTGATATTTAACACGAAAGAAAAAAAAATCTATAAAATATGTTTTAATTATTACATACAATTGTAGGTAGAAATTTTGTATGTTAGATGCGTAAAAGAAAAATATTTAGATATTTAAGGGGTAAAATAAATATTGAAAATTATCAGAAGTAACTAAAAAAAAAAAAAATGCTATAACAAAATATTTCTTGTTAAAGTTTTGAAACGAATTTATACTGTATTAATTGAGGAATTTATTCCTAATTATTCTTAAATAACACATCCACTTTATTTAGTTTAAGATAGTATGCTACCAACTATTTTTGAATGTTCCTTTATTAAAATTAAAATTATTATACTTTTAGTCTATGATGTCCATTGATTTCAGATGTTGATCAAAGTATACACGGTAACATAAGTTTATTATAATCAGTGTATTTACTTATCCTGCCCAGATATAGCATTGGTATATGCTTAATATTCGCATAGGTAATAATTATAATGTATTTATTTTGTGGGATGAAAAATGATCTCCCCAAAAGCTTTGTTTTCCATGAGAGGAAGATTTTAAATATAATGTTCGGGTATGTTTATAGCCCAAGTGATCGATTCTCATAGATAGGACGATCAAGAATTTATCTAGCATTTAGTATGCTTCATTCGTTTAAATCCCAGGAGAGGATTGTATTTGGTGTGTGTTCGTTGTATGCCCAAGTAAGAGGCAAGAAACCACCAAAATATTTTAATGTAGTAGATTACTCTACAGACCTTCGTGGTTATTCCATATTCCTCATGTGAAAATAAAGATAGCTCCACCATGGAAGGTGTTGATTATTGTGCTTAATTTTGAAGGTTCGGGCAAGATAAAGGTTATATTGGAGGTGTTAGTTCCTCAAGATCCACTTTAGTATAAATAGTGCGTTAGTAACTTAGATCAATATCTGTATTGTGCTGCTAAATATTGCTAGTATTTGACAAGTAAATCAATGGAGAAAGTAATTAAATTCGCGTAATTTAAAACGCTTATTTACTGAAGGAATATTCAAATGCAATATTTAATTCTGGTTAGTAATTAAATAAGACTCATATTTAAAATTATACGTATGAATAAAATTTGTATCATAACTTAAGTTAGCATTAAGTTAAATGTAAGATGGTAAGTGTAACTTCTGATAACTGGCCTATAATTAGAATAGGTTATCCCATTAAAGACCATAAATAAAGTAAATGTATTAGAAATAAATTTAATATTTTGCGTATTGCATATGATTGGATTAATCATTTAAAAAAAAAAAAAAAAAATAGTTAGTCAATAATTTTGAATAAAAGCTTCTACAAGGTTACCAAAATTTAATAAACAATGTATTGGTAATGAAATGTACTTTTAGTTAATCAATCCATATGATTGCATACAGGAGAAGTAGTAACCTCTAGTCCATAACCAAAAGAGTATACAGATTGATGTCAGTTATATTTTATATTTTTGTATTACTATGGGATTATTGAATAAATGTTCATATATTTTTTTTTGTGATAATAATAAATTATAGTCTTGTTAAAATTTGTTGTAGATTCATTTTTTTTTTGTTTTTATATGCTAAATATAAGTGTTTGCACAATATTTGCAAAACCTTTTCTTGAGTCCGAAATCATTCCAAATTCTTAAAAACTTAATATACCAGATAAATAAAGTTAAGCAGATCGGAATATGTCATTATATTTTAGTTTAATGATAATTATTTATGGAGTTGAAAACTTAAGACTAAACATTCACCTTTGTGTAAAAAAAAAAAAAAAATGAATTTATTCCCAAACCATTAACTTTGGTTGCACATTATTCCATTCCCATTTAGTTAAATTGTCTAAGTAATAAATCTTAGTTATATTATTGTGTTGTCATGGATGATGGAAGGACACAAAAAGCACCCTTGTCTTTTTATTATTCTGACTGAGATTCTGAAAAAAAAAAAGGGCTGTGTTATTCAAAATTATACGTCATTATTGAATAGAATTATCATCTCTTTAAATAATATAGCAGTGGATATGAGAGATGAAGACACATTGAATTTAAGTAAAATAAATGTTTCCTATAGCCGACCAGAATGCCAGTCATATGCGACAACACAATACTGCCGAGCATTTCCTTACATGAAACAAAGAACCCTGAGATTAATATTATTATAATTATTCTTTAAATTAATAAGTGATCAATTATTGTTGTTATTACAATCGTGGCATGGCTTAAGAGAATTGAATGTACAATTGTATTATATGAAAAGTAATTTAGATCATATTGGAAAATTAATGGATATGTTGCTTTATTTTGGTTGCCTTAACAACAACCTGAAAAATTGGTGTCATGGGTGAAAAGTGCAAATAAACTAATAAATAATTAAAAATATTGGGTTAGAATATATATATATATAATCCCAGTGCTTAATGCTAAACTGAAATAAATATTCAAATATTAAATTATTCCACATGGCACTGAAATTAAGCACCACCCTCTGTGAAATAAATATATAAATATATTAGAGTCTGTATTTCAAAATATGCGCACAAAATGATATATATATATAAAATAAATCCCAGTGCATAACACTATACTGAAATAAATATACAAATATTAAACATTAAATCACTCCACATGGTTAAGAAATTCAGTACTCCCCTCTGTGAACTAATATATAAATACATTAGAGTTCGTATTTTGAAATAGCTATTTCGAAATACGAACTCTAATGTATTTAGCTATTTTGAAATACTAACTCTAATGTATTTATGTATTAGTTCACAGAGGGTGGTACTGAATTTCTTAATTATGTGCAGTGATTAAATGTTTATATATATATATTTAAAAACCTAAAGCTAAACTAGGCACTAAAATAATTAAAATTACCCCAACTTCAAAAGTAAACCAGATTAGGTATAGAAAATAAATTGGTTTTACTGCACTTTTTAAGTGCAGAGGACTATAAACTTATCAACAAATATATACTAACTATTACCCACAATTCCCAATTATGTCCCCCATACACTTAATATTTAGAAAACCTCTTAAACAAGTTAATTGCTTCAGAATGATACTTTTATTATAATAAAGATTTTTCTCATTATCCCATTTCTTTTAAAGAAGATAATCTTAGTCTCATCAAAATTAATACTGTGATCTATATCTCTTTCATGTAAATCTAAAGCAGAACTAAGATTTTTATTTGTAAGTCTTCTTTTATGTATTTTTATTATTTCATTTAAGCTCAACTTGTTCTGGCCTATATATAACTTCTTCCATCAACAAGGGATTATAAACACCATCCCAGGAATATCTTCCTATCAAAAGTTTTATTTGTATTATTTAAAAAATTATTCAAAGTAATATTCCTTACCAAGCAATTTTCTCATTTCAAAATAAATTACTATTGATATTTATAATTCTATAAAAAGATAATTTAAAAGGCTAAGAAATAAAATCCTATTTTTCTTTATTTTTTATATTATTTTAATCATTAACAATTATAAATATTTATATTAAGATCAAAAAAATATCATTTCATTGCAACTTGATTAGATAAATGAGGAGAACATATCCAAATTTGTTTACAACCTTAAAATTAAAGAATGAATTAATTTGAAAATGAATAAAATGTGGTGTTTTTTTCAGATTTTCCATATGAGCTATTGACCTCTTTAGAGTTTTTTGAACTAATGACAATATTTATTCCATTCCATGTTCTTACCAGCAAATTGAATTTAAAGAATAATAATAATTTCAACTTTATATTCACATTATTTTTACAGAAACCCTAACTTTAATTTTTCTTTTATAATAATTTTTTCATTAATTACAATTGTATCACAGATTACCAAAACATGTGATCAAAGACATGTGGAAAAGATAAATCATTATATTGTGAATGTTAAATATTTGTTATTACAAATATCTATAATATTATAAAAGGAGTTATCCATGCATCTGAAGAATTCATGATTAACAACAATATTTTAGCCTAAAATATCCGTTCAACATAATTCTCTAAAAAAAAAGAATGTTTATTAAAAATAAAATTATTGTAATTTTTTTATGTGGCTAAAATATAATCATAAGTTATCTTAGTATTTATAATGAAATAATATATTAATTATAGTGTGCATTAATTTTTTTACAGTTTAAAATAAATCAAACAAAATCTGTTTTATATAAAATAATTACAGTTTTACCATGGATAGCAAGCTTGATTACTTGCCAAGATGTCCTTTAACTTAAAAAAATTGTATAAGGAACAATAATTATAATAATTTCCTATGGGAAAACAATTGATACTTTATTCTTAATTCAAAATATAAATTAAACATTAAAAGTTCAATTATTAAATAAAGCTTAAAATTAAAAAAAAAACATGTTAATCAATAAATATTTTAACCAAGCATGTAAATAAGTACTGACATGTGTATACATATAGTTAGTGTATAATAAAAACACTTCAGTTGTAATTTTTTTAAAACAAAACAAAACTGTAATTTCATAAATGTGATACATTGGACTCATCTAAAAGTGAATGTTGAATGTATAGAAAATTTTACACTTTATTTAAACTTTTCAAATACAAACAAACTTGCTAGTCACAACACATAAATAGACAACACATTTTTAATCAATTGTGATCAAGAAATATGATGCAGAACTGATTGCTATAGTTTTAATAATGTTAGTCATTAATTCTTTTTTTTATTAATAACATTTGTAATTAACTCTCTTGAATTCTGATATTTTCTTTTGTTCCAATTGGTAAAAATTTTGGTAAAAGTTTTATCTTTCAGTTCTGTATAAAATCCTTATTTTATACTAAAAGTCAATAAATTATTTTTAATTGAATTTTTAACTAAATAATATTATTAAAAAATCACATTTGACTTTTTTAAATATTTAAAAACTGACTTTTAAATATATGTCACCTGAAGTCATATACTAATGTGAAAGTAAACTCTCTCAGATAATAAATGAATTTATTTTTATTTTAAGTTTTTTTTTTAATATAAAAAAGTGATGACTATTTATGTTAAATCTATCAAATTCTGCATTACTATATTTGAAAAGATTTTACCTACATGTTAATTCCGACATATAAGGTTGTTATTGACATTGTAATTATCTTTTTTATATCATGGCCAAGTTTATTAACTTCTATTTCTAAAATAAAAATTAATAAATAAACTGAAAGTATTCACATGCTTTTTTAGTTTTAAATAATGAACAATCAATTAGTATGTAAAAATAATCAAAAAATATTTTATAAACAGACAAAAAATTATATTTTTTTAATTCCAAAAATTTTGTGTAAAATTAGACCAGAAAAAAATGAATGTCTTCCAGGTGTTTTTTCTATCATAAATAATAAAGTAAAACCTTAGATGTTAGCCATTATTTATATGATATTCACCTCTTCAGATTTTTTTTTTCAATTTAAAATGTCCATAAATGCATTATGGAAAAATCTACATTATTAAAAAAAATCCTATATTAATACCACTTATGATTGCACTAAAACTGTGATCTAAAGCAATGGAACAATCACACCTTTTCTGAAGGAAATTTACAGAAGAACTCTCAATGAATATCAGAGTTATCAAGTTAAAATGATATAGTTTCGTCAGGAGAAAATTAACATTTCTATAGATACAAAAGTATTAACTAAAAATTAGTAAATAAATATTAGTTTTGAGATGATGTATAAAATTTTAATTTATTTTTAACATTTTTTTAAACTTTAAATACATGTAATTCAAATGTATGACTCAACAAGTTCTTACTGTAATGAATAAATATGATATTCCATATAGATGTATACAAAGTTTGTGACCAGACCAAATACCATTTTAAGATTATCTTCAGTGATTTTACTATTAAAATTATAAACAACTAAAATTTAAAAATAAACTTGGTAATATGGGTATAAAAACAGATACAAAAGAAAAAACTTTTTCATTTAAAAAAAAAAAAAAAACTTCTCATCGTGATTTTTATTGAGACAATTATAAAATAAACTGATCTAAATCAAGACAATGCTTGATTATATTTGATTCTCTGAATGAATATTATTTTAAGTTTATTTTGAATAATTAGATTTTTCACAGTAAATAATAATTGTTAGAGTAGTTTCTTATTAAGAAGTTCATAAAAAATTTGAGTGCTTTAATGATGGAATTATTTTTATGATGGAATTAAAGATGTAATTTATGGAACAGTTGCTACCTAATTACTTCATTAAACTGGCAAAGAACACAGGAAACGATTTTTAATTATAAAAATATAAGATGTGTTAATGAAAAACTAGAGAAACAAAAGTTTCTAAAGAAAAATTAGCCGAGGTTGACAACTCTAATCTTCAAAACTGTTATAATCATTTTAATTTTTAAAACATTAGCACACTTTCAAAATAGCTCCTACTCAAAGAAATCATTAATAAGGTAAAAAATACTTTACAAAGACTTATAAAGAATAACTAACTATGCAGATAGCAGAAATAAGCAATTCATTAATAAATCTTTTGAATCAAGATTATGTATGCAGAAATAAAAGAAATATAAAAATGCTTTTAAGTGACATTTTCAAAAAATATGAATATTTACAATTTTATAAAATAATACAAAAAGACTTCAAGCTAAGATAAGAAAACATAATTGTGAAGTTTCAGGAAATCTATACAAAAAAATAAATATTTGAAAGATATAAAATGACATATTGTTATTAAACAGAATGTTGTAACAGTAATAAGAATTAAAGTTGACACTATTATTAAGAATATGACTGACATTATAAAATTTGTAAAACAATTCTAGAACTCTGTCGTAATAAAAGATAGAAAAATAAAATATATTTGCTTAATTATGACAATATCATATAAAATACCATAGTTGTAGTTTTCTCTCTTTAACATTTAAAAATCTTTATTTTTAATTGCTTTATTTTAAGTAAAAGAAATAATAACTTACTTTGAAAACTAATAACATAATTTTCCACTTAGTTATATAAGACATTATTTTGGAAAGTATATTAGTTCTCTTCGTTATAAGAAAACAGTAATAATACAATAGGAACAGTTCTTTTCTCGTTAATATTTATTGTAAATGATTTTTCATAAAAATGAAGTTGCATGGGGATAGTTTTTTGCAAATCAACAATAATATGTACTTTTAAGTCAATAAACATTACATGATCACCATTTCTTATGCTTGCTCTTAATTGTTATTAAAACAGGCAAAACTCTCCATATGTATTGCCACTCAGAGCAAGCCAGAGTAATCAATGGATTCCAACTATTTTCAATTTAAATCTCATAGTTTTGTAATTAAGTAGAGATAAAAGATGGCTGCTGAAGGGTTGCATTAGATCCTAAAATCTAGGTGCAGTACTCTCAGATCCAAGGTTCCTCACTGACAAAGGCCACAAGCCAAAAACTAGTCTGGGGATTTTGTATGAGTAGGCACTAGATGGGGATTTTTTGCACAAGCCTTCTGGAATCCATTGATTATTTTGGCTTGCACTGAGTGGCAATACATATAGAGAGTTTTGCCTGTTTTAATAACAGTTAAGAGCAATCATAAGAAATGGTGACCATGTGATGTTTATTGGCTTAAAACCAATCCTGCCTAATAGGATAGTGGCGGCTATGGGTATTAAAGAACCAAAAACACCAAAATGTATGGTACTAAACTGAGTTCAGACCTATATGACTAAATATGCTGATGAGCTTGGATTAAAAATATTATGGTGTTTTCAATTTGTCTCATAGTTTTGTAGTTAAGTAGAGATAAAAGGTGGCTGCTGGAGGGTTGCATTAGATCCTAAGATCAAGGTGTAGTGCTATCAGATCCAAGGCTCCTCACTGACAAAGACCACAAGCCAGAAACTAGTCTGGGGATATTGGATGAGTAGGCACTAGATGGGGATTTTATGCACAAGTCTTCTGGTATCCATTGATTATTCTGGCTTGCACTGATTGGCAATACATGTAGAGAGTTTTGCTTGTTTTAATATGTACTTTTCTTATTTTTGTTGATTGAGCAGATAACTATTTAATATAGTGATTCTTTAACTAAAGTTTAGATTTAACGCAGTGTTTCTTTAATTGGACCTGACAGTTTTAAAATATTGCAGAACTTTTTGGAAAAAAAAATAGTCATAAATAGCTATATCATTTTATTTTTATTTTTAAACAAATATGTTGTGTCGATTGAATCAAATTTATTATGCTATTTGTATTTGATTAATGCTTGAACATTGCATCTTTTTTTGTCTTCTCTCCCTTTATCATAGGTCAAATAATTATTGTTTATTGTTTTTGACAAATGACTAGTAACTTTATTTTTTTTTTATAAAATCATTCGAAAAGTCACTATAAAAAACTGCGACCTTAACAATTGTCTGCTAAAACAACACATATTTGGTGGCAGAATTAATTGAGTCAAATTTTATTTTATGTCTCTCACAAAAGGCAATTCATAAAAATCAATGATTTATTAATTTAGACGAGCAAATTACATGCTGAATTTATTATTACACTCGCATAATAACGTTTTATGACAATTTAATATGTTCCATTTGTCTCATTCATTCAGTTTTGTCTAAAATTCAGAAGTAATTTCCTTTTTATTTTTTATTTATAAAATGTATATGATTTTTTTTAATAATTTTATTTTGTAATAAACCTATAAACTAAATACCACATTTTATATTTTTTTAAGCAGTGATATAGAATTTATATATAATAAGCAATAATCATGAGATCTGCTATTTGTAAGGTTTCTCTGATTCGTCTACTTTGTGATAAATATAACTATTTCCTTAGTCTCAACAAAGCGTAATAAAACTGAAACTACGATTAATATTATATATATACTATTTTATTCAGGAATTAGCAACTACATAGAAAAAGTAGGAAAAGCCTAGATGCTCTTTTTACTCTGGATCCATAAATGAAGGCAATATTATAAACCTTCCCTAAAAAGACATCTTGTTTAAGAACTAAACATATTGGCTATTAATTTATGTGTTTTTTTGTTGTTTTTTTTGCTGAACATTTAAATAATTACTTTATTTTATTTTATTTTTGTAAAATTATATAAATTTGTCTTCGGTTTAATAATTTTTTGTTAATATTTTAATAGGGCTGAACACATATAAGAAAATACTTACAATAATATTATATACAACTCTATTTTAAACACAACATAAAAATTCTCATAATTTTAATCTGTCTGGAAAAAATATGCAAGTTCTCTTGCACGCACGCAGACAAAACATATATAAAACACAATATACCACGGCAGCCAATTATTTTAGGCTTGAATAATCAAGAGACACTAGATGAAAAAAAATATTAAATCCATATTCAGCACTATCCTATCGACATTCCCAGATGAGTTTTTGAAGAAGTTAAATATTTCACAATATCCTGAAATTATATGTTATCTAATTATGGCACTAGAGTTTTAATGTAGCTAGAAATTAAGAGTCTGTCCCTACAAGACTTTTTAGATTTAAAATAAACTTGTTTTTTATATAATGTGGGGTAGAAAAATTACATTAATCATTAATTAATTGCTTATATAAATAAATAAAAGCAATGAATATTTGTTACATGTCTAAAAGATTAATACTTTCTAAAGATCTCGACTAGTATAAAGTTTTATCCCTTTCAAATGTCAATTATTAATCTATTTTTCACCCTAAAACATTATAAATAAATAAAATGAATCACTTTTTATTTAATTAATAAATTAACACTGAAAATAAAATTACCTAGTTTGTTAAAATAAATCTAGAGTCTGTCTTATAAAGTTTTATTATGGCCTGGGAATACAGAATTAACTTTTCCATGAATAAAGAATATTCAATGCTATATATTTAATAGCCTTGGTTTATTTATGGGCATATTAAAATTATTATAACTTACATCTTAATTGTTATTTCAAACTGCTAGTCAGTTTGATTAGTACTTTATAATACGTTCATTTTTTTTTAAATGTTGATCATTGATTTATTTACCATATAACAACATTGTAGTTACATAAACGTGGTTGAGGTTATGATGGGTGGTTTCAGAATTAGTTTCTCTATGAATAATTTTATATATGTATGGAGACATAAATTATAAAAATATATCTTACGTAGTAATAATATATCACTTCCAAGACGTTTTTTTTTTAAAATTCCATATATACTTATTTTATATTTATTGCTATACATTATACAAATTTATTTTTAAAAGTGCCTTCCTGTTTATTAAATACATATTTTCTATACTCTGCTTTCAATAAATACATTAATGACATTTTATTAAGTTAGAAAATATTACATTTTATTTAATTTTATAAGTAATATTTTAATTTTAATAAAATTCATATATATTTATAGTAGTGTTGATATAATATTCTTTTTTTAAATAAATGTTTCACTTTCTTGTACTTACATTTTATAACTATCTTTATAATTAAAAATCATATTAGATTTTAAATATACAATTGTAGACAATGAATGAACTATTGAAATGTACTCTTTTCTGGTTACAGGGGCTTTCATTTTTAATCCAATATCTTAAGACATTTTCCCCTGTTTTTTAAAACAGAGTAATGAAATAAAAGTCAGAGACTAGGTTTTAGCATTAGCTTAACATTTAACTGTTTAAATAACCATTAATTTTATTTGTTATTTATTAATAGATTACATTAAATTATTTGTCAATTACAACTTAATTCATAAAAATGTTAAAATAAAATAATAAGATATATTTTGGTTTAGTTTGTGAATATAGAGTGAATTAACCAGATTACACTCCACTAATATTCTGACAGATTTCTTTGTTCTCACTAAGTTTAAGCTTTCAACATTAATTTTGATATTAAACCATTATTATTTATCAGAATATAATAAATGTGACATCATTCAATAGATATTTTTGTTAGGAGATTAAATAAATTTTAAAAAATTACATTTGATTTCTGGAATTATTTTAAAAATTATATTTATTCAAAACAAATTAATAAAATGAATGAAATCTCCTTTGTTTCATATTGATGTAAAAATCTAAACAATTTTTTTAATAACTATTAAATCTATTAATTTATGCTTCAAGAAGTTTACAATTTTTTAGTAATTTTTATAATATCACTAAATATAATACCAATCAGGTGAATGCCCTCATTTTGTAGAAAGCTGTGTTTCCTGTGACCACAATCTCTGTAGTAACAATATTCAGAAGAAAATAATCATTTATATTTAAAAATAAAACATTTTTGTAAAAACTAAATGGTTAATAACATTTATTTTTGATTTTTTATAATTATTACACTAAAATATGATATCAGTACAATCATAAACTTTCCAGAAAATGAAGTTTTTAGAGCATCGTAATATTTTCTTGATCATTGTAATATTTTCTCAAAGTAAACATGTAAGGTTTGAGGACACAAAATATATAATGGTTATCCATCATCAGTGGAACTTGAAATTTTTTGGCAGATCATGTATTTGATTTTCCTGCCATTTTTTGAATTTTTTGGTATTTAAAATATTAGAAAATAAATATACAGAAATTTTAAAGCTGTTAAAAAAAGATTTGAAAAATTTTTAATAGAGGGCAAAAAACATATATTTAAATTTTAAAAAACTGAAATGCTGCCCTAACACATTAAAATAAGAATAGGTTAAGGTTCAGATTATTTAAAGCTAATAAAATTCTATTTAAAATTTAAAATACTATTATCCAATTATTAAGTTGTAATCACTGAATATTTGACTTTCACTCCATTTATAAATTGTTGTGTCAAATATTATTAATTTCTCTTAATTTTTCTTCAAAAAATAAATATTTTTGAATAAAATCTAAATCTACATATATTATTCTTAAATATAATAAATATTAAATCAATGAAAAATAATTATAAATATGTAAATAGTTATGTAAAATATGTTTTCATTTTCAAAATCTACCATAAAAGAATGAATATGGACAAAATAATTATAGATGTCTCTCTCTAAATTGAAAATTAGAAATTACCATTCAGCAACATAGGGATGGAGAAAGATCTTTTTGAAGTAAAGTTTATCAGTAAAATGCTGATCTCTTTATAATTTTTTTTAAATTAAACAATCAATATTATTTTAGTTCCATTTTTATAATAAAATGACTGTAAAAATAGCAAAATAGATCTAAAAATAATTAAAAGATGAAAATATAATGTTGACTATGGGGGATATAGTATAGTAATCAAGTAAAGAGTTAATTGTGTTAAATTTCATTTCAATAATATATTTTGTAAAAAAAAAAAAATAGTTTGTTTCCCAATATATCATTCAAAGTGGATTCCACATACTAAATAAATTGAATTTTTCAATGTTTGCCTCAAATTAATTACTTGATCAAGGAATAGTCAATCAGCTGATAAATAAACAATATTTATTAAATACATAATACTAAAAATATATATCTTAATTATATTAAAAGTAATTTTGAATATGCATAAACTAATAACAATTCACAAGATAATCCATAAAGCTATTTATTAAACTTATATAAAATTCCCAATTTCTCATATCAGTTTAATAAAATGAACTACTTTTATTGTCACTAATATAATGTTTTGCCTATTTTGAATAAAAATTATTGATTTATTTACTAAATAACAGTGTGATAATTAGATAATGTGAACAATTTCATATAACTAACAAATTAGCATTGATATAAAAAAGTGTATGTTCTTTAAACGTTTGTTAAAATGATTCTTGAGGATTTACATTGTGAATTATTATTGTTTATACATTTACAATTAGCTTTTCTATGAATGAGGTTATATATTCTTAGTACTATATATTTAATAGTCATAATTTATTTGTAGGCCAAGTGAAAATGAAAATAATATAAACTCTCATATATGTAATCATGCTAATATACTATTTATAATATTAGCCACATTTATAATGGTATAAGTTATAAACAATAATTCTCTTATATTATATGTATTACATTTTGTAATCATCATCTCACCATCAAAAATAATTAAAATAAACCAATAGATATTGCAAGAAAATAATCTTCTCTTATATGGAGAATTTATTCACAAATCATACCTTCCAATACTTCATATTGATAAAACAATGAAACTCTTAATATTCTGCATATCAATCACATACTTTCAATATGTCACAGACTTCTTCCAACAAAATTAGGAGATGGCTGGTCAGTAATAAATTTGATGTATCTTCACAAGGTGAAGCACTTTCAATACACATCAATAATATATCCATTTTTATTCAATTTACAATTTAGAAGAACAAAAATTATTATTATTGCATGTTTTGTCATTATCATCTATAAAAAAGTCTCATGCACAAGAAAAATACTTAACACATATATCAAACAGGAAATAGAACAAAAGAAGTTTGTTCAGAAATCAGTGATTTATAAAAAATTCTTATATAGGAATAGATTTTCATAAAGAATAATTGTTCTTCACATATCTTAAAAAAACATTAAAAAATCAACAAAAGGAAACATTAAATTTAAAACTAATTATTGATATCAACATTAAAATTTGTTTTTAGAACTTTAATATGTTTTAAGCAAGGTTCAGTAGAGGGCACTATAGAAGTATTTTGACCATTTTATTTATAGTTATAATAATATTTTAAAATCAAGGTTTAATAGATTTAAATTCAATAGAATTTTTCAAATTTGATATATAAATAAAAAATAACAGGTAAATTGATATAAAATACTATTATTTTTAGTAGGACACCTAGTTTTTATATATAGAACAGAGGGTAGGGATATATTGAATATTTTGATATGAAAGTTAAAAAAAAAATGGTCTTAGAACTTTAATATGTTTTAAGTAAGATTCACAAAAAAGTACTATAGTGATTTTTGCCTTTAAATTTAAAACTGTAATAACATTTTAAAATTGAGATATAATAGAATTATGTTTAATATAATTTAGTGAAATTTTGTACATTTATTTTAAATCTATATCAAAGTGATAGGATACAATAATATTTTAGACAGGTGAGTTACTTTCTTAGATATGGAAAAATGGGAGGAGGGTAAATATTTTGATCTTAGAACTTCAATTAATGTTTTAAGTAATTCTCATGGTTTTTTGGTTTCCAATTACAAGCTTCATTTAAATAATAATAATAAAATTAGTTTACAATATAGTTATGTTAATCTTATTTTTAAAATAAAATTTCAAATAAAAAGCCAAAATGTCAAGCAATTTTCAACAGAAAGGTCACTTAGTAATTTATTATACATATTTAATAATGTGCACATACTAAATATTATATACATGTAGAGCATACATATTATGTTACAGCAGAAATATCTAATGCTATAGGTACACCATAAGTGTAAAATTGATTTAAAGTGAACTTGTAATTATTAAGTGAAGTTCATTTACAAAATAGTTTTGTTAAACATTTTTTAAATAAAAATTTTCAAAGACAAGACTGCCAAACACTTTTCACTTAAAAAAATATTTCATTTTTTTCACTTATATACATGAGTATTATTATGTACACATATTAAATAGGATATATACATAAGGGTTATACATATTAACATATAGAAGAAATATACAGTGAGATATTAACCAAAATATCTTGTTTAATTGTGCCTAAAATTACATAGCCAAAACAATAACTGCTGAATAATTCTAATTACACTGCTATAAAACAAAAATGTTCAATCAAGAGTTTTAATAATCTTTCACGTTAGTCTTATACAGCAGGGTTACATAAAATCAAGTTAATAGAAAATTTATTAATCAAATCAGATTTACTAATTGAATATAAATCTTTTTTAAATAAATCAGATTTTTTCAGGGTTCTTACTATAAAATTATTAATTAACAATATAATCTTATTCTTCATCAAGTTCTTATCTAAACCATAAATGTGATCCTAAAAATCAATATTAATGAGATATAATGCATCTTTACATAATATTCTCATACAATAAATAAATCTTAATTTTAAATTAATCATGAAACTCTAATATTAACAATAATGATATAGCAGTTTAGGATTATATTTGTGATACTATGAGCAAGAAAGGGATTTTGTTGCTATCCATATATTACACAAAAAAGTTCTTATAAACCTAATCAAAGGTAAAATAATCTTATGCATGGATGTTATTTTAACATCAATGACATAAATTTCAATAAAATGGTATTTATAGTCTTTTTTGTACTCTTATACTATAATAATAAATTATATGTGTGACTTTTGGATTTCTGAGAATGCAGATGATGATACAGATACAAATTCAGAAGTTGTAATTAAATCAATATTTTATTAACACTTATGAATATGACAAGGAAAACACATTTGAATTACAACAATAATATAATATGATTTTACTATAAAGACAGAAAGTTCTCACTTTTATAATTCCAGATTTCATTCCCATGCATCTCAGTAGGAAATACATTTAATAATTTTAAATATATTAATCTTACCAGTATTATCATTGAGTTGAATTTGGATAAATATGTATAATTTCATAGCCAAATGAAATAATTATAAATTTAAACATAAAACATTTTATCAAGATTTTTAAACACATCAGATATGCAAACCAGACACATAAACAATATCAGCATAATTAAACTACTTTGATTTTATAAAATGCATACAATAAAGACATGAATTGTATTAAACGTGACTTTAACATCAAGGGATATAAAAGAAAGGCATAATGATGGAGTAGACTCGTGAGTAAACACTTATCCAAAACTGCGACAAAGAATTAGAACTTTGTATTTAATCTTAACAAATATATGTAAAATAAATCTTACAAGATTGCTTAAAATATAGTATCATTTGCTGATTGTCACCTAAGACAGATTATAAGTCAGTCACCAGGATAATAAGAATAATATATGAAAATAAAGTTAATACTTCTATCTCCTATAGCAATAACGAACATGTAAAGTGAAAAACTAATAAAATATAATAATTATAGCAAAATATCACAAGACATATAAATTATGGCATTGCAATTTAATAGAAAAAATATACATCCATTCCATTAATTCTTCCATGCATTTATACACATTTTAAATATTTCCATACAAGACTGATATGTTACATTCAGACTGTATTTCAAAATTAGTAACATTCTGAGAACTCACATGAAAAATGTAGCATAAACCATACCTAAGCAATAATTATGCAATATTATAAATATAATGCACAATAAATAAAACTTAAATCTAAATATTGATAACCGTTTTACCACTTAATGATTTATAAGCCCTTAAATCTTGATTTAAATACCATAACGGTTAAAATAATGAGTACTTAGATGTGTATAAGATTTATTAAAGTATTTAGATGATATAAATAGTGAATATTGGCAAACACATAATTATAATCTGATGTATATAGAATAATTAAGCACTGACATGATTTTAAAAAGCCATTCAAAGTAATAACAAAGTATTTATTAAAATAATATGATGATAAGACAATATAATTACTTTTGTAGCAAGTTAAATATAAAATGATAAAAAAGAATAATAAGTATCATATTTATTTTAAGTAGTATATAGATAATAATATTATTTCTATTAAAATACAATTTGTAGCTTAATGGGATAAAATATTAATAAAGAGCATGCTATACTTGCATTAAAGTAATAGTTTTGTATTTAGCAATAAATAATTTTTGTCAGGAGCGCAGCAATTCTTTTAAAACAATACACATTATAAAATAATGAGTAAAATATTAAAATCACAGAGTATAAAATATTTTATATTTCATTGGCAATAAAATATTCAAACATGGGAATTTATTTCTATTTTTATACTAAGACAAATATTTTTAATATGCAATATTTTATCCGATATTTTATTGAAAGTCAAAGTGCATAAAAATGAAATTAGTCCATTTATAAAATATTTAAGATTAAGACACAATTCATAATAAATATAACATTTTTTTTTATCAATTCCAACAGCATTGAAAAAACATTTTGTTTATTTCAAAAATAATTTTATAAATGTCATTTTAAAACACAAAGAAATAATAACAATATAATAGTTTCTTTTCAGATTAAGACAGTTACATTCATAAACAATGAGGATTGCTAATGTCTCAACAAGCTTTGTGATAACTGCTTAGCTAGAGAAAGCATTTAAAATATCTGTCAGGATCCCCTCCCCCAAACCTCTAACCATGGTTTCAGGCTCTGGCATTCCTCAGAGAGGTGTTAGGATAGGTTCAGACACTAGACAAAGCTTGTTGAGGAATTGGCAATCCTCATTGTTTACAACTTACAAGCTTAAAAGAATACGGTCATGTGATCTATGACTCAAATACATTCATACTTTCATAATTATTTCTCCACATCTATTTTTATCATTTACAAGTTCTGAAATTTTAGCAAAAGCTCTAATTTGACTGTGATATCAAATTAAGATAAAGGAGAACATTTTGTAAATAACAGTAAAGCTTAACATTTACCAAATGTATAGCATCTGAAATTTATTGCAGAATGAAGCACAATAAACTTAGTAAAAGTTATATAAAGTTCTTGCATTCATCATTTAAAATTCTCACTTTCAGATAAATTTAGTCATGATTAAACAAGTAGTTAAATATTACTAAAGACTTCAAGCAATACAATTATAACATTTATAAAATATTTCCTGTCACAACAAATCATTGTAACAGCATATTGTTTCCTTTCTTATTTATGCATTATTGGATCTTTCTGAATAGTGAATAAGTTTGATGAGATTTTGAAGAGTAGCAGAGAGACCAAAGCTAAAAACCCAAGCAGGTAATTACTCTAGCCATTCATGGCTTAAACTGGCAATATAATAAGTATGATGCTGTGGGTAAGTGAAGTGTATAAAAATAGATATAGTCAGAGCTTAAATAGGCATGACAGGTGATCAATAATTAATTAATGATTGACAATGAGGGTATAAATTACTACTTAATTTATGAGAGTTAATTTAACTTGATAAATCAAATGATTCTAAAAGTAACTTTTGTTAATTACATTGTCTTGAAATTTTAGACAAAACAATAATTACATCATTTTTTATAAATAATTATCATTTAGAAATAAAATTATTATAACAATAAGTAATATACTTATTTAAATATATTTTTATCTTTTACAAATTCTCAAAATATTTATTCTAGTACAATATTTTTAAACAATTATTTTATAACCAAAATTTTATACAATAAATTGATTGAAATATTTATAATTGACAAACAAGAAAGAATGAAATATAATCTTTCTTTTTTTTTAATTTTAACCTTAAAACAAAACTGATTACATGCACTCACACACAGTAAAGACATTTAAAATAATTATTTAGAAATAATTAATTTTAAAGTTATTATCTCATTGTTAAGATTTATAAAAATTAGAATACTATCAAATTAGCAATTAAAACTATATTTTTAAAGTGAGTTGTAATAAATTAATTATATTTGTAAAAATTAACCAAGTATTGTTAAGATTCATTTAAGTATTCATTCCATAATAATTTAACTTTAATAAACACCTGTAATGACTATGTTAAGAATATAATTATATCTCTCAACTATATGTTAATGTTAGGTTATATACTAAGATATTGATTCTATGACTTTATAACACTTACAACTATACTCAAGCTTAACTACTAATTTAAATTATTTAATTTTATTTATTTAAATTTATCATAAATAAATATTTTAAAATATTAGTTATAAGTCAACAAAATATCTTTTAGAAATGATTCCACTACTTATAACATGGCAACAGCATTTATTTACTAAAAAAATAAACTTTATAATATTTTTAAAGACAGCAAAAATATGTAACATAAAGTTCTATAGACATAACGTATGGTTACAATATATATATATTTATTTATTTATCTCAACTATAAGTGCCCAGTTGATTTAAAGTATAATATAGTTTTACATTTATATTAACTCTGCCATCACTAAAAAGTTAAAAATAATAGAGATAAAAATTATTTTAAAATTAAATGCTTGTATTCACCATGCAGTAAAAAGAAAAAAAAAATGTTTCTTTCTCCACAAGTGGGTTTCTTAAAGTTAACTTGAAATAAAAGTATAGGGAGGGGGGTTAAAAATTAATCTAGTCAATTTTTATTTTTTACAACAAAGGATTGCCTTAATTAAAATATGAACCCTCCCTTTATGTTTCTATTTCAAATTAATCTAAAAACTGCAATTATGGTTGAAGAAACTTTTTTTTTTCCATTTTTGTTCATACAAAATAAAAACATTATTTTTTTATCTCTATTGTTTTTTTATAAGACATAATGAAGTTATAAATGCAATATTAATTTATGTTGTTCTTTTATTTTTGATTGCAAAGCAACTCTTTAGGAATATGCTCTTTGATAAAACACAAATGTCATTCCAACAAAATGTAAATTTTTAATATTTTCTATATTTAAATATTTTATTTAAAAACAACACTAAAAATCTAACCTTTTCTTTCTTTAGCAGCTAGAAACTATTTATACTTTTGTATCAAATGCTCTAATTGTTTAATATAGCAGAAGTATATATTTTTATTTTCAATTTCATTATTATTATATCAGATTCTTCTCATATGCTGGCTTGATTCTGATGTATCAAGTTTCAATTCAGCAATAAAAATTGGGGACTGTTCTATCACATTTTAACCAAAAACAGATATGCCTAAAGTAGCAGATTATGTATGTGCCAATGAACATATGTTCAATTGGAAAAATACAAAAATATTGGATAGAGAAGAAAAGGTACAAAGAAAAAAATTTAAAGAACCTGCTCACATGACAATGGCAAAAAATCACATAAGCCAACCTAGTGTGACTACACATAAAGTATGGAAAACACTAATCAACTTTGATTTTAGAAAAAAGTGGAGAAATCAGGAGGAACCTCATAGATAAATACATGAAATTTGTACAGACTGTTGTCTTTGGCAGAATGGCTATGTTGGTTAGAGTGTTACCTTAAAATACAATACTCATGAATCTAAGGGTCCAAGTTCAAATTCCATGCTAGTACTGTCACTGGTCAGGCTAGTAACACCTGAAGAAGAGGGGATAATAATAGCTCTCAAAATGCTGTGCATATACTAACCTTTTTTATGTGCTATTACTAACAATTGAATGTATTTGGAATATTTAAAATAAAGTTAATTTTTTCTAAAGACATTCAATACACATATTAGATGATGGGAATAGTCCAATATAAAAATACAATCTAATTTATTATGCTTTACTAAAACTGTTATAAATCTTGCCCAAACTGTACTGCACTTTCATTTTAGGTGTATTTATATTAAATAATGTAAATTTATAAAAAAAATAAACTGACTATAACTTCCTGCATATAATGACACAATAATTATTCATCACTTTAAATTTTTAAAAACTGATAAATAATAAATTGTAGAACATAGTGTTTAGTTCAAAATTATATTAAACTGATTTGAACAATATTAAAAATCTCAGTTCACTTGGATAATGATGAAGGGTTTCAATTTAATGGCATTGACTGATACCAGGTGATAATATGCAATCAGGGTTGAACTACTTATTGCTAAATGATACTTATAAATAATAAGTATCTACATTTGCTAAAATATTTAGAAAATTTATGTGTCATATAGAGTGAAACATTTTAATGATATTAGCAGTGTTTAACCAATTGCACTTTCAGAACTGAGTACTAGAGTCATAGTAACTTAACTAAACTGACCAGTTAATGTTCCAATACATTCTCAGGGGAACACTGGTGTTTTTTGATTAATAATGTTACCAAGCTTAAAAACATTATCAAAAAACACCAGTGTACCACTGAGCATGCACTAGAATATTAACTGGTCAGTTTAGTTAAGTAACCATGAGTCAGGTACTAAGAACTGAAAACATGCTTGGCTAAATATTACTAATATCATTAAATTCCACTCTGTATAACACATAAATATAAGTATGTGTATAATAAAAACCCTCCAATAACAAAAGCAACTTTGATTGAATAATAATTAATATATTTGAAAAACATTTCATATTATTTAAAATTAAATATAAAATAATCTCTTATTTTCAATGCGAATAATTTTTAGTTCGCTGATTTTGACAAAAATGTAGAATATTTTTAGTATAACAAAGTGTTTTTTTAATAATATATATTACCTGTATTTAACCCTATAATCTGTTTTTATTTAAAAATTATTTAAAAAATAAACTAATTGGTTTAGTAAATGGATGTAAATTAAAAAACAGGGTGATGGTAATTAAATTAACTTTTAATTCATTCAATCAATACAATTTGTGATCAGACTATATATCCTATTGCGGCTTGAATTAATTTATAAAAGCTCAATATTTTTTCTTTAAGTTACAACAACCAATTCAATATATATAGTTCTTTGCTTTTTATTGCCTTAGTCGTCAAATTAAATAAAAAAAATTATATATATATATTATTTTGCAAATTTAGCAACCCAAATAATATTAATCAACTGTAAAATATGATAGACTATAAATATATGTCTAAAATTTTAAGTATTTTTTTTTTTATTTACAAAAATTGGATTTAAGTTCAATTTGTTTTGTTTATGAGTGGCACATTTTAATTTTGAAACTTAATTGTTATGAAATTATTGACTTTTTTCCTTTGTTTTTTTTAACTAGCAGGCTGACTTAATTACTATTTCCTTAATATATTTATTGACACATTTCAAAATGCAATGCAAGAAAAGTTTCATCGTATCTAAAATATTGTTGGCCCACGCATGTTTTCATTAAAATCTGTCATTGCTAGCCAGAATTGATAAAGTTCAATCATAATTTATTGATCTATAGCTAGACTATTTTTTACTGATATAATTTTTTATATATAAATTGCCAAGTTTTATAAGTAGATTGCGAGTGGAAGTAAAACAAAATATTAGACTGTTTAAAATTTATTTATTTCTTAAGGTTAAACTTTACTCATATTTATAATGGTATTTTATAAGTATTTTTTAAAATGCTTTTATTTATATATTTTTTAAAAATGTAATTTCAATTTTATTTATTTATATAAAATTGATTTTATAATCATATTGTAATTAAAATATTTTTATTCATTTTCATGGGGGGGGGACTTTTACAATACAACATATGAATGATTTTTTTTTGCATGAATTTTTTTTAAAAAGATTGCTGGTCGAGAGGTCAGCGACAGCTGCTTTACAAGCAGTTGCCCGGGTTAGCGGGTTCGCTTCCCGGCTGATGCTATGACACATGAGAAAAAAAAAAGATTGGATAACAGAAACTACTGCTGATGACCTTTTATCAAGAATGTACAAAGCTGTCAATACTATATTATATGTAATAATAGATTACAAAAAACAAACAAAGGAAGAAAGTCAAAAAGATAATCATAGCAAAGAGCAGAAACAATGTTTTAATGAGAAGCAAAATAATAAACCCGTTATTTTATCTTATAGTAAAAGATAAAATGATTTTGAAATAAAATATATAGTAAAAACAAAGTGAAAAAGTCGTTATAAAAATAAATCTTTGGCAATAATGTAATGGATTAGAACAAAAAAGATCTTTGGTTAGAAAAGCCATGTATATTTTTTTAATGTTATAAGCTACAATTTACTTTAAAAAATTATATTATATGTAAATATATACATAAATAATCGTAAGATAATCTTGTGAATAATTTACTATAGGAAAAATTATCTTCAGTATAGTATGATAACTAACTGCCAGTTAATGAAAATCTTAGTTGATTTTTTCATTCTAGTCAGAAATAGATAGATATCCATTTACTGACAACATCATAATTAACTGGATTAGTTTAGCCACTTTTCAATAAGAAAAACCTTAAACCTATCTGTATTCTGAAATTTTTTTTAAGTTTTCTCCTGGTATTGAAACTCAGATTGTCGAAATGGAAGCAATTGTGCTAAATGGATGTTATAACTAATTACTCCATAAGTTATTTCATATGTTCTCATATTCATATATCTATATCTCTATGATTATTTGTTAAAATATTGAAAATTACCAATCACAACACGTGTATATATATATTTAAATTCGGCACACTTTAGCTTCAAGATTTTAAGTTTATAACACATATGGTTAAAACAAACTTTTACATAGCCTACTGTAAATAAAGGTCTTTTGAATGTCACTTCATTCAGAAAGAGTGAAACAAAAAACAAAACTCGCGCGCCTTTCAAAGTAAAATCTATATTCTAGTTAATTAAGCAAATCCACAAGCCTGTTAATTTTTTTCCATATTTATTTTGTCCGGATTCGAATCCATACCGAGAACAGAAGACAAATTCATAACGGTTGTACCATTAAATCTTTCTCTGCAATAGATATTATAATGAGATTTACATCATTTTAAAAGTATAAAATAGAAATTGTCTGTGTGCATTTATACTTATATTCAGTATTATTATTATTATTTAAACATTGAAAACCAGCTATTTCACTCTTTCAAAATAAAAAAAAGCTATTGTAATTTAATATAAAGCTTTGAAAAGTTAAACGAACTGCCAATTGTTCATTTAATTTTACTCTAAAACGAAAAAAATCGAAAAATAGAGTAGACCTGTCTCTCTCCATCTTTGTTTGTTTTGATATGATGATTCAAGATTTAAAATATACGGTCTTTTATTGAACATAACACGTTTGAATAATTTTTGATAAGCTGTGTGAAAAACTTTCTGAAACTTGCATTTAGTAATTGTTTAATATTTAATAATCTTCAATAGCTAGCAACTTTTAAAAGATTAAATTTATTGCTTACTTCTTCAAATAAAAGAAATAGTATAAATTTGTTTTATGCAATTATACGCGTATTATCATCATCATTTTTAACCATCGTTGATCAATCGCAGGATGAAGGTCTCTCTAAGTTTAATCCAGTTTCACTTATCGCTAAATGCTTTTTTCAACAGTGCACCAAAATAATTCTTATTTCATGAATGTATCTCACATATGGTTCTTTTCAAGGTCTTTTACAATCTTTTGAAATTCACTTTATGACTGCAATCCAGTTTCACTTATCCATATAACTTTTTTTCAACAATGCACCAAAATCTTTTTCATTTCATCAATGCATCTCACATGTGGTCTTTTTCTAGATCTTTTACAATCTTTTGAAAATTCAGTTTATGACTGCATTTGTCCATCTATTATCATTTATTCTAGCAAAAACATATCCAGCTCTCTATCTTTATAGTTTTTACTTCTTTCAATGGTGATAGTTATATTTATTTGTTCTTTCACTCATATATATCATTTTCACACTTTACTTAATACTCCTAATATACATCTTTCCATACTTTATTGCATTATCTAATGTATATGAATTGTTTTTCAATAAGTATCCACATCTCAAATCCCTAAGCAAGATCTGGTCAAACACATTTAGTATTTTCAAAATGTGAGCAAATTTTTTTTATAATGGTAAGTTTTTTTTAATCAAATGCATCCAATAAAATTTAAGTCTGATTAATTTCATCCACTTTGTTTCCTTCTGTATCAATAATATAATCAAGATGTTTATAATTATCAACTTCTAATTCATGATTACCAACCTTTATTTTATTTATTTGAGAAAAAACATTAAGCATTACTAATGCTTTTTTGGCAGTTATATTTAATCATATTTAATTGCTTTTATGTTATAACTCTTAAATTTTCTGAAGCCCTGAAAACATTAAAAACAATCACATTATCTAAAAATTCTAGATTAGTTAAATAATGTACATTTACATTTATTCCCATAATTTTCCCATTTAATCCACAAAATACTTTTTGGTAACTTCTACAAGAAGTTTTGAAATAGAAATTACACTGTAGTACATCTTTGTCAATGTCAATTTTTGTAGTATCACCATGTAACATAATCATTTATTTTTTATTTTGATAAATATTCTTCCAAAATATATATTGGACCTATATCATGATGATCCAATACTTTAATCACCATAGAAGTGCTTATGGAATTGAATGTTATCCATAATCTACTAATCCATGCCATAATGATAACTCAAATTCACTGGTTCTTTGTATAACATCTCTCAATTTTTGGAAATAATTCATTATGTTAAAATCACTTTTAAATTCAGCATGTTTTTAAATGCTTTTATTGAAGTTAAAAAATCAGTCTGTTTGTTTGTATTTTAATTCACTAGAGGGCAATATAAATATTTTTTTCATTTTTAAAACTGATATTTAATATATTCAAGTTCAATATAATTTGATTGAAATTTTTGTATATTTGTTTAAAATGTCTATGAAAATGATAGGAGATATAATTTTTTTAAATAGGTGACTTAGTTTTTAGATATATACATAAAGAATATACATATTAACTAAACTGCAGAAATAGCTAGTGATATATCTATAGAGAAGTCCATTTACAATATAGTTTTGATAACCATTTTTTTTAATTAAAAATTTTTCAAAGTAAAAATGTTAAACACTTTTTATATAAAATAATTTTTAATATTTTTAATGACTTGTATACATATATATTATTATGTACATATACTAAATATGATATTTACATAAGGAGGATACACTTAACTTATAGCATAAATATTTAGTAATACATATATATTAAATATAAATGGCCAGTCAATTTAAAGTATAAAATTTTCAATTACTGTGCCAATATTAAAAACTTAAAAATAATAGAGATAAAATATTATATATATTAAATGCTTTTATTGATCCTGCATTAAAGAAAAAATAAATAATTGCTTCTTCAACCATAATTGGGGTTTTTAGAATTACTTGAAATATAAGAATGAATGGAGGGGGGAAATAAATAAATCAATCGTATTTTTTATAACAAAAGATTGAATTAATTAATTTCTGGAACCCCCACACTTTTATTTCAAGTTAAATCAAAAATTCCTAATTCTGATTGAAGAAACATTTTTTTTTTCTTTTTACTGCAAAGTCAATAAAAGCGTTTAATGTGTTATATATATATATATATACACACACACAATGTATCTCTATTATTTTTAGAATTTAGCTGCAATTATTTTAATAAGAAGTTTGTAAAGAACAGATAGATTGGTAATTTTCAGTATTTGAAATTAAATTGAGATACTGCAAACCTCACGCTCATCACTATCCAACAGCCAATCAGATGTTCTCAATAGTGATCAAATTGTAAATACAAGACAGAGAATTTAACAAGAAGAGACTACCTTCTTCTTGTTAAATTCTCTGTTTTGTATTTACGATTTGATTGCTATTGAGAACATCTGATTAGCTGTTGGATAGTGATAAGCATGAGAGGTTTGCAGTCTCTTAATTTAATTTCAAATACTGTTTGCGCTTTATAAAATAAATTTTCAGTATGTTTTTATAACCTTTTTTAAATATCAATATTACTACTGTATTGTTTCAATATCTGATACATTATTATCATTTAGATATTTGTTATATTACTTTACCAAAAATTATTTTATATTTTTATTTGCCCTTTTTAAGATAACAATTATAATTTCATCATCATACTAGAGTGCTTTTTATAGACTTAATTACATGGCTTACCTCATCACTTTAAATGTTAGTCAGTTCTGAAGTTGTAATAACTGTAGGAAATATTGTATTTTTTGTTCTTCATTACCATACTATTCTTTACAGAACTTTCCACACATTTCATTATGACATTTCTGTCTTTACCAATGTTTCATATTTCCTTCTTATTGCAGAAATTATTTTGCTTCCAATATCAAGACATTGCTTACATTTTTAAGATTTTTATTTTCTTGAATAACTATTTTTTACTAATTTATATCTATATTTTCTTATATCATTATTAACTTGTTTTTCCATACTATTTTACACAATTCTACACATTCAATTTTTCTTAATAGATCATTTATAAAACATCATATCCTTTCTTTCTTTAATATAAAATTTTGTCTCAGTATAAAATTTACTGGTAAATTGCTGTTTCTTTTTAGCATCTGTCTTTCTTGCAGTACTTGATAATGTATCAGTAATCTTCTTAATGATTTCATTCAAGCTTGAATCATTTTCATGTTAGTATTTTATACCAATTTTCAGTTTTAATTTAAATTCATGAGAATGTTTCTTAAAATCATGCATATTAACTGCTGATACTGACTTTATTAATCATTTTCATCTCTCTTGTATTACAGTAATATGTATCTTATATCTATGATCATTTCCTGTATAGAATATATTGAGAACGTTACCCATGATATTTATATATGCAATAGGAAATGGATGTAAGAATTAAAAAAGGCATTTTCAGTATTTTTTTTTTATTCACCTGAAAACGTATTCACTTTAATATTTGTGATGACAAGATATGCTCGTTTGAGGAAATGTATTTCTTCAGGTAGTCGTAGCTAATTTAAGGCTCATAAGTATAACAATGTTTGAATTGTGTTGCTATGATAGTTTTATTATGCACAAGCTAACCAACAATAAGTTATATTTATTTTAAAGTATATTAAATATGCATATGGTATAAGTGGCAATTCACACATACTAATTTAATATTTTCATCCAGAATTTTGCAGCTGGATTTGTAAGTCTGTTATATCATTATCTTTAAAACATTGAGGGAATAATTTTATGTGGACTAAAGTTATTTAAAAAAAAGAATAACTGATCTCTGATGAATGATTGCCCCATACACTTAATTTAGTTTAATTTTAATATTAGCTTAATCTGATTTAAACATATATCTAGCTATGATATTAGTTATGTCCGTGAAACTAGTGATGATATTTTTAAAAAGTATTGTTGAATTTGCTTATTCCAACTTAGCGTTTGTTAAGTTGAGGAGTATAAAATTAAGCTTAGGGTTTTCAATATAAACCTAGTTCTGTGTGTCATTCTGATTATTAGATGACACAATAATGGTATAAATTAGTCTAATAAAGAAGAATAGTAGTCTGCTTATTAAGTAGATATGATAATTAAAGTTTAAGGTATTTTTGATAGAAATCTAATTATTAAAAGAAAGTAATATTGAATAACCTTTGTCCGTTATTAAGTGTATTAATGTAAGTTAATAAAACTGTTAAGAGTCCAAATAATTATATTAAATCTTACTGTGGTATTGGCATTGTTTGTATTCTACTACATTTGTAAATATGTCTTCTCATTATTAATAAATCAAATTATTATTATTTCAAAAGTTTTGTTTTGTTTGTTTTACTTTTATATGAGAATATATTATTGTCTTAGGTTCCAAGTTCACAAAATCTTAAAATGTAAAAGTTATTGAATCTTCAATTCAGAAATTTACAAGTATATTCCAAGTTAATTGAATATAATATTGTCTTGAAAATTAAAAAAAAAGCTATGTTAAAGTGAATGATTCTCATATTGAATCATAAATACAGATAATTGCATTATAGCAGATACCTCATTAAATACTTAGTTAAAAGTTTTTTTTTAAAAAAAAAAATATCGGTATATCTTTCAGAATAAAGATTATGCAATATCAGATTAACAATATTAGTACTTCAGAAGAATATTTTAATTAATATTATTTTAAAAGCTGCACCTTATCTTATATTCACTGCACATCATCTATCATCATCTTAAATCTAATATATTTAAAGAATTCTAATTCATTTGCATTTGAGGTCTTTAGTGGTTGTCTGTGAGTATGGAAAGGCATTAAAAGTATCCTTGCTCTTTTCTTTGCTCAGGTAATATCTTAGATAATAGGCCATTATTAGTTAAATTTAAATTGATTCATTAAATTGTTTGAATTAATGTTTGTTTTGTATATTATTATAAGATTGAACATATTATAATTATTTTATGGTCAGCTAAGATGTCACTTATTTATTTATTAATCATAATAATTCTTTATTAGGCAACTTAACTTAAACTTTAATTTTACAGAAGAGTGTTAGTTTTAAAATCACTGAGGTTATTTACTCTTGTTGTTTTAATAAATATAATTCTGTAGGATAATACTTTAAAGCAAAGCATCATAGATCTTATTCAGAGAGTGTATAATTTATTAGTAGGATTAATATGGCAAGCATTAATTGGTGATTTTAGATAATCTTTTCTATGGTCTATTAAAATATTAATATGCTGTAGTAGTTATAGTTCATCAGTATTGGATTTGACCTTTATTTGATTATATATCTCTGGATCATCATCTCTTTTTTTTAAATTTATTGAGCTGAATCGTTTAGAGTCTCTCATGTATATTTTATTTCATTTCAATTCTATTCCATTTCTTTTCATGTCATTTCTTTCTATCATCTCATTTCATTTCTCTCTCCTTTATTCCATCTTCTTATATCTCTCTTTCATATCTTTCTATCATCTCAGCTATTTAAAACATTCGTTAAGAGTTTCTTCTATCATCTCATTCCATTTCTCTTTCCTTTATTCTATCTTCTTATATCTCTCTTTCATATGTCTCCATCATCCCATTTATTTTCTCTCTCCATTACATATATCATTTCTATTACTTTTCCCCATTTCCTTTTCTCCTCAATTCTTTTCTTTTCCATCATTTATCCTTATCATTATCATTATCTCTATTTTATTATTTGCATTTTCTCTTCCTCTTTTTCTTTTTCACACCACTCTCTCCTTTCATTAGGATACAATTTACATCTTTCTTTATACCTCCCTTATCATCTTCTCCCTCTTCCTTTCCATGTACCTTTCATCATGATCATTTTTACTTCCATTTCATAATTTTCTCCCTCTATTCTCTTTTTCATTTTTTTTATTTCTTTTCTTCTTTTCTCTCTCTCTCTTTTCTCTTTCTCATATCCATCTCATTCTAGTTAGGTTACAATTGGCACCCAATCATGTAGGCCTCGATTAAGCATGTAGGCCTTGATTTATGTTGTGAAAACCTGTATTAGATGTTGATAGATTTTTGTAGATTTTATTGTCTTCGTTTGGAATCATTATTTTGTTAATGCTCAACTGTATAGGTCTCAGTTGAATGGCTTGGGCCTGTGTTCAAGGTTGAAAGGTATTGGTTAGATTTTGATGACTTGGTTTGTAATCATTTTGCTATTAATTCTGATTTTATGCAAATTTTTCAATTTACTAGATAAAATCGAATTAAATAAGCTAGTTACTTGGTCTAGTTAAAGCTAGTTAGAATCAACATGTCTAAATTAAAAAACAAGTTTTGGAGATATCAATATATTATCATTGATAAGTGCAGTTTATAAATTATCATCATACAAATAAATAATTGACTCTGTATTGCATTTACTGATATTATGTTATTAGGTTATATGAATTATCTGTTAATTGATACTTGTTGTTTTATTAATCAAGTGTATCAATAAATCATTATTTTTATCTATTAACCCTTTTCCCGCCTCTTACGAAACCTCTCGTCGACAGTTGACGTCACTCTAATTCCATTATTTTTAATGCTAGGATATTTGTTTGACAGGTATTGATTAGGTTTTTAAAAGTTCTGTAAGATGGTGCCCTCTTCTGAATTATTTTACAAGTAAAAAATCAAAAGAACTGCATTTAAAGCTAAACAAAGAAAGAAGCTTGGCGGTGATTGCCTCTCAGCTGGCTCTCCACTGACAAACACATTCTGATTGGCTGGAAAGAACAAAGAAACCGCCTGATCAAAGAAAATAAAGAAAAACGCTGAGATTTTCATTTCGAATATGATTTAAAGTATATTAAAAGTATATTTTGAGAAATTACAAATCATTTTCATAGAGTATACTAAAAAAACAAAATTATTTTCGAAAAGTATTGAAGATTTTAGTAAAAATATTTAAGATTTAGCAAAAAGAAATATTTACTTTTCTATAACGTAAAAAGCATTTACGTCACCAACTCTTTGTTTGTATGTTCACTTTTTTTTGCCAAAATTGAATATTTTATAATAAATAAATAGCAATTTATTTTTGAAAGAACTTTCGTTCACTTTCATAACCTGACAAATTATTAATATACTTTTTATAAACGAATATAAAGTCAATATGATATTAAAGGTGAAAATATTTTGACAATTGACTTATCTTCAGTTTGTGAGCTGGCCAATTAAAAGCTTTGATTTTTAGCTGACACAACCAATAATATAATTAGCGGTTAAAAAGTTAATATTTGTTAAACAATGGTAAACCAAGACTCATATAAAAGTGAATGAAACATATAATGATGGGAGTCATAAGAATAAAATATTCTTTATTGTACCATTGTTGCTGTGGTTTTAATTGTTTTGATTGTTAGGAGATGTCAGGAAACGGATGCCTTATTATAGTTATTATTGCAATTTAAAAAAAAGAAATATTATTAAAGTTTAAAAAAGAAAAGTATTATGGATGACCACATAGAAACCATTGAGATTTTTAATCATAGAATATTTAAGGATGAATATGATTTTAAAAGAATATATTCATATTTTAAACAGTTGCTACATTTCAGTTCAGAGTCAAAGGAATGGAAAGAAGTATCTAATTTATTATCTATGCAGGATCATTTCAAGGTCATATACTTGATGTTGCTGGAGGTGATAAAGGAAGAACAAATAAAAAAGAACTCCATTATCAGTAGAAGTAACCAAGCACCTAAACCAAAACAAATAAGAAAGGAAGAACCTAAATTTGTAGAGTTAGTTAATAAGACTAGTGATCTATCTAATGAACATGAGGAAGCAAGCTCAGAAGTTATTAAAATAGATGATAAAAATGTAAAGGTAGAACAACCAGAAATTACGTTAATAGATATTTAGGAGAAAAGTAAAGTATTAATAGATGCTGCTAGTGAAAATCCTCCATTAAATGTAGAAAAGGTCAATAAAGAAAATAGATTAGTGTATGGAGAGGCTGCAGGTCATAAGGAAATTTTGGAATAACTAATCAAGACCTTAAAGTAGTTAGTGCTGAAACAAAAGGAATAGAAGGAAATAAACATTTTGAGAATGAAGAAGTACAGAATAAAAATCAGAATTGTGTGAAAATAAAATTAAAGTCCCAAAAACAATCAGAAGAAGTAGAATTAAGTTGTGAAAAATTAAAGGACACTGTTCAGAATGTAGAAATTGGACAGTTAAGTTCTCAAGGGTTAGACAATAGTGCTCTAGAGTTAGGAGAAATAAAATTGCATTATAATAAAATGAATGAAGGTGTTCAAACTTTAGAAGTTGAATTAAGTTCACCAGAAAAGATTGAAATTAACTCTCAAAAATCACTAGAAAGAACAGAAGTTGTTTCTCAAAGTCAAGTGAGTTTAGATATACAAAAAGAAATAAGATTAGATTTTTAAATTACATTGCAAAACATAAGAGTGATGAAAGCAGATTCTCTAAGACATATACAGGAAATGAAGCAAACAGTAGTAGAGATACAAATATATAATCAAGAATTAGAAGTGCATAGAATGGAAATAGCAGAGAAAATTAGGGAATCACGAGAGAGATCACAAAAACAGTCAATAGAGATGAGTGTAAATTTTCAAGGTTTTCCCAAAGTGATAAAACTAAATGATCCTAATCAGTCAAAGGAGGTAGACTTGATTTTGCAGAGTCAGTATAAAGAAAACCAAGAATTGGTTGTAGAAATAGTTAGTGAAAATGAGCAAATAAATAAAGAATCTGAGAAATTAATTGATATTAAGATAGAAAACAAAGAAGTTGCACAGTCTGTAGAAAAAGTTAGTACAGATGTAGAAATAACCAAAGAACATGTGGTATCAATTAATAAAGAAGTTAGTAAAATTAAGGTAAAATTTAAGGATAAATTAAGAAAGATATTTAATGTAAATATTCTTAAGAAAAGGATTAAGCCAGAGAGAGATCGGGGAAAAGCTAAGGTTAAACTAAAGAGAGCAAAAGGAATGTTGACAAATGTTGTTTATCTAAAAATGATTAAAAAACATGTGGATTTGGTAAATAAAGAAGTGGGTAAAGTTAAAGTAAGATTTAGAGACAGGTTAAGTAAGAATTTTAATGTAAATATTCGTAAGAAAGAAGTTAACCCAGAAAGAGATTTAGGCAAAGACAAAATAAAACTTAAATTCAGAAGTAAGGAGAAAATTGAAATAGATTTTCTTAAAGAGATACTTTATCCTGATAAAAATATGAGGAAGATTAAAGTAAAATTTAAAGAGTTGAGGAAAGGGAAAATTAAGATCAGTTATTTTAGTGAAGGCATAAATTATATAAGAGATCTGGGAAAAGCCAAGATCAAACTAAAGAAAGTAAACAGAAATTTGATCAGTGTTATTGGTTTAAAGACATCCAGAAATAAAATTATTGAAAACAGAAAGGCAAAAATTAGACTAAAGAAGGGTGAGATAATATTTCTTAGAGAAAAACTTGTTAGAAGTAAAGAAATAAAGAATGCAAGGGCAAAATTCAAAAGTAATTATATGCCAAATTTTAGGGAAATTTTTGGTAAGGAGTATTGCTTTAATGCAATAAAAAGTAGGAAGAAAGAATTGAATTCAAGAGGTACCTACAATGCCAGAAATTGTATACCTTACCCCAAGAAAACTTTAAATTTTGTAAAGCTAGTATATTAGTTAATAATGCAAGTTAGAGACAATGCTTGTCAAATGTAGCTATTAATTATTAGTTGGTAATAAAAAGAGCATATATGTTTAAATTATAATTAGTGTTATTTTTATAATATTTTTTTTTCTCTAACGGGGAGAAAATTGTACCTAACTGAAGTGTCACTTAGTTCCAAGAGGTAATCAAGGTTATCTTAGCTTAATCTTTTGTTTAAAATTTTGGATTTAAAAAAAATAATGATGATAAAAATGGAAATTAACTTAGTTAATTATTAAAATAGGATAATCTAAATATTTTAATAATGTCAGTTGGTTTGATAAGGGATGTTAGGTAATAATTTAACATAAGCAAATGTTAAAAAATAATTGTGAATTGATAAATAGTATTAAATGTATTCTAAAATAACTACTGTATAATCTATTCTAATGTTTAAAGAATAATAATAAGATATTATTATTAAGTTGGAATAAGTAAGAAATTTATTAAAAGGAAATAAGAATATTTGTTATTAGTTTTGTAGTTTAGCATTCCAGTTATAAAAGTTAGTTAGATTAAATAATCATTAACATTTTATTGTTGTAATTCTAAAAATAATTTTAAACAATTAATGTAAGACCAGACATATGTGAGAATATGTGCATGCATAGACATGGAAACATAAGAATAAAAAAATAATTTAGCTCCCATATTGTTTAAAATAAGTAAATAAAGCAAATGTGTGGATAAAATTATTTTAAAGGTAATATTTAAGGGTTTAATAAAGGGTATAACTTTAAATTTTATATTTCTTACTATGGTGTTGTATAAAATATTAGAAAAAAAACAATTGTTGCATAATATTTGTAATACTAAAATTTTGACTTTGCAGCTGAAGGTCACGTGGTATGGGAAAATTATATTGATTACGTCAGTAGATTGATTCCACAGCTGGTTTGTCAGAATATTAAAATTTAATAAAAAATAATTTTTATTGGTTTTTAAATGAATTGTAGGTGGATGAAAAATTGTGAGATAAAATGGAGATCGAGGGACCATCCAGGGGCTGATCTTGTTTTGATTCAACTGGTGCTGGATCTTAAAATTTTGTTAATAAAAGTATTTTTTTTTAAAAAAAGTGTGATTTTTCTAAAAAAAAATACAAGTATGTTTAAAATATTTAAAATTGTCCTGTAGTGATGGAGGGCTAAAAAAAAAGGTAATCCATTTTTCTGACAATTTGAATTTCAGTTGAGGCATAGAAATTATAGTAAAAAAATGTCTAAAGTAAATGAAACATCTCACATATTATATGACATTAACTTGTTTAATTTTTTTTACTTGGAAATAAGGTTAAGGAACAAACTATTAATCATTTCCATAGATAAGCGTTCGGTTGTATTAAACTATTTTGAAAGTAAAATGCTAATTATTTTTCCTGTTAGATTAAAAGTATATGTAAAAAAAAAAAAAAAAATTTTTTTTTTTTTTAAAGTTTAAAAAGAACATTATAAAGAAGCTGCTACATTCGATTACAGTGAAACTATAAAGAATGATTATTTTTTTTAAAAAAAGGAAAGGTTATTACTTATATCTTGACATATATGAAAATGATTTGTTTAGCTAAACACCAACAGATAATATATACATTTTAAAGGATAATTCTTATTTACACAGTAAGAAAGGACACATATTTGGAAATAAAACTTTAAAGCAATTTGTAAGGATTAATAATGAATTTATAGTTATTGGGTACATTATAAATGGTCATACTTGCCAGTATTTAAAAATAACTTTATGGCATTAATTATAGCATATAAACAGAGAAATGTCTTGAACAGTAAAAAAATTTCTACTCTCATATTTAAAAGTAAACAAAGGAAATTAATTTTAAAAATAAATACGTCTTGGAATATTATTAGGAAAAGTACTTAAAAAAAAACGATATTTCAAAAGAAGCATTTTCCTAAAAGAGGATAAAGAAATTCAGATAGAAAAATATTCTTATTATTATTATATGCAAGTTTGAACTCGGGATCCTATAAATAAATTAAAGTGTGTTCAGATGAAGAATTTATTTTGTTTCATGCTGGCTTAATCTTATTATTTAAGTTTTTTTTTTAATTTTTTAAAAAAATATTATTAATGAACTATTGAACATTTTCATTTGGAAATGATTGCCATGTGTATAAATGTATTAATTGAAGCTTCGAATTCAGATAGATATTTTAACCTGGATAAATTGTCTACACATTAGAAAATGGAAAAAAAATCATTATGGAGTGGAAATATGAACTTCAATTAATGTATTTTTTTTTTATGGTCTGCTTTATTGGTTTTAAAAAAAACCCATAAAAATATTTATGCTATTATTTTTTTTGTAACCCTTTTGCATAAATATACAAGTAAACTAGGGTTATAATTTTAAAATGAAATAGGTTTATTTGAATGAGCAAATGTATTTTGCCATTCTTAAGTAGATTTAGTTTATTTATTAAGCATTACACTAACTAGATTCTATTTAATAATTTTGTTATAGAGATTTAAATATCACAGTCTTATTTTCATATAAATGGGATGTTTTACTCAATTTTTATTTAAAATTTACTAAAGAAGTTTATCAGAGAATATCCATTCATTTGTTTTATGAATGTTATATTAATAATAACTACAAATATTTTATATTCATCGAGAAGTAAATATTCTTGCATTTAATTTACAATTTTAAAAGTCCACTAGTTATTATATTTTAGCATTTAATATTTTGTTATGTGTGCATTGTGCCTTGCCTAGAATTTTATATGCATTTAATTTCAAAGTATTTTCTACAGTAGTCAGTTGACACATAGTTTGCTTTGTTGGTTCATTTTGTATTTTTAAACTTCTTAGGAATAACTTAGTTAATTAAGGTGAAGTATATATTAGCCTCAAGAGTTAGGCTTAGTTCATAATTTTTGAATATGCTCTATGGAGTAGATAAATCTTCCATCCTTATTGTATTGTATTTCCATGATTTGATAGTGCTTGTCCCCAAATAGAGGGTATTGTATTGTATTTTTCAGTGATGCTGATCACATTTATAAGCATTCGAAATCCCAAGAGAGAGGATTGTGCTTTTCTGGTGTGTTTTCCTATTCCCAGATGGACTGTAAATGAATTCCAGACATCTCCATTTTGCCTCGAAGTTAGGTATTTTTTAAAGCCATCATATTCTTTTCCAGCTCTGAGGAACCTAGTATTTTATATTTTTTGCCTATCATTCATAATGACTTAATGCTAATTCCACCACAGTAGGTGATGTTGCATTTGTTTTTAGATTTGTGATGACAAGATATGCTCGTTTGAGGAAATGTATTTCTTCAGGTAGTTGTAGATAATTTAAGGCTCATAGGTATAACAATGTTTGAATTGTGTTGCTATGATAGTTTTATCATGCACAAGCTAACCAACAATAAGTTATATTTATTTTAAAGTATGTTAAATATGTATATGGTATAAGTGGCAATTCACACATACTAATTTAATATTTTCATCCAGAATTTTGCCGCTGGATTTGTAAGTCTGTTACATCATTATCTTTAAAACATTGAGGGAATAATTTTATGTAGACTAAGGTTATTTAAAAAAAAGTATAACTGATCTCTGATGAATGATTGTCACATACACTTAATTTAGTTTAATTTTAATATTAGCTTAATCTGATTTAAACATATATCTAGCTATGATATTAGTTATGTCCGTGAAACTAGTGATGATATTTTTAAAAAGTATTGTTGAATTTGCTTATTCCAACTTAGCGTTTGTTAAGTTGAGGAGTATAAAATTAAGCTTAGGGTTTTCAATATAAACCTATTTCTGTGTGTCATTCTGATTATTAGATGACACTACATTGGTAAAAATTAGTCTAATCAAGAAGAATAGTAGTGTGCTTATTAAGTACATATGATAATTAAAGTTTAAGGTATTTTTGATAAAAATCTAATTATTAAAAGAAAGTAATATTGAATAACCTTTGTCGGTTATTAAGTGTATTAAAGTAAGTTAAATAAAACTGTAAAGAGTCCAAATAATTATATTAAATCAGTGCGGTATTGGCATTGTTTGTATTCTACTACATTTGTAAACATGTCTTCTCATTATTAATAAATCAAATTATTATTATTTCAAAAGTTTTGTTTTGTTTGTTTTACTTTTATATGAGAATATATTATTGTCTTAGCTTCCAAGTTCACAAAATCTTAAAATGTAAAAATTATTGAATCTTCAATTCAGAAATTTACAAGTATATTCCAAGTTAATTGAATATAGTTAATATTGTTTTGAAAATTAAAAAAAAAAAGCTATGTTAAAGTGAATGATTCTCATATTGAAACATAAATACAGATAATTGCATTATACCTCATTAAATACTTAGTTAAAAGTTTTTGTTTTTTTTTAAATTATCGGTATATCTTTCAGAATAAAGATTATGCAATATCAGATTAACAATATTAGTACTTCAGAAGAATATTTTAAGTAATATTATTTTAAAAGCTGCATCTTATCTTATATTCACTGCACATCAACTATCATCATCTTAAATCTAATATATTTAAAGAATTCTAATTCATTTGCATTTGAGATCTTTAGTGGTTGTCTGTGAGTATGGAAAGGCATTAAAAGTACCCTTGCTCTTTTCTTTGCTCAAGTAATATCTTAGATAATAGGCCATTATTAGTTAAATTTAAATTGATTCATTAAATTGTTTGAATTAATGTTTGCTTTGTTTATTATTTTAAGATTGAACATATTATAATTATTTTATGGTCAGCTAAGATGTCACTTATTTATTTATTAATCATAATAATTCTTTATTAGGCAACTTAACTTAAACTTTAATTTTACACAAGAGTGTT
This sequence comes from Epiperipatus broadwayi, assembly GCA_028023455.1. Lineage (NCBI taxonomy): Eukaryota > Metazoa > Onychophora > Udeonychophora > Euonychophora > Peripatidae > Epiperipatus > Epiperipatus broadwayi. The sequence goes on from JAQFVV010006237.1 coordinate 5,909,260, forward strand.
AGTCTTAAAATCCCTGAGGTTATTTACTCTTGTTGTTTTAATAAATATAATTCTGTAGGATAATACTTTAAAGCAAAGCATCATAGGTCTTATTCAGAAAGTGTATAATTTATTAGTAGGACTAATATGGTAAGCATTAATTAGTGATTTTAGATAATCTTTTGTATGGTTTATTAAAATATTAATATGCTGTAGTAGTTATAGTTCATCAGTATTGGATTTGACCTTTATTTGATTATACATCTCTGGATCATCATCTCTTTTCTTTAAATTTATTGTAACCTCACTGAGCTGAGTCGTTTAGAGTCTCTCGTGTATATTTTATTTCATTTCATTTCAATTTTATTCCATTTATTTTCATGTCATTTCTTTCTATCATCTCATTTCATTTCTCTCTTCTCTCTTTCATATCTTTCTATCATCTCAGCTATTTAAAACATTCGTTAAGAGTTTCTTCTATCATCTCATTCCATTTCTCTCTCCTTTATTCTATCTTCTTATATCTCTCTTTCATATCTCTCCATCATCCCATTTATTTTCTCTCTCCATTACATATATCATTTCTATTACTTTTCCCCATTTCCTTTTCTCCTCAATTCTTTTCTTTTCCATCATTTATCCTTATCATTATCATTATCTCTATTTTATTATTTGCATTTTCTCTTCCTCTTTTTCTTTTTCACACCCCTCTCTCCTTTCATTAGGATACAATTTACATCTTTCTTTATACCTCCCTTATCATCTTCTCCCTCTTCCTTTCCATGTACCTTTCATCATCATCATTTTTACTTCCATTTCATAATTTTCTCCCTCTATTCTCTTCTTCCTTTTTTTTATTTCTTTTCTTCTTTTCTCTTTCTCTATTCTCTTTCTCATACCCCCATCTCATTCTAGTAGATTACAATACTCTCTCTCTCTCTCTCACTATGGATAAATAACCCTTTCTATGTTTAACAAAAGATTAACAATATAATAATCCACTTATTCTTGAAGATTTTGCTGTTTATAACTTAATGTTTACAATCAGCAAAATAAAAGATGGCATTTAATAATTATTAGATTATTAATCAATTATACTAGAATGGAGATAGACTCTGTTTTAATAATCTTCTTTTAATAATCAATTAGAATTTAATAAATATATACAGAAAATTAGCATAGTTTAATGTGTATGTAATAAAAAGAAGGAAACCAGTCTCCCTCAGACTATGGTTAGTGTCTGCACATAGAATAAAAAATTAAGAATACCATGAATTCTTATATGTATATTGAAATGGTATTTATTGACTAGAATCCTATTTCATCTACTATGTTCCATAGTAATGTCTATCCTGTATTTAAACCCCTCCAAATTCACATATATTCATGCATATTTATGTATATTAGCATATATTAATGTATGTACATGTATATAGTGTATATTTTAAATTAAATGTGTATTTGTGTGGGCATCGTTATATATGTATGAACACTTATATATATATATATATATATATATATACATGTATATATATATATATATATGTGTGTGTGTGTGTGTGTGTGAGAAAGCTGTATTGAAAAACTGTTTAATAGTGTTAGAATCAAATTATTAGTTGTAAATCTTTATTTTATGAAAATGTATAAATTTATTCATTATTTAAATTTAAAACTCACATATAATTTCAATTCTAGAGGTGACTAGAATACATATTTTGCAGAATGTTTGCACAACTTCAATCTGTTTTAAAAAATAGTCTGTTTCTTGGAAAATCTCATGCCACATGCATCTAGTTTAATTTGTGGGGGGGGGGGGACAAGAACAGGTTTTAAAATAAGTCTAAAATAAATTTTGAGACAAAGCAAAATCATTCAACCAGCACTACTTTACTATTCATTTAGATTATGCTTTTTTTTTCCTAATATCTTAATGCTGAATTTTAAAAGTAATAAAACTATGTTAAATTTCAAGATTAAAAACTTGAAACTGTAAACAAGTTAATAGATTTTTCAAAGGGGAATTGAAGAGTTAATATAATAAAAATTAGCACTGAAGGTCCATTCTCTTCATGAAATAGAACACTTGCTGCCAGGAGCTATGCCTGATTTAAAAATGGAAATTAGTGGCTAAAAAGCAACTAAATTTGCTGTCTTTTTTGGAAGACTGGTCTATGAGGATGAAGAAATTCAAGACCAACAGCCTACCAAGAATACTTGGATGATAGACTGCCTGTGAAAGAACACCTGTGCCACTACAATGTCAGACAGCCCAACCCCAAAAGATTATTGGTAACATTTCTTTCCACAGAGCTCTTTAAAATAACATTTTGAGCATTTACAGTGATGATGGAATGTTGCGGTGATGCTTCATTAAAATTTAGTTTTCTTTTTAAAATTACATGAAAACTACAAGCATGACATCAACAGAAATCCAGAAATTTGTTGCATTTTTTCAATTTTCTTTCTAATGATATCCATTACATTAAAATCTGAAAAAAAAATGGATTTCTTATGAATATTTTTATGGATAGGTTCATCATTGGTCTGAACATCAGATCTAGTTTATATAAATAATCTGTGTAGGGAGCACATTTATTGCTTGTTATTATTTTGTAAGTTATCATTCTTGTAAGATCAACTCATAGCAAACCTAAAATAGATGGCATACTATATTCAGACATGATTATGAACTGCAAATATTAAATTGTAATAAACTTTGAAATTAAAAGATTTTAAGTTCATAAAGATGAGACTTTGTATCTAACTCAGCTCATCAATGTATAACACCTGCGAGTGTAAAATCCCAATGCACTTCTTTTTGTATTAATTAACTTATAATTAAATAATTAAAGATATTAAACTTGTAATAATGTTTAGTGTTTTAATTGTAATCTATTCCTAAATCTTATCCCAATCTATTCTATTCTTAGTGTTAATCATTAGTATATGCATTATATCAGCAAGCCATGTGTGTGTGTTTATTAGTTAATTGCTAGTTTATTGATTATTCTCTGAGTATCATACTCTACCTTATTCTACTGCTGCCTCATGAATTAAATGATACTGAGTGTAAACTTTTATATGCCATCCATAGGGTAGTAAATCATGGAGCATTGGGAACTGAGGTGTGGTCTGATTTAAAGTCTCAACCCCTCATCTAGGACTAGGACTAGGACTTTTTAATAATTTGCCAAAATTCTGAATTTTGTTGCATGAATGTGCAAATATGACTGTTGCATTATATATATATATATATATATATATATATATATATATATATATATATATATATATAATGTTTTGGGTAAATTTAAATACATGTATATTGTCTATACTAAACAATGTAATTATAAGGGACTTGAACTCTGACTTTCAAACTCCCCACAGCTATCCACTCATTTTATACAAATAATACACATGACCATATACATGTGGCATATTTCATGCTGAACCAGTACTAATCAGTTGATCCATGTCACCATCTCCCACACATATTTACAATCACTGCTCAGTTTGTATTAAGATAGTTTAAAGATTTTCTATCTTAATATAAACTGAGCAGTGATTGTATGTAGGTATGGGAAATGGTCATCTGGATCAATTGATGAGTGCTGGTTAATCATGAAGTATATATATTGGAGATCACTTATGAATTATGGAGGTCATTTATGAAATACATATATTGGAGATCATTTACCTTTTCACATGTATGTGGTCATATGTATCAGTTGTATGGATAGCTGTGTGACTATGAAAGTCTGTGTTCAAGCCCCTTATATATATATATATATATATATATATATATATATATATATATATATATATATATATATTATATATATATATATATATAAAATATTTTGCTCTGTGAATGGCTTGTGTGACCAAATTGAAACATCAGTATATTAATATTAAAAGTTTTTAACATGGATGAACCCGCAAAATATGTATTTTATATATTTAACCCATGCAAATCTTCATTTTAACATATATATATATATATATATATAATATATAAACCTTTACCCTGCTTAGTGATTGTCTACTTACCAATATTTTGCAATAGTGAATATCATCAATTTGTACCCACTAATTCAATGTACAATCGATTATTCGCTATAATGATTGGGAAAAATTTTTTAAAAAAATTTTTTTTTGGCAGCCATCTAGAATTTTGCATCACTGGTGACATCAGAGAATAGATATTTTAAATACATTTTACCCAAAAGCAAAGTACATTACTGTAATATGTATACATGTATATGTATACTGTATATGTATACTTTGCTGTAATTGTATAGCACATACAATGTTTTATTCATAAGACACAATGTTAGTGCTGCATTCAGTATTTTGATTATAAAATGTATAAATTTAAAATATATATAATTACTGAATCTATAATACCATATACATATAAGTGTTGAATGTCTTTAGAAAAATTAAACTTTATTTAAATATAATATACAGTACAACTAAAATACCATCATCATAAACTTTCAGGAAAACACTAAATACTAATATTAAACTGTGTGTGTGTTCCTTCATTATGTACACCCAAGTGCTTTCAAATCAAAAAAAAATAACATTTTATAATGAGAATGTTGAATTAGAAAAAAAATTAAAGAGAAAAACAGATTACATTTAAAATAAGTGTTAATAAATAATTTTTCTACAGGAGCAGGGGGGAGGGACACACTGTTACATTAGTAAAAATATACAGCGAGAAAAATAAATTTAGTATGTTTTAAAAAATTAGAACAGATTTTTTTTCTTTTAAAATAAGTTTTTTTTTTCTAAAGTTGACTGTCTTTATGTTCAATTATATAATTTATAATTAAACATTGTTTTTTAATTTGAATAATTTCTCATAAATAATAAACATAAATGTACAGTACTGTAATACAAATTTTTAAAAAAAGCACTTCAGTATGGATTTTTTTTCATTGTGATGAAAAACTTCTGTGGAAGAATATAAAAACTCTTAAATTCAAATTTAGTTTCACTTTCTTTTTCTTTTTGCTGTATTGTACTTTTAAATAGTGAAAATCTGCATTTTTTTCCTAGTGATATAGAACTTTTTTTAGATACAGTAATTTAGTCATCATTGCCATCAAAAAATCAAGAAAATCTTTGAGCTTGGAAACCAATGTGGATATTTTATATCGACTGGAACCGAGCAATTTTTTCCCATAGACCCCATTATAAATAAGTATTCTGTATACAATATTCTTGCTTAACGATGAGTTTTGGATGACCAATTGCCATCGCTAAGTGGAGTAAAGGTATATATATATTGTAATGATCATGGATCAAATCACAAAGCAGATAAAAATTTGTAAATTTACATTACTGCTTAGGATCTAATTCCTCTTTTCTTATTTGAAAAGATCTTTGACAACATTTTTTCCATATTTGAATATTTTATTTTTACAATTATCTTTTATATATATATATATAACTCTGTGGATGGCTTGTGTGACCAAGTCGAAACGTCAGTATATTGATATTAAAAGTTTTTAACACGGATGAACCCGCAATATATATATATATATATCACATAGTGATATTCTTTATATTATTTATTTATTACAAACTTAAGTTTTCAAACAATAGATATTCCAGAAGTAAATATCTGAACATTGTAAATTAGAAAATTTAAATACTAAATAGAGTTATCTATAACAATAGATTAATGAGTATTGGGTACAATTTTATCTATTCAAAAAATTAATAGAATGAATATTAGATATTTAAATTACATTTTTTTTAAATTCAAAAGAAATTTAAAAAAATTAGAATTGATCATTATTAAAAAAAAATATATATATTTCAAATTAAACATTAAATTTATTATTAAAATTTTGGAAATTTTCTTTACCAGTATTGACTAAAATCTATTGTTACTCTCTAAAACTGCTTTCTTTTTGCCATAACAAATTTATTTTACAATTTGTTTTTTTTTAAAGTAAATGTTTACAAATAAAATCGAATTATAATCAATAGGTTTTTCGTTTTAAATAAACTATTTTATAAAAATATTTCTTCAATATCTATGATATGATAACAAATTATTGAAAATTACAATTTTTCTTTTCAAATAAAATTTTTGGTTATTTGGCTTTAAGCTAAACAACTCTCAATCCAAAATTGTCATTTCTTTTGAGATTAAAATGGGCAGATCTGACTTTTTTATATTGCAATTTCATACAAGTCCATCTGATGCTGATATCTTCAGATTTATTTTCCAACTAACAAATGTAAAATGATGTTCCCAATAAAATGTAACTGTGCACAGTAATTTAAGGTTATATGTGAATTAAAAATAATGATGAAAAAATATAGTGATTATAGTGACATCATAATGTTTAAAATGTGCTAAAAAGGCAATTCTGTAGTTTCTGAATAATGTGTTAAGTAGAAATATTATCTGAAGTTGGGATATTAACATAGCACTAAATAAATATATCACTGATCATTTACATACTTAAAAAGTTAATAAACTAGCAAAGATTAGAAGGAACAAATTATTCTATTAAATATACAAAATACCCATCCAAATACAGTGTTTTGAAAGACTGTAAGTAGTCATTTATTGCAATAAAATGTGAATGCAGTCAGCTTCAGTTTGTAAATCAAAGTTTGTTTATTCCAAAACTGTAAATGCAAAACATATATTTTGAAAGATATTGGCTAAGCTAATAATAATTTGTGAATTTTTTTTAGAAATTTCTATTGAATACAATTGCTAACATATATATAAATAAGGACTTACTTGAGTTATTCAGTGCATATAACCATAAAAATATTAAATATAATATATATATATATATGTGTGTGTGTGTGTATTTTATACTTATTGCAATATTTTAAAAAGTCAAAGTATGTATTACATTAAAAAAGGTCAAATTTATGTCGATGCCAATAATTAGCGAAATATTTCTTTTATAATAGAACATGAATTTGTTTTAATACTATCTTTAAAATCCAATGTGTTAAAGATTAAATTATTATATTGCCATAAAATCCTAATTATTTTAATAAAGTTGAGCAGTTTATGTCAGTTTGAGAAGTACTGGCAATTTCTTTGAAAATGCTCTTATTAACTCAATATTTTATTCAGAGAATAAAGAATGAAATATTACCTTCATTAATATTATTAAGAAAATTTTTCCTAATTATTATTACATTGAGGACCTGTGCCAATATTTACAACATGGTTAGAACTTTTTTTATTTCTTTTCCTATTTTCATTTTATATGAGTCATTAAGTCTTATTTTTTTGTCAGCTCTAGACTTCATATTTTATATAAGTTCTTCAAATTTTTAAACTTATAATGCAAAACAGGATATAAATTTAACCACTTCTACATCTAAATAATGTGTTCTGCATTTCTGGATGCCATCTTGAATTTATTCCTGACATCCTTTCATATAATTTAATATTGCATTATTCCTTTAAATGTATCATGATTTGCAAAGTGTAGATGTAATATCTTTAGCAAAAATATAATATACTTGAATATTTAAAATCAGCACAACTACCTTAAAAGCAGTTGTTCTGGGTTAGCGGGTTCACTTCCCAGCCGATGTTATGACATATGAAAAAAAAAACATCGTATAGTTGTTTTTTTTTTATTGCTTAAATTCTAGTATAGCTGAAAAACTGGTCGATTAGTTTTGAAATAAGAACATGCAAAATTACTTTCTAAACATCCAAGATCAGCTTTCCAAATGTCTAGTTTTCTGAACCTCCCACAACCAGCCACTCAAGCTTCCAATGTGCGAATTCTGTCAAGCCACAGCCATAAGACACCAGTCTCATGTAATCACATAGAGTTTTATCAATAAATTGTTTTTTAAAAAAAAAAAACTTCTGAAGCCTTTGAAATAGTCATTCACGACTTAATTCTTTACCACTGATATTTATTATCTCTCTCTTTTTTTTTTGAAAAGCCATGTAACATTACTTTAACATTTTTTTAGTATTTATTTTTAGTCAAACGTATTTACTTATTCCTGAAGCTATGCAGCATTATTTTTAAAATAATCTTACCCTGGGAAAAACTTAGATGATGTAAATAATCTCTATTTTTACTTCAGTAGCTTTCCAATTGCTATAAAAAGTTTGAAAAAATAAACAGTCCATAAATAGCTCATTGCAAAAGAAACTTGCAAAAGAAAATTTTCTCCAATAAACACTTATAATAGAGAAGACATTACACATTTGTGAATTTCTGGTTGTTGAGAGTTTTGGGTGTTTACTCTTTAGATAAAGCTAACTGAACACTCATGTAAAAAACAATATTGGCTAACTAATTGAAATGACTAATAGCCATCCGCTTATAAGTCAAATCCCTAATTTTGATTAGATTTTGAAAAAAAAAAACGAAATTACCAATAGAATTCAAATTCAGGTTTTATGTTCGGTAAAGAGATATTCTATGGTTGCACAATTAGGCTCTTTAAACTTATATATACATGACATTACTTTAAGCATATAGCATTATTACAAATAGAAATTCAATTAATTTTAAATTATATCAGCATTACGTCTCATAACTGCAGAGAATAATTACTTGAAAAACTAGAAAATATTTTTTTCCTATTGCTAGTAATTGTTTTCTGTTGTCATAAAAAATATAGCCAGTATATGTTAAACTAAATTGAATATATATGTGTGTGTAAATAATATATATATTGCCTTGACAACAGTTTGAAATTCTTGATTGTTATCTATATTGGGATTGTCTAAGTGTTTACTGCTTTTTAATGATTAAATATATAAGCGGTTACTTCTTTTTAAATTTATATATATAATTACTTGAAGTAATTTCAGTATTTTAGAGCATTTTAAACTTCTAAACATTAACCCTATCAATCTTAACAACGCATGTTTTGAGTTTCACTTTTATCATATGCCTAAAAGATTTTTAGACATTTCTGATGTTCCATCAATCTAGCTATATTATTCTTATTTAAAAAAACACTTCGACCCTCAATCGTTAAAGATTATCACTTGGACATTATATATCCGCGATGTATTTAAATCTATCTGATTTCTAACATCCTAATATTAATGTATAAAATACAATTATATAAAAGACTGTTTTTTTACAAAACCTATGTGATAGAGTTTCATGCTTTAGAGTGTAAGATCATAGATCAATTCCAATTCTGACACCTTTTACATCCAAACTTTTGATGAATTCCTGAACAATAAATTCATTTGGTTACTTTTTAAAAAATTATCAGTTTTGTAAATATGAAGTTATTAGAAGCAATATTAACTCTTCATGTGGTATCCTGCTAATTAATAAATATTTAAGCTTTTCTATGAATTAAGCATAATGATAGTATTTAAGAAGCATATCTGATGTGTGAAGAGCTAAGAATGTGTAGAGTAATATGTAAAAATTTAGGAAAATTGTTATATAATACTTGAAGATTTAATATTGCTTTAAGTAATCACATATTTACAATCAGATAATATACATATATATAAATGATTTTTTGGGTAAAACCATGTGTTATTTTCTATTATATACTGATATTTCGATGAACTAGCATCCACCATTGTGAAGGTAAACTCTTGAAAAAAAAATTATTTGATCTCAAATTGTAACATGACTGAGTATGATATGAAGCATGAGAATCAGTTTGAAATAGTTTAGTATTCAGAATATGAGGTCTATCAAAATGTACATTTCTCTTAGTTTCACCACAAATTAATTTAAAGTCAATATCAGCAGGAATAGGCAAAATGAGAGGTCTCCCCATGGCTGAAATATGTTGTGCTTCATCAGCCTTATTTAAAATAGTAGGTCTCTTTAATATTTCAAGTGACTCTCTCATGGTTATCAAATCATATCTCTCCAAATTAGAAAGCATTTTTGCATTGTCAAAGCCAGGTTTGTGACCAATTTCTAAAAAATGGAAAGTAAAAACTGATGTGTTAATTTTTTGATTAAAAGCATTTTTATGTTCCTTAATTCTGACATTTATTCATCTATTAGACTGACCTTCATAGCTTCTTGAGCACTGCAAACATGGAATTTCATAAACTCCTTGGTATTCCAAAAATATTCTGTCTTTATGTTCATGTAAAAAATCACCATTTTTTTGCCAGTAGAAAAAGTAGTCTTTATATTAAAACAAGATAGTCTTCTACTGATTTTATCAGTAGAAGATTGGTGATTGTTTACATAAACCTAAAGACAAACTATTTTTGGAACACCAAGGACTTTATAAAATTCCATGTTTGCAATGCTGAAGAAACTATGTAGGTCAGTCTAATAGATGAATAAATGTCATAAGAAACATAAAAATACTTTTAATAAATAAATTAACACATTAGTTTTTACTTCCCATATTTTAGAAATTGGTCACAAACCTGTCTTTGACAATGCAAAAATGCTTGCTAATTTGGTGAAATATGATTTGAGAACCTGAGAGAGTCAATTGAAATATTAAAGAGACATACTGGTTTAAATAGGGCTGATGAAACACAACATATTCCAGCCATGTTGAGACCTCTCATTTTGTCTATATCTTTTGACTTGCATGAATTCTGTTTGGCCAAGTGAGTTAAAACTCTATAAGCAATAGAAATATATTTATCTTTTAATATATTCATTTTAGTTTCATTTGTAAAAAGTATATTAATAATTTGTCAGATTATGAAAGTGAATGAAAGTTTTTTCAAAAATAAATTTCTATTTATAATTATAAAAATATTTGATAACGAAAAATGTAAAAAGAAGTTTGTAACAAATTACAAAGTGTTTAGATATCATTGATTTCTTTCTCAATTTCTCAAAGTAAAGAATTTTTTTAGTAAAATCTTATTATTTTTGTAAAATAATTATGTTTTTAGCATATTTTATACAAATACATTATAATATGTAAAAAATTACTTTAAAAAATGCTCTAAAACATTTATTTTATTTTCAAAATCAAAACAAAGAAGTTGGAGTGGTGAAAGTTATTGACAGGCACTTGTGTGACTACCAACTAATCAGAATCTAGGAAGGTTTGCCTTCTCTCTTTGTTGTACATTTCAATGCCTTTATTGTTGATTTTTTATTTCTAAAATAATTCAAAAGAGGAAAGTAGTTTATTATTTAAGGCTCAAATGAGAGCTTTTGCTACAAGAGAATATACATGTAAATGGAAAAATATGGGTGATTTATTTTGTAAATTATGTAAGGAAGGAATAGAAATATTAGGCATTTGTTAATTGAATGTAAATGCTTGAAAACAGAAAGGGTACATATAATGAAGTTATCGAAGAATAAATATGAAAAAAGTGATTATACAGAAAAGTGAATTATTAGTTTTTTTTGCTGAGTTTGGGGAAAAAAGGGGTATTTAGATATAAAGTTTATAGAGTTGACAATGATTATGTTGTGGAAATGGGATGGAGTAGAATATGAGAAAATTTAGAGTGGGGAATGGAAAATAAAGTGGCTAACAGGTTTATCTGGCCATAATTGCTGAGATATTCTTGACTTCGTTTAAGGAGAAGCCACAATACATCACATCACATCAGATTTAAAATGAGCCTAAATATGCTATGATAATGTAAAAACTGCCCAAATTAGAGCCAGTAAAGCCATGTACAAGTTAACGTGAGACAGACTGGAAAATAGTTAATTGGTGGTGAAACTAAGATAAATATACATTTTGATAGACCTCATATTATGAATACTAAACTATTTCAAACTGATCTTATACTTCATCTCACACTCAGTCACATTACAGTTTGAGATCGAACAAATTTTCTTTCAAGAGTTTACCTTGACAATGGTGGATGCTAGTTCATTGAGATATCGGTTTATAATAGAAAATAACGCACAGTTTTACCCAAAAAATCATTTATCTATATCATACAACCATGAAAACATTAAATGTAATATATATATACACACATTCATTCTGCTTTATCAGAAAACATAATGGATGAAATTAATCATAGAATTAAAATTGGTTGGAGTGTTCTTGGTAAAAATAACTTGATACTAAAAGGAAATATGTCTGTGTTTGAAAAGGAAGGTTTTTAATAAATATGTTTTACCAGTTCTTATTTGTGGATCTAAAACTTGGACACTTAATAGAACAGCAATACAGAGACTTCAGACCATTCAAAGAAGTATGGAGAGATGCATGTTGGGAGTAACAAGAAGAGATTGAAAATGCAATATATGGGTAAGAAAACAAACAGTTGTTAGTGACCTCAGTGAAAAAATTAAAAGACTGAAATGGAGTTGGGCTTTACATATTGCTAGAAGAGATGATAATAGATGGACAATTGAAATCTTAAACTGGATTCCAATAGATTGTAAAAGACCCAGAAAGAGACCACATGTGAGATAGATGGATAAAATAAGAAAGTGTGCAGGTGTGATGTGAAGAAAAGAAGCTAAAGATCGGAAAATATGGATTGAACTTGGAGAGATCTTCATCCTGCAGTGGATTGATAATGGTTAATGATGATGGTGATTAATATATATATATATGTCTGTGTGTGCGTAGGTAGTGGACGTGCACAAACTGCCCGCCATACAGCTACGTGAACAAACATCCAAGATATAAATATACCAGAAGGACCCACCATCTTTGCACCAAAGTTCTTTACTTTTTTATTTATAAAGCAAAAAATAAATGTTTTGTTGCGCATTTAGATTTATTTTGAAATACCTTTTCAGCTGCAACTAATTTATTATCAATGTTATTTATTCATTTATTTTAAAAAAGAAATTTATTAATTTCATTCACTATAAATAATTAGAGTGGAATTTATTGAGTTCTCTTCTATATTATCCACTCTGCATTCATTTACTTATTTATGACGCAAATTATGAGGTAAGTAGAAACGGCTTTATTTTTATGCATGCTAAATTAAATCATTCATTTGTAAATATTATTTGGCCATTTGCAATTATTATTTATTCATTTAAATCGTTAATTTATTTATTATATTCATTGATAAATAAATTAGAGCAAAGATTAGTGAATTCTCTCTGACTTCCTTATTTGCAATATTTTTTTTAATCAAACATAAAAATATATGAACCTTCGAACATGTGTGTGCTCAGTAGATTTTAAAAATAAAACTATATATGTATTTTATAAATATTTAGTTGTCAGTTATAAATCATATTATCTTATATTTAGAGTTGTATGGGCGTTTATAGGTAGATCTTTATGAATAAATTTTTGGACATTTTTGAATAACATTTATTACAAGTTTGGATAATATATATTATAAATACATATTTTTTAAATAAAATAAAATGATTATTTAAATAGGCTATGGAGGAGTGTGAGATGTTAACTATCTCTTGATAGTAAGTGTGTTAATATATATACAATTAGTTTTTTTCTTTTTGAATCATTTATTAAGAACGAAGAATCCAGAAATAAATATATTTATCTCAGATTACTGTTGTGAAGTGTTACAATAAAAATCCTAAATCAGATAAAAATTGTTCAATCTAAAGTATATTTTATTATTTTGTATAGATGTAAAAGTAGAAATCAGAAGAAGCAAAATAGGAAAACACTTGTTTATAATCTAAGATATTAATAAAAATTAAACAAAGTCATTTTTTATGCTTAAAAAGTATTGATGTTTTTCTTTCAATTTTAAAAAAATTGGAATGTTTTTCTGCTGATAAGATTAAGGTTTTTTGTGATTTGCTTTTGCTGTTAGAGGATTCAATGTATTTTATGTATAATGATGTGTTTTATAAGATTAGAGAGAGTTGGGTTATTGGATATGTTATTTCTCCATTGATATGTGTTGTCTATGTTGATTATTTGGAGTGTAGTGTTATTAATCTGTTTTCATGTTCTATAAAATTATTTGTTAGGTATGTTGATGATTGTTTGTTTGTTATTCGGAAAAAAAATTATAAGAGTTTTTATGTGGATTGAATGCTTTTGATTCTAGTATTACCTTTACTATTGAAGGGGGTAGTTTTGATTTTGTAAAATTAAAATTTTTAGATTTAAATGCTGGGAACATTAATGATGTTTTGTTTTGTGGTCATTTTATAAAACCTAAAAATTTGAGAAATATGATTAGGCCTAATAGTTATCAGCCTTTTATGCATAAAAATGTCTTTGTTGATTTTTTGTTGTAGGAATAGAAGGCTTAATAATTTTAATAATAATGCTGATATTCAAAGAAGTCAATTTGCTGCTGAATATGTGGAATTGGGTTATAGTCATGATTTTATTAAAAAGTTGTATTTAATAATAGTGTCTATGGTCATGATTTTGAAGGTAAGAATTTTGTTGGTAAGGAAAATGAATATATGTCTTTATCATTTAAGGCTTCAATATATAATTTGGTTTATAAGAATAGTTATTTGTTAGGTGGAGTGAAGGTTGCATGGAAGAAAGGTTCTGATTTGAATTCATTACTTAATGGTTCAAAGCAGTCTATTGATCATAGGTTTATCCCTGGTATTGTTTATAAGATTCCATGTAGTTGTGGTAAGTTTTATATAGGTCAAAGTAAATTTAGCCTTAATGAAAGAATTAAGGTTCATATAAGTAGAGTTAAACATAGGTATCTTAACTCAGCTTTATATATTCATGAATTGAATACAGGTCATAGAATAGTGTTTAACAATACTTTGGTTATTTTTATGAAAAGAATGAGTTAAAAAGAAGAATAAAGGAGACTTTGATGATAAAACTTTTTGATTCTGAGGCTATCAATCTTATGAAGACTTCTTTTGATATTAAGGGAAGGTGGAGTTTAAAATGAATTATGGGAAGGTTTGTTTGTATATATGTCAGTTCCTTTAGTTTGATTTTCACTTAAAAAGGTCTATTTGTAGTAGATGAAAGCATGGCTGTGTAAGGATTTTGGTAAAATTTAGGATTTAATCTAATATTGTATTGTTTTATGGTTTTTCATATATATATACTCACACACAAATGCACAAAGTAAACAAATTAGAAAGTGATTTCATTTTTTTACTATTATATTGTCAAATATTGAGATGATGATGTGTATTATTTATTATAACTTTGTTTACTATTTAAAAACGGTTGTGTTTAACATTATATATAACAATTAAAGCAGTTCTAATAATTGACAATTACTAAGTGATAAACTTTCTAAGCATATTGATATCAATGTATTCCCATTTGTTGAGAAATAAAAATAAAGAATCTATTTTCACTTGTTTTTCCTAGTTCTTATAAAAATATCAAATCCAAGAACAATATTAAATAGGGAAACTTTCAAATTTAATTAGGGTGTTTGTTTATACATATTTTGAAATGAAATTTTACCCTATTTAATATCAGTTATTGAATCTGATATTTTTAAAAGAACTGGGGAACGTATATATATATATATTTGTGCAAAGCACATTTGATAATAGAAGGCAATATATTAATATAAACAGTCATTGCAGTGAATACATATAAATATACCTACATCATATATAATTTATAAAAAGTAAATAAATATTTTATATTTAAAATAATCTGGTTTACCTTTCTTTTTTATTATTTTGTTAAATTCAGAACATATCAACAAAATATCACATGATTTCCTTTTTTTGCATCCAATGTAAGCCGTTAGGAGTAGTAAGTAATTCACTCTCTTAACTCTACTTCAGATTATTTATTGTAATCTTGATAAACAATGCGCACTAGATGATAGTGCCATCACAAACCATGAGATAAAAATTATGTTAGAAATAGGAATTATAAAAACCTATCATTATTATGTTCATTGAGCAGAATTAACACAAAGAATTAACAGAAGAAATAACACAATAAATTATTCATTATCAAAAGATCATAACATCTTACAAAAAAAGGAAATGTTATCTTTTAAAATTAACTACAATCGCACTTGTGAAAACGTTATTTATTAGCTTATCGTAAAATGGTTTTTATTGCTTGATTTTCGGTAATGTTATTACATTGTTAAACAAAAATAATTTTACAATTTTATTATATGTCTTTATAATAATTTTTGATAAAGTTTATAAATAATTTTTAACTACTGCATAGTACAGAGCTTTTAAACACTTTTTTAAAAAAAAATATAACTTGCTGATTTGTTATTTATTTTTAAATAAATAATTAATTTAGAGCTTGGTTTAGTATATCTTTTTCTTAGAAAACTAGTAGTCATATTTTTTAATATCATGTTATCTTTTTTAGTTATAATATTTATGATTACATTAGACATGGTGAAGTGTTGAAAATAAATCACTGACTTTTTGATACCGAAAATTACTTGAACTTTTGATTTGTAAGAGTAAAATGATTTTTCCAGCATCTCTCCATAGAGAAATACTCAGATGCTATTTTTGTTGGATAAAGTTTTTGCAGTTTTTCTCCCTTATTTTACTTTAAAGATAGATGACTTCTTAGATTTGTTATGTGTCAACTATCTTAAAGAAATTATTAAAATATTGCTCGGAAATTTTTAGCTACTTGAAAAAACAACTAGCTATATTTTAAATAAATATAATCGAATAGTTTATCGTATTAAAGATTATAAAAAATTCAAGCACTGAAAGTAACAAACTGAGCTTTGATCCATAAAACTTGTGCTTCAGAATTTATCACTCCATCATAATATTAAACAAAGCAGAGTAATACGCAAAGCATCTGAACTAATCGAGTAACACATCTTTGGTACTTCATATTATTCCGGCAGTGAGATTTCACATAAGTATTAGTCCAGCAATATTTTATTTGGAAAAATGACGACTGGAAATGATACAAACGTCTACTAACAAGCATTTACATTTTTCTGTGAGAAATTATCTTTCACCACTTAAACTTATAAAGATTTTTTTATTTTGAAAAATAACAACATCGCCATTGTTGTTCAACTGTGGACATAAAGTATGATATTATGGCAGTCTTTATATACACGTTTGGGCCGGCGATTTTCATCACTGCCGAACTAATAGCTAAGTATCCAGATCTTTTTTACCCGCTTTTTTGTATTTTAAAAATACTTTTTAAACTTTTAATTATTTTTGATAAACTGTCAGAATAACAGGAAATAACAAGGTTTATTAAACAGTGTATCTATCAATTTTAACAAAATTATCACAAATTGAATAACATTGCTATTCCAAATACATTTTTGACAAATGGAAAAGGAAATCACATTACGACTACTATATATATACACATGCACACACATAATTATCTTTACTTTTAGTGATATTAATGATTCCTCACACCTCATACAGTTTACCTACATAATATATTTTGTTGTGTAGTTCTTTTTAGCTATTGCATACACACAAACTCATATATACTTATGCAACACATACACATAAATATTTCTGCCTTTCATAGAAAAGAAACGCGTATTTGTTTTTTACACAGATCTACAAATAAATGAGTCTTGCGTTGTTAGCCGAGAGGTATCGCAGCCGCCATGCAAGCAAATAGTTGGTTGCAGACGGTTGTGGGTTCGCGTCCCGGCCGATGCTATGACATATGGAAAAAAAAAAATCTACAAATAAATGAGCACAGTCCTACGTATTTTTAAAAACAGTAGATTGAATTTGTTAAAAAAAAATGTGTCAATTAGCTTAAAGTATTTATTGAATTGAAAATATTATCTAAAAACTCATCTTTTCATTTTGTTGTAACTCTTTCTCTCTGTCTTTTCCCCCTCGGTTTTGCTGACTACATGTCTTTGAGCACGTGATTTTAAAAATCAATGAATGGTCTTGCTACATTTCCTCTATCATTTTCATTCAGAGTTGATAAAATCTTCTTTTCAAACATTTCAATTGGTTTCTCCCAGGTCTCCATTTCATCTTATCTTTATTTTAAAATCACGTTTTCTTTTTTTTTCTTTTACTTTTCTTAATTTGTACAAATAAATTGTTAAATTAAAAGAAATGGCACAATTAAGGGAGAAGGGGGGAATGATGGGAAATATAAGGCATAGTGTTTATTAATCAAAGACATACTTTCAAGCTTATGCAAATTTAGAAATAAGAAAATAGTAGTAGACATTATTTAAAATATATTTCTCTGACCAAATGACACGATGTTTAAGTTTCAAGCTATGATTTAATGATAGCAGGTAATATTTTAATAAATTAATCTAGTAATTTGTTTGCAAGAATTATTTTGTGTTCTGATGGTTAAATCTATTCATTACGCTGTAAGTTTGTCTACGTATATATATAATAAAGAGCAAACATTTTTAAATAAGCTTATTTTATTATTATTAATTATTTATTTTATGATAAATGTTATAAGAGAAAGCATTCAAATATTTATCAATGAGTGTCACCATTCCCAGACCGGTTTCAAGCTATGGCTCTCTTCAGTGAAGAGGTAGGACATCAGATTCAAAAATACCAACTCTAACCAAGCATTTATCTAATACTTAACTATTAAGAAGATTTGAAACTTTCAGATATCTAATATCTTCAAATTCAGTTCTCCAACTGAACTAAATTATAAAAATTGGGTTAGAGTTGGCTCCTCACTGAAGAGAGCCATAGCTCACACCAGTTTGTAGATGGGAACAATCATAGGTAAAGATTTGAATGTTTTCTCTTATAGCATTATCATAAAAATAAATAAAAAATAATAATAAAATAAGCTTATTTAGAAATGTTTAGAAATATTTGCTCTTTATTACATATTGGTAAATATAAGCTATATAGGGCATGTGATTTATCACTTGGTTTTATTAATATATATAATATTATAATTTCCTCTTGATTGAAAAGGGTTTTACTATAAAGTTTACTAATTAAAATTTACATGCTTTGTTCTGTCTACACAAGAAAAAGATATATATATATATATATATATATATATATATATATATATATATATATATATATATATATATATATATATATATATATATATAATCTAACCTCAACTTTAGTGCAAGTAGATAGTCGATTGAAAATAACTCTGGAACCGAACAAGGAATGCTAGCGTGTCTATCTAATGATAATAATAATAAGATTATGTACACCCAGGTGCCAAATTGTAACTATGAAATAGTAATGCCCATCAGAGATCATCATCCATGCTTATTCTTATGGGATATAATGAAGAAAATAATCAAATTGTCTCAAAAGAAAATATAATGTTGATACTTCAAATTTAATTTATTCTGGTCTTAATTTAAACTTATTAATAATTATGTAAATCCTCTCATGATAAGTTATTACTGCTAACTAAATAATATCGAAAACTTTCTTCTATAGATTTACATAGATATATGATCTCGAGTGGTACTACAAGAATATTGTGAATATTTCTAATAGATAACTGACTAGATTTTGATTAATTAGAAAAAGTTAACAGTTACAAATACTTTGGTCAGATTATTAATACAGATGGAAACATAATGGATGGAATTAATCATAGAATTAAACTTGGTTGGAGTGCTTTTGGTAGAAATAACTTGATACTAAAAGAATATATGCCTATCTATTTGAAAAGAAAGGTTTTTAACAAATGTGTTTTACCAATTCTTACTTATAAATCTGAGACTTGGACACTTAATAGAAGAGCAATACAGAGACTCCAGACCACTCAAAAAAGTATGGAGAGATGCGTGTTGGGAGTAACAAGAAGAGTTCGAAAAACACAGTATATGGGTAAGAGAACAAACAGGTGTTTCTGATCTCATTGAAAAAATTAAAAGATTGAAGTGGAGTTGGGCTGGACATATTGCTAGAAGAGATAATAATAGATGTACAACTGAAATCTTAAACTGGATTCCAAAAGATTTTCAAAGACCCATAAAAAGACCACATGTGAGATGGATGGATGAAATAAGAAAGTGTGCAGGGATGATGTGGAGAAGATAATCTAAGATCAAAGAAGATGGATTAAACTTGGAGAGACCTTCATCCTGCAGTGGATTGATAATGGTTGATGATGATGAACTGACTCGAAATAAATTGGTAATCGATGCGGAGAACTCGTAACTTATGTTTATAATATATACTATAATATTATTATTTAATTCAAAGTAGTATGAAAAAAATGTTATAAATCCTTCCCATTTAACCCAACTACTATTATTTTTGTTCTCAGCATCTATCACCTTTAATAGTCACAATTATATAACACTAAATGTCTGTATTATGTTCTCCTTTATATCTGCTTAACTAACAATTCGTAATCTTATTTCATTAAACACACATATATGCCTTTCATCTAACTATATTATAATAGTATTTCCCGATTTTAATACTTACAGTACTTGACTTCCAGGCTAGCTCTCTTAGATGTAATAATTAAAGTACTCAAATTTCTCAAGGTCTTGATCTGCTCATGAGGTGCAATTACTAATGATTACAATGCAATGGATATGCTCCCAAAACTTGCTAAATTAAATTTTAATGTAAGTTTACCAGTGGGAATCATATTAAATACCAAAAGCAGAAAAGGAATTTTATGTCTACTCCTAATATTATAACATTGCAATGAACCAAATAACTAAATTTAATATATCTCAATTGACTATTTTCTCTCATTTTATTCTATTTCATATCATCTGTTTGCTAAGTTTAACTGGTACATTTGAATCTACTATGTTTTAGGAGTCAGGTATATTTTTTATCCCCACAAAATAATCACCACCACCACCCCTGTACGAAAAAAACCTTTCATGGTTGATATTTTGCAAAGGTGAATTATGGAAAATTATTGCGAAGTAAACTATGGAAGTAAACCATGGAAATCAATCATGGAAACCAACCAATATAAGACAATTCATAAATTTAAATGTGATCTGGCATTAGTTCTAGATATAGGTGCTGGATGTAGGTGCTGGACATACGTTCTGGACATTTGAAATATTAAACACTAGACACGCATGTAAATTCATAACAATAACAAATATTTATTATACTTAAATAAGAAAGAAAGACACATATACATAATATCACTACAATCTCAAATATTATACTCATTGCCAAATAACATTTTACTTTCTATTCATGTGAAATTCACTTTAACTAAAAAATAATAATAATAATAATAATAATAATAAAGAAATATATACTTTCAGATTATTTAAATTTCCTTAAAACTTAATCACTGTTTTGACCCATATTTCAATTTAATATTAATGCGCTTACGCACGGAATCAATTCCGCATTTAAATATAAATATGAAATTATCTTATAACTTTACACAAAGCCTATAAATTTCTTGCCCCCCCCTCATTACAACAATTATAAATTGAACTATTCCAACAAGCAATAATATCTTGTATTTCCTATGTAAAAATAATGTTATATCCAAACTTTTTAACCATTCTAAATAATTTGTTGGAATATAAAATCATAGTTTTATTTGCATGCATGCTAAATATCCACCACTATCCCCCTGTAATTCTGATCATCATGTTACCACTTTAGCGACTGTATACATTTTGATAGGATAATATGTTGGTAATTAACTATTAAATACAATCTTTGCAATCTGCAAAGGTAATTTCTGTTAATTACTTAATTATCCTCAACTGCTACTAAGCTAAAAAAAAAATCTAATAGAAGCAAATGTCATCAACTCAAATCCCTTAAATCCTGGATTTTAACATTAGCAGATTGTCTATTAAATATACTCAATTTATTTCTATTTATTAAAATTACCTCCTTAATTTTTCTTTTATGGTTTCTCCATGAAGAATCTTAACCCTTTCAAAATCAAAGTTAAATTTATATTTGTATGTTTTTTCATGATCGGAGAAAACTAAAGCAGTCATTAAATCATTATCATTTTTACTTTTTGCACACTTGTATAACAATTCATGCTCCTTTAATCTTTTTTTATTACTGCATCTTGATTCACCTATAAATGATAACCTACATCCACAAAAAAATTGTATATACAACATAATTTTTCTGCTTGGCAGATATAACATTTTATAGAATTATTTATTAACATTATTCCTAATATAAAATGAAACATTAAACAAATTCTTATATATATTTCAATTAAACAGATATATATTTCAGTATCTTACTACATGTATTTCTATTTTGTAAAAATCAAATTAGTTTGATTGAATTTAGCTAACATACTTTAAATTTTATATCCACCACCCCTTTTATGTTTATAGCAGTATCTCATACTAGTTGTCATCTGGAAATTTATAAATTTAAACCTTTCTTTTTGCAAAGTAAATTGCTACTTTTTAAGACAAATACAAAAAAAACTTACTATAACTAATGACAAAAATAATAAAAAACAAATTTGTTTTATTATAATAACTGATTATAGAAAAATCTGTCAACTGAATTCAGTTAAACTAAAGCGATTTTTTTTATTTATAAGTGCTATATTTATGCTGTAATCCATTAATATTTTTAGACAAACAATTTAATATTTATTATAAATAATGCTAATAAAAATCAATTTTGAAATTATATATATATATATATAAACTGTAACCATATATTTTAGTATAAAATATAATAATTGATGTAACTGGTATAAAAAATTTTCTGTCTTCTTTTGGTGATTTGATTGGCTTGATTTGCACTTTGAACAGATTACTCTCTTATATTCAAAATAATTTATTAGAGAGAATGGGTAATGTTTTGCCTTACTTGTTGTCTATATTATTTTAATAAATTTAAATTGCTTCTTTCCATATACTAATTCATATCAAAATGTTTAACTTTTTAAAAATTTTGACAACACATTAAATTTGGTAAAATATTATTAAAAATAATAATAATTTTTATTTGTTTAAAATGGTCTTAAAAATTATTTCCATTGAAAAAAAAAACCATTTGTTCAACTAAATTTAATTATTAAAAATAAATACAGTAATTACGTATGCGTCAATGTAAAAAAGAAAGGAGCACGAATTAAAAAAAAATATCGTCTGATAGTGTTGCTTTTGGGGAAAAAAAGAAAAGAAAATGGTAAAAGGCAAATGGTGTAAATATGATAAGCTTATTTTAAAATAGTTAACAAGTAAACGGATTACCACAAAGTTTTCTATAAACGTAAAAATAACATAGTGGTATTTAATAATAAGATGAATTGCTAAATTTAAAAGTCTGTTCAAGTCAGCTAGCCAGGTGGATCAAATCGCTAGTAATAATTTTCCAATATTACATTTGAAATATGTCGGAGCTTTCCAGTTTAAAAGCAGAATTAATTGCAAGATTTTGGTATGTTTTAAAATATTTATTATTCTACAATTTGGAAAAATTAAATAAGTATTTTAATTACAGAAGTTTTATAAATATGAAAATTTGCTTTTTAAAAAAAAGAAGAAGTTTAAATTAAAGTAAAATGTTAAAGTTATTAACATAGTTTAATATTTCCGTTTATAATTTTAATAAAAAATATAGTATTGATTGATATTTAACTTTGCAATGCCAGTAATATATTTGCTAGTTAATTTGTTTACCATTTGGATAATAAAAACAGTCTTCAAATAATTAATCAAAGCTATTTTCTAATTTTATCGTCAGTTTGGAATGATTAAATTAATTGCTATAATTAGTATTCCTAGATTTAAGCGTGGATAAATAAATATTAGCATGGATGTGATAAACTTGGAACAGTTTTAATAGAGAAATGTAGAAATTAATAACTTATGAAAAAACATTTTCATTTAAACTCTGCGTGTCATGTTTTGGAATTGTTTCATGTTTATGGAGCCACGTAAAATCGTTAATCTAATAGTGCTTATAATAACTAATACAAATGGATAAAATTACATGTATGGAATTCAACTATAATTGTAGCTATTACTTCGTATATTTATTGTTTGACACATCGTACATGGATTTCACGGATCATATTTGTAGTTATAAAATGCTATACAATTTCATTTGTGATACACACACCTGCTAGAATTCATGTATTGAACTATAAAATGCTATACATTTAATTTATATCACACACCTATTAGATATTATGTATTTGATGAATAATGCATTACTTTAATTTTATCGTTATATGAACTTGCATGTGAAGTTCATAAGTTATATTTTATTAAGTTTAAATTAATAGGGGTTGAATAAAATACTTATTCAAGAGAATAGCGCTTGTGAAAAAGCTTGAAAAGTACTAAATGAATTTATGAGATGTATCAATTTTTCATGAGGTATTTTGTGAGTCTTTCCAGATTTCTATTCCTATACTAATATTACTTATATTATATTACATATGTTTTATTTTAAGCAAGATAAGTTAGTACATTAGTTGTCCTGATTAGTGTAACATTTTATTATGCAAGAACCCACATTTGCTAAAATGTTAGTGTTTTCTGAATGGTCAGAATAACTGAGGAGGATGATTTTGCACTTTAATGTGAAGTAAATAGTAATGTTGTTTTATAATGTTAAAAGGCATTAATCTGTGCCGGTGGTTAATCCGCAGATTACTTAATTGCCATTTTTTTGTATTTTACACTCATTCCTGTGCTGGTGGTTAATCCACGGAATTGTGTAATTATACTTATTACTTTATGATGGTGTATAAATCCACAAAGCGTTTAGTGTTATTTAATTCCTATGTGTAGATGAATGCATCCACAGGAATATGGTTTTACTTCATAGATATAAGTTGGGCAAAGTATTTTAGTTATTCTGCTAAATCATCTTCATCCATTTGTAATTATAATTTATAAGTTAGATCATTAAATTGTAGCAGGACATTCTATTCAAGTTACCTCATAATAATTAACTGTTGGTTGATTATTATTTACCTGAATGTAAGTTTAAATTTTCACTTTATTTAATGATTGCATTATAGCTAAATCCTACAGATATAATATTATTTATTATATTATTATAAGTTTACAGTATAGATTTATTGAATCTGGAAATGACATTAGATGTTTCATGAGCTGATGTTGAATTTAGTATAATTTCCTCAATACATTCATTATATCAAATTGAAATATAAGGTATGATTAGGTTTTTAAAAACCGTACCTATGATATGTTATTGAAGAAAGTCGATGGAATTATAATTTATTTATTTTATTTGTTTATTTATGTCTTTAATTATAACATTAGAATTAATTACTTATTATTCATAAATTTGTAAATAAACGTTGATTTATAATTAAACTTACTGTGCCGTTGCTATTTGTCATTCGTAAAATCAGAAATCATAAACCTTGGATAGAGCATACATTGAAGTACATACTATCGTCAACATGATATAAGAGTTTAGTGATATTTTGAGAAAACATTTGGATGCTTTTCGTCTTTGGTAGTTTATGATGTGTAAGGTACAATAAAATCCCATTTACCTTTTCCATCATTTTAGCTTTGCGTAGTTGATTCTAGTATACAATATAAATTGATTATTAAACCTGTAAATAGATTTACCAGATAATGACATGATTGAATATATTTACTTAACGTTTTTAAATTGTCATTTGTCAGTATAATAAGAGTCTCAGTGATATAGTAAACTATAAAAAAAGAATCCAAGTATTTATGTTTATTTATTGCAAAGCTTTACCTAGACTAGCATTTGTATTAAAAAAACATATAGATGGTTTAAAATTTCATAATCTTATGTAGTTCCACAAATTATGACATCTTGTACATGGTCGGCCATCAGGTCTCATACAATGAAAATCGCAAATTAAGGTTTGAAAGATAATAACATTACATACTTATAATTTGTTTAATGTATTTTATCATACTACTATGATAGGTCTTCGCGGTACACCCTGGCTGCGATCAAATTAAATCATAAAAAGTTTATGTTATATCATTGGTTTGGTCTGTGGTAAGTTGCTCCAGATGTTGGTTGTGGTCTTTGGTGCACAATATAGATGGCATGATATGCTTTTGGTTACAGCTCTTAATAGCTGACAATGTGCAGCGGGAATTGATCGGTGATCGAGGTTACAATTCTTAGCGCACTTATGTTTTGGTGATATTATGTAGTTGGGACAACAATCGAACGGTTACAATATATATATATATATCTTTGGAGTAATGTGAGATTCAAGTTGAAGTGGTAATTTTACAAAACCAATTAAAGCTGTTGCAATTTAAAATAAATATTTTACAAATACAATGCATAAATAAACTTAAATATGTAAATAAATTACTGAAAATACAATTTTTTATCCAAAATACTAAAAAAAACACTTTGTAATAGTCTAAAGCTAAATAATTTACCAATCAGTGGAGCAGACAGTTTATTTTTGTAATATGATATATCTAATGAGGGCAATGTTGAATTTTTAGTTTAAAATTTGCATATTTGTAAGAGTTCCATATAATACTGACATCTTCAGAGATTTTAAATTAATAAATTCAATTCCAATTTCTACTGCAAAAAATATGAACTGACAAACTAATATTATAGATAATAGCAAAATAGTAAAGGAAAGCTGAAACTATAGCAGCGCCATCAAACCATCCAAAACACCTCAAAATTAGTGTCAAAGTGATGATTGGAAAAAATCCAGTTAAAGAAGAGAGTGGGAGTAGTTTTGTTTCTATATGAATTAAAAAAGCAATGTCTACAACTTGTTCATTGAAATATCACAACTTTGATTTTACTATTTGTTAATTAAAATTTAACACACTTTATAAAGACTTCAAAAAAGGAAAAATGGAAAAACAAAAAAAAATACAACTTTGTCTTTAATTATCTCTTCATTAACTTCTTCGCATTATTAAGCAGGTTTCCCATGTGTCTTATTTGATTGGTCAAAATGTTATTTTCTTTTTTAATGATGTAACAACTATAAGGATGATATCAATAGAAATATAGGTATTTGATATAGCTCTAATGTAGCTTTCTAAAAATGTCTTTAACAAAAAAATCCAATGTAATTTGGATTTTTTGTTAATCTTTTTTGTAACCAGTGCATTTAATTTTTTTTATCAATTTTATAATTTCCACAAAGCAATAAAGGCAGAAAACTTTTATGGGCCTAAAAATACACTTTTATTGAATTAAAAATATGCTGATTCACAAACAAGGCTTGCCATGGAGTCTAAACGTAATTGCAGAATATTGGGCTTGTAAATATACAATTTTAATTTTTTGAATAATATTTAAATTTTTTTAAATTATTTGAAAAAATGATTTAATTTTTATTAATTTGCATTTGTAGTGGTGGGTGTATATAAATTGTATATTTATTTATGCTCATATAAATTCATATGTACAGTAATTTTGTGGATTTTAATCCACTTATTTTATAAAAATAAACTTATTTTATAAAATAATGATTCACAAAAGGTTTAATAATTTATTATTTATTATTATGTTTACATGGTGTGTTTGTGTTTACAAGTAAGAATTTACAAGACTAATAATCAAATGTACAGAAAGATTGCATATTCAGGCAAATAGCATCACTGGTATGCATAAAGAATATAAACATTACTGATGTGCATAAAGAATATAAACATTACTGATGTACACAAAAAATATAAAATGAAGAGATGAAACTAATTTTATCAGTGATACAGACAGTAGCCTACAATTTCTAGTTTTAGATAGGCAAGAAGCCAATTGCTATGATGCCAAATGCATATCTATCTTCTGGAAATGATTTGTTTTGTATTTTTTATTAGGAATATTTTTTTTCTTATAGATGCCTTTGAATTTTGGTAATTTTTGGAGTACAAGATAAAAGTGAAGAATTCTTATGTGAATACTTTTGGAGATTTTGAAGCTATGGATTATCTCAAGTACGACATATTATAAATAGTTTGAAAGATTATTTTATGAGGAATATAAAGAAGTTATCACTGAAGATATAATTTAAACTTACTTAATGATGAATTAGAAATTATGAACAAACAATAAAGTAATAATTATGTTGGATGTCAAAATTTTTTTCTCTTATTTTTAAATAGTAATCACTATTTGTCTTAGTCTTATTGTTTTCCTTATTTTTTGTAGCTTCTATCAATGTAAAGTTTTTCTTTCTAACATTATTAAAGCTGAAGTTATTGTGAAAATTGTGTCTCAGGTCAGTTTTTAAAAAAATCAATGTGGTTCCTGGATAACATACAGTTAATTCTTCAACACTCATTTCCATTAATTTCTATGGATGATTATTTTAGAAATGGCATGGTAATTATGCACTTTCAGACCACTGTTTTACTGTTATCTTAATTGATATTCATGTAGGATTTTTTATAATTTTTATACAGTGCTTCTGCTTTTATTGATTTTTTATGTAAAAAAAAAATTGAAGAGGGTCACTATTTTATGGACAGTTAACAAAGATTTACTGGCTTTATTGATAACAGCAAAAAAATGAGTTCCTCATAGGCATTGTCAGTTGCCTTCTATTATACAAAATTTTGGAAATAAAAAAAATGTTTTTTTTCTTGTTTAATAAATATTATTTTTACATGAAAATTGGTTAATAATTATTTAAAACAAAAATAATACACATATACGTTTGATTTTATTTATATATGTTTTATTTTTAAAAATAAGAAATTAATAAACTTGATTATGGCACAGCTGTGACCATGCTGTTTGTAAAAGTGATAACATGATGTCATCACCTATCATAATTGACATGGTGTTAAAATATATTCAAATATAAAAATTATAAAGCAAATATCAATTTTAGAGCAGTGGTTAATAGTTTCTTATATATCCATATTTGTTTGTTCACATTTGAAAAATCATTCAAATAAAAAAGAATTCATTTATTTTCTGAAGAATATTTACTTCACATCTTTGTATGACATTTTGTATCTGTATTTTTATTTGCAATTCGGTTTTTTAATATTTGCAAAGTTCAAATATGACTTTTAAAATATTTCTCATTTGTAAAATTACATTGAAAAGAAGTAAAGTTTAACTTGTTGAATATTAGTATAAAATAAAAAAAATTATATATAAATGATAAGTTGAGAAGGTGTAACAAAAGAAAAAATATTTTCCTAAAGAATAAAATTATATAACATGCACTATTTTTCTTTTTTTTTTCAAAAAAGTACAGAAACACACATTTTTTAAAAAAACTTTTTTTGTAAATAAAGTACACATAAAAACATACTCCCAGTCCTTGATTCATTATTCATTTAGCATTAAAAGTAATGGTTTAGTAATTTCCCTAGGTGTATAAAAAATCCCAGAGCACATTCTAAATTGGTAATTAAGATCAGTTTACTTTCTCAAATATATATATATATACATATGTAAAAAAAATCAATAATCTACAATATATATATATTGTGCTGAACCAACACTCATCAGTTGGTCTAGATTGCCATCTCCCACACATATGTACAATCACTGCTCAGTTTATATTAAGTATATTGGAGATCAATGAACTTTTTCATGTGTATGTGGTCATGTGTATCAGTTGTAAAAAATGTATTAGATAGCTGTGGGGAGTTTGAAATGCTGAGTTCAAGTCCTTATAATTACATTATATATATATATTCAAGTGGACAAAATCTTTAAATATTGGTACTGTTTTAGCATGCATTCAAGGTCGTTTTGAATTCTAGCAACTGCACAAAAACCCCACTGACATAACCACATGATAAATGCCATTGATTAATCTACACACACTCACAATATGACCATTCATTACAAAATCACAACTTACATTAATAATTAAAAAATTAAAGAGCAAAATTCATACAATTATGCTTCATCTAATCATGTGACTAAAGCATACAAGTCATAATTTACAAATAATTTAAAAATTAAAGCAGAAATTTCAGAGAACTATGCAATCATGACCATTCATTACAAAATCACAATTTACATAAATAATTAAAAATTAGAGTGCAAATTTTGTACAATTATGCTTGATCATATGTCCAATCACAGCTGTATATCCTAAAATGAATTTAGTATTTTCTGTTGTCACTAATGTTCATTGTTAACTATATTCTAACTCAGTCAATATTACTCCCAAATATTATACATTAGAGTTAATAAATCAATATTTTTACCAAATACAACAAACACATCTTTCATTTTCACTACTGTTTATCGTTAACTATATTCTAACTCAGTCAATATTATTCCTAAATCTAATATATTATTAAACTTAATAAATCCATATTTTTAACCAAATACAATAAGCAAATGTACAAATTATATAAAATTGATCGTACCAACCTTATAATTTTGAAAAACTAAAAGCTTATTAAATATGAGTTACATTGCAACTTAATAAATCCATACTTTTAACCAAATACAACAAGCACATGTACAAATAATGTAAAATTGATTATACTTAAAATAACACTTCTATAATTGAACTTTACTTCTCTTTTGTTTTTTTGGAGTCATTAAATATGGCTTTCTATCTTGTACATTATTAAACTCAATATGTATATTTTTAACCAAATACAAGAAGCCCATGTACAAGTAAATAATTATAGATTTTATTATTTCAATATACTAACTAAATATGAATTCTATTTCAATATATAACATAACCATATGAAATAAAGCATATTAATTTTATAATTAATATGATTATTTCTTACCAGAAAGAAGAAAAAAATGAAGGTAAGTAAAAAAACAGCATTGTTCTCATTTCATCTCCTGACATGGTCATCAGATCTTCACTTGATCTTTTGAGGTCCATATGGATTCTTGAAATTGATACAAATTATCTATTTACATGCAAGTGATTTATGATAACATGCAATTTGTTATTAATTGTAGAATTAATATGCTGCAGCAGTTTGTTGATGATAAAAATCACTTGGATGTAAATATAGATTTGTATTGATTTCCAAGAATCCTTAAGGACCTCATGTGATCAAATGTAGGTCCTATGACCATGTCAGAAGATGAAAAGTGAGTAACATTATTTTTACTCATTTCTTTTTTTTTAACTACATGAAACAAATCAAGCATGCAACATCAGACTTTCTTTCTGGTAAAAAAAAAAAATCATATTAATTGTAAAATTAATATGCTTTATTTCATATGATTATGGCATATATTGTAATATAATTCATACTTACTTAGTATTTTGAAGTAATAAAACCTGTAATTATCTATTTGTACATGTGCTTTTTGTATTTAGTTAAAAATAGGGATTTTTTAAGTTTAACAATGTATTAGATAGGAAGCCATATTTAATGACTCCAGAAAAGTAAAGTTTAATTATAGAAATAGTATATAACAAATGTTACATTAAAATATTTGTGAAAAAGATAACATTATAATGAGTAAAACTAATTAAATAAAATAATAATAATAAATTGCTTAATATAATGGACAATGGAGAGCAAAAGAACTAATTGCAGTAAAAGAAAAGACTGTGCAAATAAAAATGTGTTAGAAATAATTTAAGCTTTTAGTTTTTCAAAATTATAAAGTTGGTATGATCAATTTTATGTCATTTATACATGTGCTTGTTGTATTTGGATAAAAATATGGACTTACTAAGTTTAATACTCTTTAGTTTTTCAAAATTATAGGGTTGGTATGATCAATTTTACATTATTTGTACATCTGTTTTTGTATTTGGTTAAAAATATGGATTTACTAAGTTTAATAATATATAAGATTTAGGAATAATTTTGATTGTGTTAGAACATAGTTTATGATGAACATTAGAGATAATGGAACATCTGCTTATTCTATTTGTTTAAAAATATGGATTTATTAAGTTTAATAATGTATAAGATTTAGGAATAATATTGACTCAGTTAGAATATAGTTAACAATAAATATAAGTGAGAATGGAAAATATTAAATTCATTTTAGAATATACAACAGTGATTGGGCATATGATCAAACATAATTATATAAAATTTGCATTCTATTTTTTTTAATTATTTAGATAAATTGTGATTTTATAATGAATAGTCATGGTTGCATAGTTATATAAATGTGCTTCAATTTTAGAATTATTGATGTAAATTGTGATTTTGTAATGAATGGTCATATGACCACTATGTGTAGATTAATTGATGTCATTTGTCACTTGGATGTTTCAGCAGGGTTTCTGGGTGGTTCTTAGAATTCAAAATGACCATGAGCACATACTAAATCAGTACCATTTTTACCTGCTTATTGTATAATCTCTTATATAATAGTGATATATGTGGTAGGTAAATTGTGTCCATAGATTTTTGTAATATTTTTTTAATAAAGATACCTTTATAGTAAAATAATATGCATTGGAATATTTGTTATATGTATATGTAGATTGTGGGTATTTATGGAAAGTGGCTTTGTGATATCTGTTCTATATTTCTTATAATAACCTCTCTTATATACACTTTAATGCATTTTTTTTTGCATTAAAGTGTTTATGAGAGAAGTTATTATAAGCAATATATATATATATATATATATATATATAAACCAAAAAAAATAAATTTCACCAGCCGTTTCCACAAAAAAAAAAAAACAAAAAACAGAAAATCAAATTCCAATATAATTTTTTTGAAGAAATGCAAAGAAATAAAGGAGAAGAATAAGAGTATATCTGTTATTAAATAACATAATTTAGATGACTTATCACTAGCATTAATCTTTCCAGTAACAATGCTAATATTACTTATGCTACCTAGACAATTGGAAATGAAGATACGAAAAACGATTATAAAACAACTATAATATAAATATAAGAAAACCTAATATCTGCATTCACATTTTTCTTCTGATGAACAGAAAAAAAAAATTATGTTTACATCTTTCTTCCATATCTTTTTTTCTGTGAGTCTTGATTTTAACAATGACATATATAGTAGTCAAAAAAAATCACGATGGATTATTTAGTATATTTATCCAGTACGACAATATTATATAAAGACACAAGTTAAAACGAGTTTTAAATGATCTTCTGTAGAGTAAAAATATATTTTCTTGCCATTTATAAAGAAAATGCATTATTTTTAGAACAACAACTTTAAGTGTATTTTGATGTTTTTCCATTTAATTTAAGCCTAGCTAAAATTGATGTTAGGGATTTATTAATAATTGAATAATTATTGGGGTTAGTTATGGAATGACTATCTTAACCTTTTAACCGCTAATTATATTATTGGTTGTATAAGGTAAAAATCAAATCTTTTAATTGGCCAACTCACAAACTGAAGACAAAGCCTATTGTTAAAACATATTCGCCTATAATATTAAATTCAACTCAGATACATTTATAAAAAGTATATTACTAATTTTTCAGGTTATGAAGAGAATGAAAGTTCTTTCAAAAATAAATTGCTATTTATTTATTCTAAAATATTCAATTTCGGCAACATAAAAGCTATAAAATAAACAAAAAGGTCGACTTTTACGTTATAGAAAAGTAAATATTTCTTTTTACTAAATCTTAAATATTTTTACTAAAATCTTCAATATTTTTCGAAAATAATTTTGTTTTTTTAGTATTCTCTCTGAAAATAATTTGTAATTTCTCAAAATATTCTTTTATAATACTTTAAATCATATTCGAAATGAAAATCTCAGCGTTTTTCTTTATTTTCTTTGATCAGGCGGTTTCTTTGTTCTTTCCAGCCAATCAGAATGTCTTTTTTGGCTGAGAGCATGATAACAACCAATCACAACTAATGTTCTTTCTTTGTTTAGGTTTAAATGCATTTTTTTATATTTTTTACTTGTAAAATAATTTGGAAGAGGGCACCATCTTACAGAACTTTTAAAAACCTATTCAATACCTGTCAAACGAATATTTTAGCATAAGAACTGGCAGAGTTAGAGTGACATCAGATGTCGATGAGGAGCCTCATAAGAGGCAGGAAAAGGGTTAAAGAACACATCCTAAAGTAAATTAATAACAACTAGAATACCAGATTATAGATTCTTAAGAAATATGATGTATTCATAATAAAAACAATCAGATAGATGCGTGTGCATATAGAGAGACGCTAATATTTTGTTTTTTGAATCCGGTTTCACTCTGATATGTTTTATCAAATTCCAAACAAGCCTAAAATTTTCTTTCATATCCTGATTCATAGCCAACCTAGACAGATATCTATTCATTGATCAATATCTGAATAAATTCGTCTGGTTATTTTCAGCTAATGGAAAAGAACGATGAAAGAAATCACTATCTGGCATTCGACTAATTCAATGAGTGTTTTGTATAAAATAATGCTCGAAAGATTTTTATTCAGTGATGTGTATTTATATATATGTTATTGATGTGTATAGTTCAAACTACAAATTTTAAAAGTTGAATTATATTTTTTTATTCTTTCTTTTATAATTCTATGCTAACTATTCCATATTATGTATATGAGTTTAAAGTTTATAAAATATATTATGGTACTTGTGTATAATTCAACCGATGATGTATTACCCTGAAGGCATATCACTCTAATCTTGCGATTTTTAAGATAATGTCTCCAAGTGATCTGCGAACACATGTAATCCCTAAAATGTGTCCGCAGATCACGTGAACACGGTACGTTAAAAATCGCAAGATTAGAGTGATATGCCTTCAGGGTAATACGTCATTGGTTGAATTATCCAGGTCACATGCTAAAAAATATTCAAAAATGAAAAATATCTGATGCAGGTCTGGCAAATACTAAAAAAAAAAAATGTACATGCATGCGTCAAAATATTATTCTCAATTTTAAAATACAGCAGCGAATAGCACTGGAATTGGCGGGGGGCTCCGGATGTTTTTGTCGGGCCACAGGCCCGGCATACACGTATATCAGACATTGTATTACTCTCATAGCTGTACGATATAATTCAGAAATTAAAAATAAAATTAAAACGTAATTCAATGTAAGTTTGAGAATTGTAGAAATATTAACAAATATGTTTTGTAAATAAGTTTGAGAATTGTAGAAATATTAACAAAAACTTTTTGTAAATTTTAAATAAACACCTAAATAAAAAAGACGCGATCTAATGCAAATCTGGTATTAATGGCACTGCACTTTTATATGCATTTGGTAATTTTAAAAACGTACTGCATATTGCAAAATTGATTTAAAAAATTATTTCAAATTATTTACACATTAAAAATGTAATGTAGAAATATTAACAAAAAGTTTTTGTAAATTTAAAATAAACAAATAAAACACTTTACCCGAATGAATGCGAATTTGGCATTAATGGCGTCCATGTTATCACATGCATTTGGTAATGTATATTCCAAATTTGTTTTAAAAAATTATTGAAAATTATTTACACATTAAACGTAATTCAATGTAAGTTTGAGAATTGTAAAAATATTAACAAATATTTTTTGTAAATAAGTTTGAGAATTGTAGAAATATTAACAAAAACTTTTTGTAAATTTTAAATAAACACCTAAATAAAAAAACCGTGATCTAATGCAAATCTGGTATTAATGGCGTCCAGAAAATGCCGCACTTTTATATGCATTTGGTAATTTTTAAAACGTACTGCATATTGCACAAAATTGATTTGAAAAATTATTTCAAATTATTTACACATTAAAAATGTAATGTAGAAATATTAACAAAAAGTTTTTGTAAATTTAAAATAAATAAAACACTTTACCCGAATTAATGCGAATCTGGCATTAATGGTGTCCTTGTTATCACATGCATTATTTGGTAATGTATATTCCAAATTTGTTTTAAAAAATTATTGAAAATTATTTACACATTAAACGTAAGTTTCAGAATTGTAGAAATATTAACTAAAAAATTTTTGTAAATTTAAAATAAACAGATAAATAAAAAACACTTTACCGGAGAATAAATTATTTACACATTAAACGTAAGTTTCAAAATTGTAGAAATATTAACTAAAAATTTTTGTAAATTTAAAATAAACAGATAAATAAAAAACACTTTACCGGAGAATAAATTATTTACACATTAAACGTAATTCAATGTAACTTTGATAATTGTAGAAATATTAACAAAAATTTTTTGTAAATTTAAAATAAACAGACAAATAAAACACTTTACCCGAATTAACAGCTCAAAAAAGTAACTGTGATGCCGTGGATAGCAAAGTCGCAATAGACAGAAAAATCAAAAAATTTCCCAAACCTCTCTACAAATTTTAAATCTCGCGGGTGAAAAAAAAAAAAATTGACTCTCTGATGGATTAATCACGCCAGTCACTTGGTTACCATGACAACGTTGTCATGCAAAAAATGTTGATGTCTACCGAAAGGGAATTCGGTAAGTCAAAAACGTCACCAGTTGAATTATACACAAGTACCAATGTATCATATCTGACCTTGCCTTCAGAAGTGGACTAGTCCAGATTCCTTTCTTATCTAATCAGATTGCAATCATTGTCGCTAACCAATGTATAAACATGTGGATAACCAATGTTAAACATAATCAAAGGGTAAAACATAAGTATGGCCAAAAAGGAAACAGGTGTATAAATTACTACCATTGGTTAATATAGGTCATTAGGCAACGATGCTGTCTTAATCTGATTGCTGCCATTAAGGTAGAGAATCTGGCAATAAAGAGTTAGCCTTTTTGGAGGCAAGAGAGAGAGGGATAACTGCTGTCTAACCTAAAGAACTGAACGTGCTCTCAATTGAAACTACTTTTAACTGTGAAGATGTTTCTACTATAGTCATTACAGATACCTCTATGCAGTCAGACAAGTCTACGATAGAACTAGAAGCTGCCATGACTATGGCTGACTTGAGGCAAGCTGTCTAGGACAGCCAGAGGAGTTTTGACTAGAATTCACGAGGTAAGCTAATATATATATATATGGAAGTGAGATCAGTCACTCTGGCATAACCAGCTCATTACAAAAAATTGTATTTATTAATGATATAACTTGTATCAATATTTGTTCTAATAAATTGTGCATATTATTGTGAAAGTTCATATTTTTTTGATATTATTGTTGCTTGGGGTCTGAAACCTGCAATTCAGCCAAACACAACAAAATATTAGACAAGTTGGAAGATAAAGAAACAACACTTAAATAATAGCTAATGGGCAAAGTTCTTTTAAATGTTGGCTCAGAGAGAAATGGTAACAAAGAAGTACTTATTCTCCAGGCTTATCAGTTGCTGTTTTTTTTTTTTTTAGGTTTTCTCCTTTTCTGTCGCTCTTCTTTTATCTCTATCTAAAAATAGCTAGATATTTATTTATTGATCAACATTGGATGACTAGTTGAGTTGGCTATGGATCGGCTATCTGAGAAAAAAAAAATTGAGTCTCATTAAATCAAAATAGTCACTTTTTACTTATTTTGGATTTGAACCTAAATAATAGGTATAGCAAAAAATGTTGCATTACCATTGTGCGACATGGCTCTTATAAGATATTAGAAGGGGATAGATATTGATTATCGCTGAGCGCAAAACTTATTAAAAATAAAAATATAGTTAAGTCAGCAAACAGTACGTATACTTTCTTAGTAATGTTTAAAATATGTCGATGGTGAACTGTAAGGTTAAAGTAATAAAATTTTAAATAAAAATATAAGTAAGTAATAATTTAATAAAGCTATAAACAGTTAATGAATTATTATTAGTTTTTAATATTAACGTCTTTTTTTATCATTGAGTGATTATAATACTTAACTAATAAATTCAAACACTAATGTAAAGTAATTAATTCGTTCCTTTTTTATTATTCTTAAATAAGAATCCTATTTATAAATATTTTAAAAATATTACCTGTTTTATTGACGTTACCACATCTTGAAAATATCTAATATTTTGACATAAATGTCAAAATATTGTTAACCTTGCCTGGAAATTATAATGTATTAGTCTTTCTTCACATTTTAAAATATGAATTTATTTTTATCATTTGTTAATATATCAAATTATCATATTTGTCTTCGTACAAACTTTACGTAAATATACGTACATTTTTTTATTAAAAGAATTTAAACAATCTAGCTAAATGCTTGATGGAAACAGGTTTAATAACTTTAAAAAAAATGTTCTCAGAATAGTTAGCTGGTTTATTATAAGAATGTATATATATATATACATTCTATAAACAAATCTTTTTAATTCGGTTCCCGAGGAACTCCTTAGCGCTTGAAAATTACTTGATATTGTAAGAAACTGGAGTATTTGCATTTAGAATTATAAGCTACTAAGAATAAAAACTTGTTTTTAATGTGATTTTTTTATTACTCATAAAACACTATTCAATCAGTGATAACGCAGAGTTCTCGAGAGCAGATGGTCACTAAATTGCAGTTTCATTTATTTTCAGGACTTAATCGTCACATGATTCTCCCTCCTTTCTCATAATTAACTATTTCCTCATTTACACGTTAAGTATATACATATATTAATTAATAGAAGCAAATCCGCAAGATTAATAATTTGATAAAAAATTACAATTTTAACAGCCTTATATCTAAACGATTATCGTGATAATAATTAAAATATAAAGAACTCAGTCGGTCAAACTGAACAATTTATTACAAAATAAACTAACCAAGCCTTAAATAATTATTATACAATATTAATCAGTTATTAATATAATTTTTCTATTAAAAAAATAGATGTATTTCATGTACATTTGAAGTGATATGTTTTGTGATCTAGATGCGCAGGTGATGGAGTGAAGTCCCCGCGGGTCCGGACATATATTACATTATTATAACAATCACTTCATTTATATTGCAACTTTCCAATTGTAATGTATTTATGATCCGGTCATGTAATTTATAAAATTTTTAGCCTGTAAAAAACTGTTTTATAATTTTGTAACTTGGACAGTGGTTTGTGTGTTTGCGTGTGTAGGGGTGGGGGGTCTCTAGGCGGATGAGCAGACTCTTTGTGAAATACTTCATCTGGTTGGGGACCCTCCACACGGACTAACCATGCTATTGTCCTTTGCCTATGTTAATATTATGTTGTAAATTTTGACTTTGGCCTCACTGCACTTGGCGATGAGACACAAATAAACTTCTTTTGGAACAAAAACGATTTCAGATTTTTTTAAATAACAAGTGGCATCCCAAGGAGCAATAGAAACTATTATGAAAACATGTTATTAATTTAGAAATTTTGTCTACGTTAATGTGGTCTGCGCTGCTTAATGTTACAGGAGAGTGAAAGAGTCAAAAACTAAAGGTTTGCCATTGATTCGCAAATAAGTAAAATAAAAAAATAATTCGTTGGGTGAAAAGAATCTACTATAATCAAGCTCTCCTTTTGATTTTTTAATAATTATAAGAATCTAGGAAAGTTACAATATTAGAATCCTTATTTTTTAAAGTTCACTTATAAATGCTTAATAGATAGTTAAGTAAACTTCTTTTTTAAAAATAAAATTTAAAAAAATCAAGTAAATATAGTTAAATTTTTGAAATAAAATAGGAATTTTAAAATTACAATATGCTTAGTTGAATAACAAATATTGTTATTGATTTTTTGACGGGGGGGGGGGGTATTACAGTGAATAGGTTTGTTTTCAAATCACGTTGTTGTTATAAACTATAATGCAGGAGTGACCAATATTTGTGTTCATAAGATCTACTTTTTTATTTTAAATATGTGTTGCGATCGACCGATGGATCACGATCGACTTGTTGGCCACCCCTGTTATAATGGATTGCTGCAAACTTAATATCCAATGTTCCTCACTTATTTCATCTATAATCATGGGTTGTAATTACAAGAGTTAATTCTTGCATTCCCAATTTTCAACGAAAGATCTAAATACTTAAATCATCAATGGACTGCGGTAGTATTGACCCATTCCCCTTCTTTCAAACAATAGTGTTTCCTCATTTTTCTGTTTACCTATCCTATTAATATAGTTTTAAACACAGACACATATACATGTATCTATTTCAAAACAAATGTTTTTGGTAAATAATCCTAAACATCAAAAAAAATAAACATGAATTAAATAAAAGATTATAAATTAAGCTTGAACAAAAAGTATACGATTTCTCTTTTTTTTTTTTTACTAAATCAAGGAATATAAAGCTTAAGGGAATAACTAAGCTGTAAGTTTCTAAGCTAAAAAAAAAAAAGAAAGAAGAGAAAGTCAGGCTTAGTAATGGATATATTACAATGTCTTATATATAGATCATAAAAAAATATCAGAAACTAGACTGACAATAAGTTTTTTTGCAGACTTTTATAAAATGGCATGTTATTTATTCTACTTGTAATTTAAAATTTTCATAACCAAAACAAAATGCCTGTGTACATACGTATATATTTTATATTTCAAATCATCTCAAACGTTAACAAATTTCAATTTAAGCTCTGTATGAATAAATTTATTAGAATCTACACCTCAAACAGCTAACACCTAGCTATTTTGCTATCTGTTCCTAGCTGTTTTGAGATGTGGATTCTGATACATTTATTCACAGAAGGTGTAGCTGGAAATTTCTTAATGTTTGAGGTGATTTCATATTTATTTTGATAACAGTATGCACTGAAATTATTTTGATATAAGAAAGGGCATTGTAGCGTAGTAAATTATACTTCTTTCTGAATGTCAAAAAAATTTCCTGGTTCCAAGAAAGCTTAGAATTTTTTTTCAGGAACCCACCCAATCCTTAGCTAATTTAACTATTTATTCAATTATTGATAAGCAAAATTATAATTATTAAACTGTTATACTCTTAATCATATTTTCTTCCTCACTGTTATTCTTTTGAAGAAATGTTGGATAAATCTTTATTTAGTGATGACTTATTTATTGAAAGACTATTCATTGTTGATCTATCTGTCCTATATCTATCTGACGATGCCTGTCTATTTATCTTTTCTCTCTGTCTCAATCTACCTATCTTCTCAACTACCCATTTATTTCTGTATAATGATTAACTACATACTTATATATTTATCAGAATTTTCAGCAGTGTTGGAAAAAAAAAGTTTGTTTAATCCTCTAACATGTTAATATTTTGTTAATGTTCAACATTTGATTTTAATATTAAAATTGTATTTTATATTAGAATTCAATAAAATGAACTTTATTTGTTAGAAATATAAGTTTACAAATAAAAAACATTTTAAAAATATCATATATAAAAAATATTAATAGAATAAGTAATGAGAACAAAACATTTTTTTAGTACTTTAGCATTTAATGATGGACAGAAAAGCAATTAAGTGAATGGCTTCAGAAAGTCAATTAAATCTTTATTAACTGAAATTTATTTTTTAAAATAGGAATAAAAATATATATAAAACCATAATAAATGTATAAAATTCTGCTTTAAAAATTAAAATTGCATTTATAAGTTGTAGAATATTTTAAAAGAATCTAACCTGGTGTCTGTAGAGGCATGAACAATTAGTTTCAGGAGGCACAGATGCAGTTTTGTTAGAATTTGTTAACTTCTATTTTTAAAAATAAAAAATATGCTAATAAAATAAAAGTGTAATCATATATACTTTTTTTTATTAATTATTATATAATGATTGGGTAAAAATAATTAGAAATCTTTAATAAATTACACACAAAAAACAATTATTTTTGACATTTCAAAAATCTTCTCAAAGTAATTTCCAAAATGTACATGAAAATAGATATCCATAAATCACATGGAGGTTGGGTTAAATTTAAACTTTACTGCCTATTAAAATATACTGACTTCTTCAGATTTTTTATAAATTAATATATCAATATTATGTGAATTCTCTTTTCTGGCATCAAATGACTGCATATACAAAAAGAATAACATTAAAAATTGTGCAGAAGAATGATTTAAAGTGGAAGAAATTACCAGAACTATCTCAAACAAATAGTCATTTAATACACTAAATATTTAATAAGTTAATATTGTAAGCTTAAATATATTATTTTTTATCATTCACTAATGTAAAGAAAGTTATTTATTCATATCTCAGTAAAATATCATTTATTTCCATTTTAATTTCATATGCTTTACACTATGATTATTTAATATTTACAATATTGATTTATTTGATTAACACAAGAGATGTTACAATTGTTTTCATCCTTTGTTTAATTGATTAAAAGTTTAAAATTATTAATGCCTTATTTACATCTGGTCAAAATGTTATTCCCATTAGTGTTAATGAATATAAGCTTATTTAACATTATAGACTTAAATAATAGATAGGCCTATTTTATTTTTTATCATTTACTGACTTAAGAAAAGATTTTGTTCAACAATTTGTAGGAGTGTATTTTATTTCTATTTTAATTTTATATTTTTTAAGCTATGCTTAAATGATATTTACAATTATTCACTTGTGTTTGATTACACTGGAGAACAAAATTTTTGTTGCATCCACAAAAGCACTTGTTCTTATATAATTTGAGTGTGCTGATCTCAAATCTGATATTAGTTTTTTTCTGTAAGCTACAGTTTTTTTTTTTTTGCAATTCAAGATTTTAGGTTTCAGCTTATTGTAAAATTCTCAACATTTAGGTTAACATAATGAAGTAAAATGTCTTCTTGGGCATCATCTTTGTAAAAATATAATAATTAATATAATGCAGTAAATATACTAATACACCAAAATTATCATTGCATCAGAATTTGTCTACAATTTCAAAATAGAACACATTAAAACACTTATTTTAATCATAAAATTTGTGCAAAACAATTAAATTCTATTCAGGCAAAAATTTGCATTTGTAGCTCTTATGTTTGGGTACTTGTTGAGAACAATCTTGTTTGATGCTCCAGAAGTGTTCTGCCATCATATTTCTGTCCCATCACCCCTGATAATGCTCTTCCATCATCTTCACATCTTGGTGAAAGCATTCTCCCTGCTCACCACTAACTGTTCCAAGATTTTCAGGAAACCTAGCAAGGTGACTGTTCAGGAAGTGAATCTTAATGCTCATGTTACATCCAATGTCATGGAAAGCTAACAGCATCCTTTGAACTAGAAGTTTACAGTTTTCTGCTTTTTTGTTGCCAAAGAAGTTCTTTGTAACTGCCACAAAAGACTGCCGTGCTGCTTTTTCTTCATTATTTATCTTTCTGGCAAATTCTTCATCACATATGAGGGTTCTAATTTGAGGTCCCTTGAATGCACCTGCTT
The DNA here is from genome assembly GCA_028023455.1 of Epiperipatus broadwayi. Lineage (NCBI taxonomy): Eukaryota > Metazoa > Onychophora > Udeonychophora > Euonychophora > Peripatidae > Epiperipatus > Epiperipatus broadwayi. The sequence goes on from JAQFVV010006237.1 coordinate 5,952,148, forward strand.
TTATCTTTTTGAAAAACAAAGCAGAAAAAGCAGAAATAATATGTTGAAAGCATCCACTTTCTCTATTCAAATCCTAAACAAACTGCTTCATTAAACCAAGTTTGATGTGAAGTGGGGGGAAATGATTCTGTCTTGATTAACTACAGATTTATTCACAATATTTTGCATCCCTACTTGATCACCATATTCAGTTTATTTGTTCTTAGAAAAAATAAACGCATTGAAAACTGGAACCGGGAGTGTCTCAGAGTGTGGGATAGTCATATTGCTGAAGAAATATTAGAATATGCGATCATATGCCTTTTTTTTTTGCCGAAGTCTTTTGTATGGATCACACAGAAATAACAGTCACTGCTGTGGTCCTTACATTCACACCAAACCATGGGGGTAACAAAAGGCATTTCTTTGTGTTTTCCTTTTGTCCAGTCATGAAGCATTTTTTCACAATTATGACACACAATGTGAGGAGCCCAATTCTTGTCTTGATCACCAAGAGGAACTTGAAAATAGGCAATATATGCATGTATCACAAATCATGAAATATTGTACCTTTGATGTTGAAGTATGTAACAGCCAGATATATAACAGAATGTGTCAGCACTATTCTTACATTGGCACCTATTCGAAGAAGCCATGATTCAATATAAAAACAAAATAAGAAGGTGTTTTTATCAGATAATATTTTTTACATTTAAAAACAACTACAGTTATATAAAAGTAATGTTTGTAAAACATTAATTGCCTTTGGGTTCTGTTCAATCCAAGAATCATTGCCCTTTAACTCCAATTTGAAAACCAATGCATGCCATTAACTGTAACAAAAAAAAATTAAAATTGCATAAAAACTAGATGATTCACCAAAAAATGGATTTCAGATTTGGAATCAGTGCTGCAGAAATATATAGAAAACGTTCTAAAACCTCATGCAACAGAAAATGAAAAAAAAATTGTTGTCCACAGTCATCAGCACATGAGGTTGTTAAAGATAATCTTCAGTTTCCATTCTTTGTAAATTATTTGATTATAAGTTTAAAATTATTGATGCTATATTTTCATCTGACTAAAGTAATATTTTCATTCTGAATTTCCAACAATCTTAGAAAAGCCATACTTACTTAACAACACAACATTAAAACATAGTCAGGGTCTTTCTACAGTTTATCATTTGCTGACATGAAGAGGATAATTTATTCATTCATAGCTTATAAGAATAGAGTTTATTTTGTTTTCATTTTAGATAAATAGATTGATAGACAGACAGACAGACAGGCAGACAGACAGACAGACAGATAGATAGATAGATAGATAGATAGATAGATAGATAGATAGATAGATAGATAGATAGATAGATAGATAGATAGATAGATAGATAGATAGATAGATAGATAGATAGATAGATAGATAGATAGATAGATAGATAGATAGATAGATAGATAGATAGATAGATAGATAGATAGATAGATAGATAGATAGATAGATAGATAGGCAGGCAGGCAAACAGACAGACAGACAGAGAGACAGACAGACAGACAGATAGATAGATAGATAGATAGATAGATAGATAGATAGATAGATAGATAGATAGATAGATAGATAGATAGATAGATAGATAGATAGATAGATAGATAGATAGATAGATAGATAGATAGATAGATAGATAGATAGATAGATAGATAACAATTTATGCAAGTAAATAAAAGACAGAAATATAGGTACATATGCAGGTAAATAATAGATAATCTCTATTTATTTATCTATATACAAACTTACTTACCTATATACCTATCTTCATCTATCCATTTTATTTCTTCTTCTATTTACCTATTACTTTACATAATTTTGATCATTACTGTTTATTGCATAATCATATAAACATGACTTTAGACAGTTGGCATATAAAACTGCCTTTGAAAATCAACATTAAAATATCAGCAATTTAGAATGTTTAAAATGGTCTAATTATTTAAAAAAATATTATTATTATTATTTTTAAACCATTGATAGGTTTGACATTTTTTATTACAGGCTTCCAATTTTCTATTAAATATTCTTTACAATCTTCTCAGGTTCTTATATGTTATGCAAAAGAAAAACAAGCCCAATGGGATACATTTTCATTTCGGTATTACATTATGTGAAAAATATATGACATGTATATATATTTATATGCGTATATGTTCATATTTATGTGCCTATATATATATATGCGTGCAAATATTAAGTTATATGCCTAATAACAGACCGAGAAATGAAGCAGCATTGCACTATGATTAAAAAATGGCTTTTGATCATCATCGATTGTAGTTTGCCATTCTTGCTATTCTATCAATATAATTTATTAGAATATCTTAATTGTAATGTTATACCATAAAATGAACCATCTCATTTGAAATGCTTGCATATATAATGTTCTATAAAATAACTAGAAAACAATATATATAAAATTCTTAGTTATTTTGATAAAAATCTGCTGTCTGCAGTTAAAAAAAAATTCAAATAAAATTAAAATGAAATAATGTGGCATAGCGTTAATTAATTTTTCTTTTGACGTAAATCAATGTTTGTTTTTTAAAATCAAGAAGCGTAAAATAAGGTAATTAAATATATAAATTCATCATTTAATTCTTTTTAGTTAAGTACACAAATCAATTTTTAAATATAATAAAATTAATAAAACACAAATAAGATAATTAATTCTATATATATTATTTATATTCATTTTTTTTTTTGCTTACCTAGCATTTAGACAAATACCATCTCCGCCTTTTACTACCGGAGCAGAAATGACATTACCTCTTTTTTCATTTTTTTTTTTTCATTTAGTAATTTTTTATTTTCTATTTTTTTTTCTGTAAATTTAATTTACTCAATAAGCTTGAGTACTCGAGAAGGTCAATTCTCTCTTTAATAAAGGTCAGTTACTATCTTTAAATTTTAAAACTAAAATAGTTCTAATAATTTCTAAAAATAGAAAGCAAACATTATTAAAGTAAAACATTTAGTTCGTTTAATCAGGCTGATATTTGCAGACAAAAAGCATTAAGAGCGATTTTCCGAAGCTAAAAAGAAATCACGTGATTTTACATATATTTAAATAAAAAAATTCAATGTACAATGACGTATAGATCTATAGTACTCGAATTAAATTAGATAATTTCTGGTTTTATTACTGGCGGCAATATGAGACTGCATCTTAAAAATAAGTTCCTTTCTAGACTACATGATCCCCCCAGAGATTTTCGAGATGATAAAGCTTTCAATAACAATAATAATATTTTTTTTTAATGAAATTGCTGCTAGATAGCGTAATAGTAGTTATTCGGTTGGTCAAATTTGATGCTTCAACAAACCTTAAAAGTTGCACATTTTAGAATTATTGAAAAGGTCACTAGTACTTATTTAAAAAAATATTGCACTGCAAAGATAATACCACTGATTATCTTGTGTATCATCTGGGATTCAAATCCAGGCCAAATGAAGTTATTTTTCAAGTAGTTTACATTTTCCTTCAGGTAGTTAGTTCATATCTGATAAAAGTAAGCATCTAGTGATGTGTATGGAGTATTTAATTCTCCTTAGCTAGTGCATAAAGTGAATGAAAATTGTTCAAACCCTCATCAACTGGTGATTGACTGATCTAAAGAATGATGACTTCTCGTTCACTCTTCCTTTATGAAAGGTGACTATAAATGTCTTTACCTAATAGTGGGCTATTTATTTTACAAGACTATTTCTATCCATCTATTTACAATAATCTACTGAACTAAGCAGTGTTGGTTTGTAGTCAAGCATTGGTGGCCGAGTGGGCAGCACAGCCGCCTTACAAGCAATTGTCCCGGATTTGCAGGTTCGCTTCCCAGCCGATGCTTTGGCACATGAAAAAAAAGTTCATTTGTAAAAGAAAACTTTAAAAAATGTAATTAGTTTAAAAGGTTATTGATTGAATTAATTAAAAAAAAAAACATGTAAACTATTTTATAAAAGTGATAGTAGATTACTCTAAGAAAAAGATTAGATAACATGAAATTTAAAAAATAAATTAGATAAAATGGAAATGTAAAAATTAATTTAAAAAAAAAAAAAAACAGATTCTAGTTATGATCAAAATTAAAAATGATAAGAAATTAAAACAATGGGTGAGGAAAAAGTATAAAAAGTCGCAATTCTCTATTATTATTAATCTGATCTTCAATGTGTAATTTAGTCTGGTCTTCAATCTGTAAGTCAGTCTGGTCTGAATTTTGTGATTGAGTTATTCAGCTTTTCCACTCTTGAGTCTGTGAATCATTCCAGTCTTTATTTTGTGAATGATTCATTATGTTATTCATTACTCCAGAGATTTAGAAATCTAAGAACAAATGGAGCCATTCATTACTGCTACTGAAAATATCATTGTAGAAGCCACAGAACTAACAATGTGCTAGATTGTCTTTGAAGTGTTTGAGTGGTTTCAGGTGCCAACATCTTCTGCAAATCAGCTCTTCCTGCCGGAACCCTCACTGAATACTGATGCGAAAATGGTGAAATATACCCTACCACAAACTCTCTCCCATTGTCAAGACAAAGAAATGGAAAACAAGCCCTGATACCATCGAGGGTGACCAAAAAACCAACCAGATGAAAACTGATAATCATGAAAACCTAGGTAAAAATATTTTGATACTTGTCTATAGACACCTTATATTTATTTTAAATGAACTGAATTTTAACAAAGGACTATGATAAAATGTAGCCTGATTAATCATTTATATTTTTTATGTAAATTTTTGTGATATTATATTGTTATATTATATTAGATATGTGTGTGTTTGAATAAATATTAATGTTTGCTTAAATATTATTTGGTTTATTCTCTCTCTTTCTTGTCACTGCATCATCATTAATTTCAAGTTATAAGCATTATATGTGTTAAGTTCAATATGCTGGACCCGTGTTAAGAGTATGAGCTAGCCTGGGATATTTCAAGTGCTGGATTATGTGCCTATCATCCAAATCATGCCAACTATATAACATAAGGTTGGCTGGCATCTGACTTTGATCCTCAAACCAAATAAAATGCTTTGAATGACAAAGGTTTTGACCCAGCAGTCGAGGTGGTCATGGTCAGCAAATATGGTCATGTTACATTCTGTATAGCTCGATATGACCACGGGCATCATTGATGGCTATGATATCAATGGTATTCTCCTCTCTGTCTAAAGGGCTTGTCTGTCCACATAGTATTAAAGATATAAAATAATAATTACCAAAAAGCTATGTATTGAGCTTAATAATATATTTGTTAAAGTTTAGATTCTAAAAGGTATTTAAACCCAGTTAAATAATGAAAATTTCTGGGGACCCGGTTCAATATATTTCACTTTATGGTTATTCTGTTTTCAATCATTATGTTGTCTTTCTTATATACATTTCAATGAATTGAATTATGCAAACATAATCAATTTAATAGACAACCATATATTATAATTATGCTTTTATTATTATCAAATCGACTTTTGTTCAAAATTAAACTTTGTCAAGATGTTACATTAATTCTATATGCCATGTGATTTACATATCCTCATACTACTACTCAGGATTACTGCGGATCACAAATGCACTTCACCACTGGGACAGCAAGACACCAAGATAATTAATAAAATTTATATGTAAATAAAATTATTCACATTTTCGAATCATTTCATTGTTAATATAAGTTCTGACTGTGAATATTTTTTATTTAAATATAAGAAAAACACTTCTTTACTTAAACATATTTGTGACAACCACCCAGTCTTCAAATTCCTATGCGATATATATATATATATATATATATATATATATATATATATATATCGCATATATATATATATATATATATATATATATATATATATATATATATATATATTCTTATCATTACGCAAAACTGAACAGACCGATGGTATTTTGTTGTGATAATTAATAAAATTTACAATCTTTAGATTTCTAAATCACTTTTATTTCTAGAAACACATTCTGATTGTAAATATTTATCATTTAAATTATAAAAAAAATATTTTTTTTATTTAAACTTATTGTGGCAGTTGCTTTGGCCTCAAAATAGATTTCATATATACTCTACCATGGCATTAAACCAAGCAGGCCTGTGCTCTTTCCCATCACTACAATTAATAAAATTTATATGTAAATATAAATGTTTAAATTTTCTAATCATTTTTATTCAAATATTCTAATTTATATAAAATGTAACATATTATTAGTAATAATTTACTTAAAAATAAAACTTATTTTAAAAATATTGTTTCATAATTACGATAATTCTTCATATAATGATTTACAACTTTTAAACATGTTGTTTACTTGGGAGTAATGATAGAGTATCCACCTCTGAAATTTCAGATTTGGGTTTGATATTGCATTGTGCTAACATTTTTTTAGTGTTTATCGTTCTTTTTTTGTTATTATTATCCTGAAATAGTTTTTTCTATTTTTAATACTGATATTATATGGTTTTTTTTAGATGGAATATTATCTTTTTGCATGTTTTATGAAACAGCTTTTGCTTGGATGCGTTTTTTAGCTAAAAACTTTCAATTGATCCGTAATCCACACTATGGTTAAAATCTAAGAAAAACATCATAATTAAAAAATAAAATTTTTAAAAAGATATTATTGCATGCTAAATTATTAATTATTAATAAATTTTATGGAAATTTTTTATTATTAATAGAAAACAAATGAAAATATTTTTACTGCAATAGTCTACTTATATATTTATAAATTGGAGGCTTATTCCATTCTTAATAAAAAAATGTAAACAAGTTTTTTTTTTCTATATGTCATAGCATCGGCTGGGAGGCGAACCCGCAACAATCGTCTGCAACCAACTGCTTGCTTGCAAGGCTGCTGCGCTGACCTCTCGGCTAACAACTCTTGACAAATGTAAACAAGTTTTGTGTCAGGTAAATTCTAATTTAAAACTAAGAAATGGATTTGAAAAACAAATAACTTTTAACAAAAAAAAAAAGTATTACTTAATAGGATGTAAATGTTTTATCAGTTGTATTATTTAAATTGCTCTAATTTGGTGTTCCTGGTAAAATATAAGTGATGCAAAAAAAACTAAAAATATATAAATAAATTATAGTTTCTGGTAGATAAAAAAATAAATAGTAGTGCTAGTGTAAATATATTATTATTGAAGGTTTATAATTTTGTTAATTGGAACTGTGAATCAGTTTATGCCTGACAAATTTTCAATGAGTTTTTCGACTGCTTTTAATAAATTATTGACCTGCTGGTTAATGTTGATCTAAATTGATTTAAAAAAAATAATGAAAATAAGACAGATAGATGCCAAACTCTCTTTGTTCTTTGCTATGAAGAATGGAGCTTCCAAAAAATCATATTCTGAATGTACTTAATATTTTTAATAACGAGGTAAGTAAATTATATATTATATAATATCAGAACCAGTCTGAGAAGAGGTGGGAAGAATTGCAATATTTATATTACTATTATTTTAATTTTACATGTAAATTGATTTATTTAAAAAGATTTTAACGGAAAGATTTTTAATCCAAGATGACATGGCAAGTCTAATTATTATTTTATTGTAGTATGTGTTTTATTCCCCCTGTTTATTTTATAGAAGTAAATGAATAAAACAAATAAGGACGTATTTACCAAGCACATTAAATGACTAAAGCTACATTTTGAAGTCTTTCTTGCAAATCCACTGAAAACAAAATGTCTTTTAATTTACAAATTTTATTTCATAGAATGAAAGGAGGGATCCAAAATTTATCTTGCACAAAGGTTCTTTTTATTCATACAGTGAACCTGCTACCCTCCTATTGTCCAATCCCAATCCTAATTTTTTTTTATAAGTTCCAACTTTTATTTAATGACTATTTTTCTCCCAATTTTATTGAGCCTTGCACTAAATTCATACATTTGTCTTTATTTTCCTGGGTGTACATTGTCTCATACACTTTTCTTTCTTTATAATTTTTACAATAGCTTATCATCTCAATACTTTCATCACATTTCATAATATGCCCTGTTTCTATAAAATTGCAAAATAGTCCTGACTTAATATCTCTCCTTATTATTGCTCTGTCATGCTCCTTTCCTCTTTTTATCTTACTTTTTACTGACTGACCTAGAACACACCATCATACATTTTTTACTTATAATTTTATAAACAATTCTTATCTTACTACTCCTATCATTCAATGAACTATATAATAATAGATTTAATATTACATTTACAGTAGAAAATAATGAAGGAGTAATATATTTAGATTTAGTTGTGAAAAAGGATGAGAATGGGGGGATTAAGATAAAACATTGTATAAAGGGGGGGGGAATGTTAGAAGTATGGTACATCTGAGATCTTAACAACCTTGGTATCAAAAAATGGGACTCATGAAAGGAATAAAAGACAAAAATAATAGGCTTACATTGAATAAAAAGAAGGCAAATGAGCAAAAGTTGCAGGTTCAGAAGAAAAATGTTGAATATGGAAATAATAGTAGGGTTGTAAGAAATATATTAATGAGAGATAGGAATGGATATGAGAAATTTAGTAATAGAAATGAAAGCAAAATTAAAAAATTGATTTCTATTCTATATTCAAAAGAGATATATAAAATTTTGAATGGTAGAAAAGAAAAAATGAATAAGAATAATAGTGTTGAATGGAAAAATGGAAAATTGTTTAAAATGTTATTGAGTATAGGACTGATAGGAGAAATAAGACATTAATAGTTTACAAAATTACATGTAAGAAATGTATGATAGTGTGAAAAGTAATATAAAAAGGGTAAAAGAGCATGAGAGAGCTATAAAAAGGAGAGATATTAAGTCAAAATGATTTTGCCATTTTTTAAAAATAGGACATCTTATAAAATGTAAAGAAAATATTGAAGTTATAAGATATTATAAAAATTATTAAAAAAAAGTATATGAAACAATGTACACACTGGAAAATAAATACAAATGTATGAATTTAGTACAAAGCTCAGTAAAATTGGGAGGAAAATTGTCATTAAATAAATGTTGGAAGTTATCAAAAAAAAATTAAGATTGGAGTTGGTTAATAGTGGAAGTTTAGTATGAAGATATGTAAATCACATGGCATATAAAATTAATGTAGCATCTTAACAAGGTTCAATTTTGAACAAAGTCAATTTGATAAAAATAAAAGCATAATTATAATATATGGTTATCTACAAAGTTGATTATGTTTGCACAATATATATATATATATATATATATATATATATATATTGTATACAATATATATATATATATATATATATTGTGAGAGTACCATATGAGCCTCATCTAAAACAATTTGTGTTTCTTTGTGAATTTAACTCTGCCTATATTGAATCAACAGATATAAATAACATACACCTATCTTAAGCTTTTCATATATCAGCTATATACATAAACTAGTTAGTATTAAAAGAATAATTCTAAAAATGAAATAAATGTTTCCAACTAATAGTATTTTTTTTATTAACTAAAACTTGACATTTGACAAAGCCTTAAGTCAACATTGGATTTTTATCAGTTGAAACAAAGGAAATAAACATTTAGAGTTCATTACAAATTGTATATTTTAAACAATAGAGAGTGTGAGCATGATTATGTGATATGCTTGCAGAAATTAATCCAAGTATAAAAACAAACTAATATTGTAATAACAATAATCTTCTATTTAGTTATCAAGGCAATAACTACATCTGTAAATTTAAATGTGTTCAAATTTAGAACACATTTAAGAAAAAAAGAAGATTCACTATTTTAAAACTGTCTTCAAGTAATTAATTTGCTTACTTTTAATATTATAAAGGACTATAAAAAAATAATGATTGAAATTGACAAGGTTATAAGAGTTATCAACATCTTCAAAATGAGTTTTCAAAATATATGTTTAAGAAGACAAAAATTTATAAAGATGTTCTTTGGCTAGACAATTTATGCCAAGGATTTCTGCTGATGTTTTAAACCTGAACATGTAAATTTATTCCTACTTAATGCCTAAAGTATAATCATCGTAATTTCCACTAAAAAAGGTTGCCTTAATAATGGAGTATTATATTGAAGAAGATTTTAAATATTTTACTACACAAATATTTAAAAAAATAAATATTTGGATTACCTCTTCAAAGGATGATCAAGGAACTTTACCTTTCAACATTCATCATCATTTTGTTTTATCTAAGGAGGAATATGAAACCATTATTCTTTTGCATCTTGGAATACTTTGTTGTGTACTTTAATAACTCTTAAACTTTATTTCCTTTGTGGATAATTATATTTACATGGAGAAATTATTTCATATACTAAATTGATTTTAACAGAATAAGTGGAGAACTGATAAAATGAACATTTTATTTTAATTTATTTAATAAAATTTAGATATTGATATTTTGATATATGCTCTGATGAAAGTGATGGCTGACTAAGGTAAAAGTTTTTAAATTATTTCAATTTGGAAGTAAGTTTTATTATATTCCAAATTGAACCTTACCTGACAATTATCATAATTTCTTTTTGAACAATAACATAATTAATATCAGAATACATTCTATTATTAATCTAGTGGAAATGGATGTTATCTTATATAGACATATAACACACACTGAATCATTTTAATGACACAATATGTAGATTTATAATGTATGATGGTATTATTTATTGTACACATGATTTTAAATTATATATATGTAAATAATTACATTATGTTTATTCTAAATGTTAAATAGTTTATTATTGTATATATATAAGCACAGAGTATAATTCTAAATTTTAATATTTTTATTATTTATGTGATAATATTTTTGTTTCTATCACGGATTAAAATGTGTTAAACTTGATTTTAAAATTAAACAGGTCTCGTTTGTTTATTTTATTTAGTCATTTTATAAAACCAATAATTATAAATATACATACTCATGCATATATATATATATATATATATATATATATATATATATATATATATATATATATATATATATATATATTGAATCAACTTAGTGATTTGATATTTATAAAAAAGTTATATATAGCTTATACTAAATTTCTCATTACTATGGGATATTTGTGGAAATGCCTGAAAAGAGTCAATTGCAATTTCTACTCTGAGCTCGAATTCCAAGAATAATGAGGTTATTAATAGAGGAGTGGATTGGATTATATTTATTTTAAATCACATCATCCATGGCATTCTATAAGAAGAGTCAAATTCTGACTATATACAGATGGGACTTCCTTGAGTCCTGAAAAGGATCATCCCGTTATAATATATCTATATATAATTAATCAAAACAATACAATAATTAATACAGTAAAAAATATTTTAAAAACAAATATATACCACAATTTAATAGAAGTACTTTCAACTATCTATGTAGTCATTATCAACTAGATTCAAATTGTATTACAAAAAACTGTTACAAATTTACTTAAATATCAATACAATTTATTTGTAATGAACAAGTAAAATTTATAAAACAGATATATAAAAATATATGTTGAGTCACATTTTATACTACTCCTAATTTAAATAGATTAATAAATAATTCAAAAAATAGATGTAGTATTTTAAATCAAAATTGTGCAATATATAAATGGCTGTGTGTTTGTGGAAAGGCATATATAGGTGAATCTCGATGTACATTGGAGAAAAGATCAAAGGAGCATTTGTTGTTATAAAAGAGTACAAAAATCAAGACAAGAGAATGTTAGAAATGATGACATATCACCATCAGTATTTTTTGAGCATAATGTAACATGTAATTATGTTTTTGATTTTGATTTTAATAAAGTTAAGATTTTGTGTATTGAAAGAAATAATAATAAACGCAAAATTAAAAAAGCTATGTTAATAAAAAGTGAAAAGCATCATTTGATAAATAGACAGGTTGCCAATATAAAATTAATGAATTGTGGGAAAATTGATGTATGATGTATTACTTTTTGTTTACATTTGTAATGGTTTTTTGTAATACAATTTGAATCTAGTTGATAACAACTACATAGATAGTTGAAAGTACTTCTATTAAATTCTGGTATATATTTGTTTTTAAAATATTTTTACTGTATTAATTATTGTATTGTTTTGATTAATTATATATATCTTATTATAATTGTAATATGGACATTGATATATATATATATATATATATCAATATATATATATATATATATATATATATATATATATACTAAAATACAAAACTAATAAAATGAAAATAATTGTTGCAATAAATTAATAAGTAACTTTTCTATAATTTATTGTTTTAGATCAATGAGTCTCAACCACGTACCACGCACTTTAATGTGCCATGAGATTCCTGAAGTGTGCCACCATACATAAGTGATGTCAGAAAAGTGTGCAATGCACATGACTATTACAGCTTTAGCTATTGGCTTATAATACAATATATTGTTTAGTCTACTTGTCAACAGATTGAAGTGTACATATGGCATCTTATATAATTGCATTCACGTGTGTAATGTCACAATATTGTATTGTCAAACATAATTAAAATGAATTCAGAGGTAATATACAATATACAGTTTTGAATAAATTTTTAACAAAACCATTTCTGATTTAAAAGAACTTCTAAAATGGATAAATGGATAAAAAAAGAAAACTTAATGACAATAATGATGATGATAGTGGTCAGGTTAATGAGCCCAAGCCCAGTACAAGTAAAAATATTTTATCTGGCAAAAAATGTAATGTTCATCATAAATATCATGACGACTTTCTAAAATTTGGATTTACTTATACAATGGAAAATGATCAAATTATTCCCAAGTATGTGGTTTGCAGTTGTAAATTAGCAAACAGTGCTATGATTACAGAACAAGTAAAGTTTTTTGAAAAGCAATTTAGTGTATCTGAAAAATCTCATATAGCTTCTTATGCAGTGACTAAATTAATTGCTCTTAAACATAATTTAGCTGAAGAAATTATATTACTTGCTTGTCATAAAATTGCAAAGAGAATGATCTGTGAATCAGCAGAAATTAATATTTGTAAAGTACCACTTTCAAATAACACAATTCATCAAAGAATTATAGATTTGTCTCTAAATATTGAAGAAAATACTGCTAAAACTCTTGCAAATTCAAATTTTGCTCTACAAATTGACGAAAACAACTGATATTATAAGAAAAGCTCACTTAATTGCATTCCTTCGATTCATTTACGAAAATAATATAATTAATCAATTTCAATGTTGTCGTGAATTATCTGATTTTACAACAAGAAAACATATTTTCAATGAAATTCATTCGTATTTACAAGAAATTGAAAATTTGTGGAAATCATGCATTGGTGTTTGCCCAGATGGTGCTCCCACTATGACTGGATCTATAAAAAAAAATGTAACACATGTAAAAGAACATAATGCAGATATTGTAATTACCCACTGTTTTTTGCATCGGAAAACACTGATTAGAAAACAATTACCATCAAAAATGAAAATGGTAATCGAGCAATGTGTTAAAATTATTAATTATATAAAATCACGACCATTAAAAAGTCACTTATTAAGTCAATTATGCCAGGCTATGGATTCGAAATAGGAGTTGTTGTTACTGCGTACGGAATTTAGATGGTTGTCCAGAGGAAACGTTTTATCTCATGTCCTTCAATTAAAAAATGAGATAAAGATATTTTTGAATAAGATAATAATCAAGATTTCATTGATTTGTAGGAAGACAAAATATGGTGTGCTAAGCTGCTATACTTATCTGATATTTTTGTTATTTTAATAACATAAATGCAAGTATGCAAGGACCGAAAGAAAATATTTTAAACTCAACCGATAAATTGTTGGGATTTTTAAAAAAAAATACTATATGGAAGAATAAAGCACAAGAAGATAATTTAGAAAAGTTTGAGTCAGTTCCAAAAGACTGTTATAAAATAATTCATAAAATAGTTATTGATCATTTGGTAATTTTAGAGTAGAGGATTGTTTATTACTTTCCAAATTTAAAAATAGACAAATTTGATTGGATTTGAAATCCATTTGTAATAAACAATACCTATTTGTATGATTTAACTTTGCAAGAAGAGGAAGAACTAATTTCAGTTTGTAATAACGAGATTTAATTTCAAATCATTCACAAGAATCAATTAATTCATTCTGGATTAATCTTTCGTATGATTATCCAACAATATCAAAAAGAGCTTTACATGTATTATTACAATTTTCCACATCTTATTTGTGCGAATTCGGATTTTCGGCTTTGACAAATATTAAAACGAAAAAAGATCCGGGTTTGTAAATGTAGATCACGAAATACGAGTGGCGTTATCCTTTTTATGCTCAAATATAGAAGAAATTATAAAATCCATCAATTTCATTTTTTTGCATTAAATGTAATATGTATCAATAAATAAACATTTTGTTAACTTTGTAATGGAATTTCATTTTATATTAAATTGAAAATTATTATCCTATGCGTTTTTTACAAAATGTGTTATAGGTACATCAATCATTTAAACAAGTGAAAGTCTTTTAAATTTACCTTATTGTTTTGTTAGTGTGCTACCAAGTTGTTGTTTTTTATTTGTTGTTGCTATTAAAAGTGTGCCATGATAAGAAAAAGATCGAGAATCATTGTTTTAGATATAGCTTTTTCTGTAGAAACTATTATTAGATAGTGAATTAATCTTGGATCATTGTTGTTTATAAATAAGTTTTTAAATTTTCACTTTAGAAAAACAGATCTTAGCTGCTGCTACATTTATAGTATAATATTAGAAAAATTCTTAGGGCTACTGCAACTTTTGAAAATATTTATTCAAAGTCGCTTTTACATACACATTTCTGTTTTAACAATCTAAATCTAACTATTCAATTTTTATTCTTGACACCTATTATCTGTATGTCAGTATATTCAATGAGCAATTTATCCACTACTTTGAACACTTTTTAGGAAAAATCTTTATTGTAACTATATGTGTACACAATTTTACATTTTAACTGTCCCCGAAGGCTTCTTCAGAGCCAATTTTACTTTTAATTTAAAATTGGCTCTGAAGAAGCCTGCAGGACAGTTGAAATGTAATATTATGTATGCATATAGGTACAATAAAAGATTTTTCATAAAAAGTGTTCAAAGTAGTGGATAAACTGCATTTATATAAGATATAACAAAATAAAGGAAGTGGTAAATTTGGTAATATATTCAATGAGGTGGAGGGGGTGGGTGGGATCAATTGTTATAAATAATAAACAAGGTAAATGGTTTTGCAGATATATCAGCAATATTTTTTAGCTTTAATTTTTAGCCACATTCTGAAAGTTTATTCATTTTATCATTTATCAATTTCGCCACAAAACAATTTAGGAAATACTTTAATTTATAGTTAAATAATTCCCAAATTCTTTATTTTACAGTACTCTTAAGATGCACTTATTTCATTAAAAGATAATTGAGAAAAATTTCAAGAAGAGTAAAGTTTAGAGAATTGAATGATTTTTAATTAAGGAGAAAGAATAGAATATTATTACCATTAAAAACTGTCTCATATGTTTTTTTATTTATTTTATTTACATATTAAATTTCATTCTGCACTAATTCTAAATCATGTTTTTGAGATTTGCTTCATCTCACCAGAATAAAATGTGCTGATTTCACATTTTGAAATGAACATTACATATAAACCAGGAAAAAACACTAAAATTGGATCCTTCTGAGATAAATCCTACATTTGCTTGAAACTACTTCAATAAAATTCTCAAGTTAAGAATTCCTAAATTGAACATCGCTAAAACGAAATTCTATGCATGACTATTGCATAGCTTATATAATAATGATAATATAAAATGTATAGATATTTAGTATTTTTTTCCAGAAATAAACGAGTAATTAAATGCTGAAGAGGATAAATTTTTAACTGAATTGTTTTTTAAGAGATTTTTAAAAAGTAATAATAATAAAAAAAATAATAGATACAAGTTTAAAACTGATATCAAAACAGTAAGAGAGCTGGAAGTATAATAATGCATTTTAATGATATTAAAGCAGTAGATATAATGTAAGTCTAAATATTAAGATTTTAGATTAATGCATTGATAGAATAACAAATAATGACAAATTGTCATTATATACTCAATATAGTTTATGAGTGAAGCATCCCACTGGCTAGTTGCCCCAACTGTCATTAGAAAAGGGAAACTTAAAACATATTTAAAAAAAAAAAAAAAACAATAAACAAAATATGAGAATCGAAATTTTAAAAAATATTTTTAGAAGAATTTCTGTAAAAAATAAATAAACATATAGCTAAGCAAACATATAATTAAGCATTAGAAATGACAGATTTGAACTGTGATTCAGAATCTTTGAGATTTTAAATCTCCTCCACATTATCAATGAACTAAACTTCTAATCAAATAGTTTATAACTCAGAAAGTCATATAATTTTTAAGCAATGAAAATGATATAATTTAGCTGTAAACCATGAGACTTCAGTTGTCAAATCCACAAGTATATTGTTGTTCTAAGCCACATTAGATGTCCTAGTTTAAAACAGTGATGAAATACTGAATTCAGGATTTAAAAATAAATTCTCAGCTAGTAATTAAATAAATAACAACTCATAAAAAAACTTCAGTTTAAACTAACTGAACGAAACTTTAGTACTTTAATGTCACACGACCTCCCAATTGAACTAGTATAAGGTCAAACAAAAGCAGATAATGAATAAAAGGAAATAGTCATTATTTCTAATAATATATAGTAAAAAGTGTAATAATGTTCAAGGGTAAATAGTTTTATAAGTAATCATTAAAAACCAGTCAACAATCTTAATATCATTAACAATCAACAATGTCTAACTGTTGTTAAAAGGAGGCTGCCTTGACAACATTTAGAAATTGTTGATTGTTATTGATATTGAAATTGTCTAAGTGTTGATTGCTTTTTAATGATATATTGTGAAAGATAACAATTATTAATAAAACATATAAACAATAAAGATAGTAAACATATAAACAATGCTAATAAAGCAACATTGTTTCATGAATAGTAATATTCCCTTGTTGGATGAGCAAAATGTGAAGGAAAAATAATATTCTAATAATAAATAAAATAAAGTGAAAAAAATAAAAATAAAATGAACCTGACTATTTTAAATAGTTTGTAGAATCAGGTACTGTCTCATAAATAGACTATGTCCTTTTGACAAGACAAAATTTTTAAATGATAATATAACATAATAAACTACTCATCACACTAGACAAAATAATATCAATAAATGCCCTCAGATTAGGTAATCCCAAATGTACGAAAATATTATAATTGAGCTATGCTAGTTGGCTTGCAAACCAAATGCATTATATATTTGGACAACTACCTATAGTAAATATAATTATGAAGCAAGTGATTTCTCCATTTATGGATTACATATTTGGACAATCTAAATATATTAATTTAATACACTGTACAGACTTACACACACCTGCACATATATAATGTAATATATAAAGGATTCAAACTCAGACTTTCACATGGCCTCAACTCTCCATTTCTTGTTGCTGACTCACCTGATCACACACATGTTGAAAAAATAAATAATCACCAATAAATGTATTTCATGCTAAACCAGCAATCATCAGTTGGTCCAGATTACTATCTCCACACATATATACAATCAGTGCTCAGCTTTATATTAAGATAGTCAATCTTCATACTTTAATGGACAGGCTTCAAACTACTCCAAACCACAACTCTTCAGCCATCCATTTCATTAAAAATCTGATGATGGAACATTCAAAGCCCACATTAGTGCCAAGGTTGTCATCCTATCCATATTGACTAAATATATTAAGTAAATGGTGTACTCAGAAAAGTTAAAAATATAATTAATAAATGAATGAGTTGATTTTAAATGACTCTATAATAGTTTATATCTACATGTATAATGGACTCATAAATTTGTAAAGAGCACCAATTGGGTCCATAGTATGCATTTGATTGAGAGAGGAGATAAAATTTATTAAATAATGTTTTACTTGAAAATGAGATATAATCTGGAATATACTATAAGATAAAATAAAATAGTAATAAATCAAAACACCTAGGTTAATAACAACAGCATAAATTTATTAAGATAAACATTAATTTATTTATAGTGGTTAGAGTAAAGAACAATTCATAATAGCACTTTAACATCATTTATAGTTCATTTATAGTTGACCCTCATTATAGTATAATTAAAAATCATAAAGGTGTTTAGTCAAGTAAGAGTTAACTATAGATTTTTTTTTCTTTCACACAAAAATAAAAGTCAGAAAAAAAGGATTAAAAATCAAGTTAATCTTTTTATAAAAGTTATTTATAATTCAAACTAAGATATGTAAATACTATTTATGTTTTATGTTTCAAAGGTACTTTATTCATTCATTGAAAGGAAAACATTAGTTGCATTTATTTACTTTTTTTTACATTAATTAAATCATAGACATTAGATACAACAAATCAATCAACGGACCCCCCTCCCAGATATTATTATTGAGACAAGTGTGTCATGCTATAGGTTTGAAGATTGAGAGTCCCAACCAGGTTTCTATATATATATCTTATATTTAGGAACTTTTTTATCTCTTTATCTTATTGTTTCTAGCTTATTTCTAAAAGCAATTAATTGTCTTCTTGAACTGTTTTCATAAACACATATGCATCATGTGGACCATATAGCATACAAATATATTAGCATGTACATTTGAAAAAAGACATTTACCAAATTCCTTAAACATGTATCCAATATTTATATTTTTATTATTAAATAAGACTGGTATTTCTGCCCTGATCTGGTCAAAGTTGGGACATGAGAAATAAATGTGATATTGGGTTTTGGACTCTCTTTTACCAAGACCACAGAAATTATCTATTGTTTGAATTTGCCTTTTATTTTTGTAAAAAAAAAAATGGTAGATAATATTTCTAACTTGAATCTTAACCAAAAAAATCAAAGAATTTAGGCTCAAGTGACCAATATCTAAATTTGTAACATAGTTATTTATTTGTAAGTTCAAATATAGACTTTTCATGAATTTTTTTGGCTGGAGAAAGTAATAAACATATTTCCTCAATTACACTTTAGAGGAATATAGACAAGATTTTGTATTTCTATGACTAAGTATCTAATAGCCTTTAAATATCCTGTAAGTGGAGGTGGTCTGTAAGTGTTGATTTTAAATGCTATTTTCAGGTAAGAAAAAATCTCAGTACATCTTGAGAAGATATTAAGTGATTTTTGTATTTCAAATACTTTTATTGAATGTAGATTCGTACCATTGTTTGCCAATGGACACTGGAGCTCTCCTTCTACCCCAGAAAAGTTTTTTCAGTAGTGTATGAATATGGTTAATATTTTTTTGTAAATTTTATTATTGGTGTACACCCGAGTCTCGTTTTATGCTGATTTATTTAATGCGATTTTGAAGTTATGCGATTCATGATTCTTCTTAATATCTTTGTATGCGGTTTTTTTTTATGCGATAAAAATTATTCGATCAAAAGTGAGCTCTGATAATGCGCTATTACTTTAAATGTTATAAATTTCGTGCTTTCACGTCATATTTAAAGTAATAGCCATTATTGGAGTTCAACTTTCATCTAATAATTTCAATATTTTCAGTGCTTTATAATAGTTCTGTAATAGATTTTATGTAATAAAGAAGTTCATAATTCCTTTAAAATCAAATTTTTTTCATTTTATATACACACAGTAAATTTTACAAGACTATAATGTAAATCTGTTCAAATGTTAAAGATGAAAAATACTATTTTTGTGGTTGTTTTTGCATTTTAAATCACGTTCAATTTTTGCTTTTTATAAAAAGAGTACGTAATCAATTAATCATTTAGTGTCCACAAGCTTATTTTTAAAAGGTGAGTAACAGCGGTGGGTACAATTAAATTTGACAATTAAAATCTGATTTTTAATTGTAATTAACAATTTAAAAATTACATAATGTGATCTGAAATTAATTTGATGTGAAACGATGAAATTTGATTTTTAAACGGAATTGAAAATTAAAGACACAAATAAGAATTTAATATTTAATTGTTAGTTTTAATTAAATTTTGCCCAACAGTGGTGACTCGGTATCTTTTTATTATCGTAAGTCTAAGTTCTTCAATTTTAAACTTTTAGTTTACTCTAACGGAGAGAAAAAAAACACCCAGGAAAATGAATTTCTTTGGAAAGAAAAATTTTAATTTTAGTGAAATGGGAAGTATCAATAGCAATTGAAAAATGTTTTAGTTGTATTTCCTCTTGACTTCATTTAAGGAGAAGCTACAGTACCTCACATCACATCATATCATGATGAATCTGATGTCTCAAATAGCAATAATAATTAAAATACCGCACATATATGAAAAAAATATAAATTACGCATAAAAATATATTGTTTTGAATAAAATTAAATACTGTAGTTAATAAAAAAAGTAAAAAAAGTTTGTCTTGTATCATTTTTTTTTCAAATTTGAAATTTTTTATTAGTCATATTTTATTTTCTTTTTTTTTTTATGCGAATTTTAAAAAAGTAATTTTATGTTGTTGCTTTGCTTTTATGCAATTTTTGGAAATTTACAGTCCATATCCCCCATTTTTCAAGATAAGTTATATCTATTTTTGTGTGATTTCTTTTGTGCGCATTTTCTGAGGAACCTATCTACCTCATAAAACGAGACCCAGGTGTATAATATATCATTCTAGTCACAATTAGCATGTTGTATAATGAAACTTTGGCATATATAGAGAGATAAGCTTTTGCTAGGGAGTTAATTAATATGTTCTATTTTATTTGTTAGTTAGTTTTGAGTACTTGTTCTCATTTTTATAGGATTTAAGTAAAAATGAAAGCCTAAAAAGGCTGGGTTTTCCTTTAAAATGTTCTGTAATATTGTGTCCTGTTAAATTTTCCATGCACTTGATTTTTCATATTAAACATAAGTTTGAGTTTTTCAGTGTATTGGTTTAGCAATTTTCTTTGAAATGGAATTTGTTTTCTGGATGATAAGAAAATTGCAATATCATCCATTAAAGCAAAACACTTCATGCTGGTGTTTAAGTCTGGGATATATATGTGGATGTCATTTCTTTTTTGATAGCTGCTAGTAAAGAATTTATATATATATATATATAGAAGAGAAAGTTTTCTCAGTGGCGAATCTTGAGGTACAGAACAATTAGGGAAAATAGGTGGTGATGTTTATCCATTTATAGTTACATGTATCTCCCTGTTCTGAAACAAATTTGTCCAAGATATAAAGATAGGCTTTAGGTATATTCATTTCAGCTAGAGTGTTAATCAAAATGCTGATAGGAACTGTATCAAATGCGGATATAATATCCAGCTGAATCACAACTAGATCATATTTTTTCTTTACTCTAACCATGTCAATAACAGTTCTAAATATAAAGGCTGATTCATTAGTGGATGAGCCCTTTTTTTGAAAATTGGCATTTAGAGAGCATAAGTAAAATGTATGGCTGTATTCTATCTTTTAGAACAGTCTCTACTACCTTGATCCACAATGGACTCATTGAAACTGGTCTTAACTTTTCAATAATTGAGATCTTTCCTTTGTTAAAAAATGGTACTAGTGACATATGCTCTAAATTTTGTATTGTGTATATTTCTTTTGATAGGAAATTTGCTACATTTTCTAAGTAAATGACTAACCAAAAGGCTTTTTTGCAAGGTTATAAGAGTTTCCAGATTGCAACCTATCCCTATAATACAAGTAATCTGGTTCCAGCACATATATCCCATTAACTGTCCCAGTTTGCATTTGGATGGCTGTTGGCACTCTGATTGAAAGATGGTGGCCCAGGGCCCATTTGATATAGTTTTAGACCATGTATGAGTTTGTCTAATAAATATTATCCTCTTCTTTATTGCTAGATATTCTTTGAGTTTTGATTCTGTTCCATTATATAAATTTTTAAAGTTTTTTTTAATTTTTTGTTCATTTTCTGAGGATGGAGTCTGAATAATATTTTTGTAGATTTTTTTTATAAGTGCCAATAGTCCTGTTGGTGATGGTATGGCTTTGGTAATATGGTGAATCATGTTGATAATATGCTTATATATGCTATCTATGCTTGTGCTGGATCCATATCAATCTTGCTCAATTTATTTAAAAATATATAAATTTCTGAAAACAGAAATGCAGGTGTTCTAGGTGGGAGTAATATTCTAATAGTATGTCCAGTGGATATTAAATTTTTATTATTGAAGTCAAGATCAATTTTAGTGACAAGTGCAGCATGGTCTGAAAAGAGTGTATTTTTTATTTCAAGATTAATAAAGTGATGAATTGATGGGGAGTAAAACATAAGATTAGTTAGTGACGAATGTCTTCCACTATTAAAAGAAATGGTACCATTTGGCAAAAAGCTTTCCCCACTCATCAGTGGGACAGAAAACAAATGTAACCACTTCAATATTTTCATATGACAAATTAAAATCATCCATAAGTATGCATGGGTAGAGGGAGGAGTCAAGCATGGAATTTAATGCGATGATCAGCCTGTTCATTATTGTAGGTCCAGGAGAATATATATATATATATGTTAAAATGAAGATTTGCATGGGTTAAATATATAAAATACATATTTTGCGGGTTCATCCATGTTAAAAACTTTTAATATTCATATACTGACGTTTCAACTTGGTCGCACAAGCCATCCACAGAGTTATAAAAGGTAGAAAGATGGTTGTAGAGGCACTACAATCACTGATTTGAATAAAATGTTAAAATTCCACCAATAGCAAAAAATGTTAAATTTAGGAATGTTTTTTTTTTTAAAAAAAATCTTTCCAAATAGGAGGAAGTTTGCATGTATCATCTCGCTTATTGATACAATCTGGCCTTTTAAGTATCTCAATGGCTTCTCTAATTTTGCATTGGTAGAGATTATCACATCTGGCTATGATCCTGGTGCTAGAAAAATCAATTTTATGACCTGAATCTATAGTATGGAGTGAGAGTGCTGATGATGATGAGTGTTGTTTAACTGCATTAGCATGCTCACCTCTCCTAACACCGATGTGATGATTACTCATATCTATGTAAGAAGCTTTACAATTTTTACATGAGATTTGATAGACACCATGAGATTTGAGAGGGATTGAATCCTTAGGCTTGGTTATTATATTGCTGATCTTTTGATGAGCAGAAAATGCTGTATCTATATTATAGCATCTTAATATACGTCCGATACTGTCTGTAGTTCCTTTTACATATGGAACACAAATCCTAATAGCTGATTTATCATCTTTTTGTTTTCTATTTTGTCTATTTTGGGCTTGAAATATGGCTTTTTTTATAAATTTGTAATTATAACTATTTGCTAATAAAACATTCCTAAATTTAACATTTTTTGCTATTGGTGGAATTTTAACATTTTATTCAAATCAGTGATTGTAGCGCCTCTACAACCGTCTTTCTACCTTTTATAACTCTGTGGATGGCTTGTGTGACCAAGTCAAAACGTCAGTATATGAATATTAAAAGTTTTTAACATGAATGAACCTGCAAAATATGTATTATATATATATACACAAAAATACATCAAACACCATTGCTTTATGTTGCAATGAAATAATAGTAAACTGTTCATCAATATATCAAATTTTAAAAGAGCTAAAAGGGCTAAGTTTATCTATAATAATGTCAGGTACCTGAAGAGGATGAGTTGGAATATTTAGAGAAAGCTGCAAAACTTTTATTTCTAAAGAAGATGGAATGGTCAATATGTGAATCATTATATATTTTGTTTTCAAGTAGGCCTGTTAGACGCAGATGGACAATATCATACAATTGTTTCAGTTGATGAATTCTATTAGTGGAGTTAAGACCCCTAATGTTTAAGAATACAATTTTTAATTTCATTAATGTTTATTATCAAACACATTAATTCTTAAACCAAAAACACAAAAATTATAATTGATTAGAGATAAACAGTACTAGGATGAAAACAAAAAACTAATTATGCTCTCAGCAACAAGCACATTACAATTATCTTCTAATTATCAACTATTTTTGATTGACTTACATTCTCAGTTAAGTTATTAGTTATTAAACAAGGCAAAACTCTCCATACAGTAGTACACAGGGTAACACTACTGTATGAAGAGTTTTGCCTTATTTAATAACAATTATGTGCTAATATAAGAGATGGTGATCATGTGAAGTTATTAATTGTTATAAAGGGAGAATCTAAGATTTTATTTAGACTATTTGAGCATGACCCACTTACCTCCTTCACAAAATTATCTCCATTAACAAGAATTGTAGAGTCAGTGTCTTCATTACTGATATTGATATTAATTTTTCTCACAAAGTCTATCATATTATTGATTTCTGCATCAGTGCCCCCATTCTTTTGTCTGTTCTTTATTCTCATATCATGGTTGACTGGGCATCAGTTTGTTTGGCACATTTGGATTTCCTTTTATTGGCATATATTGTGAAAGCAATTCCATAATCTCTGGAGTTGTTTTGTTTAAAATATTAAATTGAAATTCTAATTGTTAAATAACAGAACTAATTACATTATCTACAGGGGTGAGAATGCTAACATTGTGAGAGGTTTCCTTTATTTGTATTTCCAGTTCATCATTGAATGGTGGAGTTGATCTGATGGCTTTTTCAATTTTTGTTAATTGTTCTGTTTGAGAGATGTTATTTAATACATTTTCAGACAAGTCATTATCTATATTCAGACATTGATGCAATGGAGTCATTTTTATTTTACATTGGGTATAATACATTTTAGGATAAACATTGATTAGATGTCCATGCTCTTTGCAATGATAACACTGAAGTTTTATTCATTTTATCATCAAACACAAGATTGCCTCCTGATTGGATATTTGAGCAAGAACATTTTTATTTTACATTGGGTATAATACATTTTAGGATAAACATTGATTAGATGTCCATGCTCTTTGCAATGATAACACTGAAGTTTTATTCATTTTATCATCAAACACAAGATTGCCTCCTGATTGGATATTTGAGCAAGAACATCTTTTGATTCTATATTCTTGTGTAGCTTAACTCTAAATGAGAAACTGTTTCTGTATATTGGTAGCAGGTTTGGCCGAAATTGAGGAACTGTCCCAAATGGTTTTGTTAATTTAACAAAGTCTTCACTTTGTAGTTTAAGTAAGCATTCTTCAATGTACCATTTATAATGTTGTATCTATTTGGGTTTACTAGTACTAATGTGTAGTGATCCAAGATTTTGATTTCTTTCTGAAAACTGTCTCTAAAGTCTTATGTTTTAAATTCCAGCACAATGTATCTAGGATTTGGATGATCAACTATATAATGAATGAATTCTCATAAGTTTTTGGCTATAGATAGATTGAATACATTGCTTTTGAGAATCTAAATAGGCTACAAAATGATCTGTGATCACAATGATTATTGATTTTTCAGTGAATAGATGTTTGAATTAATTATATAATTCTTTTTATATCGTTCTGCTAAAGGCCTCAGAGATCTTTTTAATGAATCCATAGTCTGATGTTGATGTAAACAAATCTAATTTGATCAGATCATTTGCTGTGGATGAATGGAATCTGCATATTTTTATTTTTGCTACTAGTATTTGCTACATTACCTACTTTATATGTTTGCTGCTGCATTTTTTTGCTACTTCAGTATATGTGCACATTTTACTACTTGTGCTATCCATTGCCATGACCATTTTGTGCACACCTTGATGTTACTGCACTGGTAAGTAGAAGAAATCGATGCTAATCTAGGAAACATTTTTTATTTCAAACTAACCTTTTTACATTTTGTAAATTAAGTAATAACCTGTAAATTTATACTTTACATTTGTCTTCAATATGATAATATTAAATCATGCTATTACACTTCCAATGTAAAGCTGTAACAACAAATAGAAAACTAAATTAAATGGCTGAGCACTTTCAAGAAGATGTACTTCTCATATTCATAGCCAGTTATGATTCTTTCTTTGAAATCGATATATAAATAAATATCATATGCAAATTCTATGCAAATGAGTCACTAAGACCATCTTTTAGATATAGCAAAACATGCATCCTTATGATTAATGGTGAAGGAGTCCTTTGCTATAAAGTAAGATTCTTTTACCTTTTGCTTAATATCATGCCTCTCAGTACAAACTAGTTTTGCAGATGCGGGTTCGAACACATGTCCTGACATTTTTTGATGATGTGCAAAAATTGAAGTACTTTCTGGATCTGTAGGTGCCTTATTGTATCTATACTTGTGTTGTGATATCCTAGTAGCTATGGTGGCTCTTGTTTTACCATAGTATGATGCTTTGCATCCATTATGAGGACATGCCACTCTGTGCACAGCCTGTGGGGTCTGATCAGAAGCTATAGTGTCTTTAGTGTTGTTAATAAGCCTATTAGTTTAGATGGGTGTATGAAAACTCAAACAAAATTCCTTAAAGAAAGTCTTATAAAATGTTTTATGCAAAGAGTGCACGTAGGGCAACAATATCCAAGGCTTGTTGTCTTCATCTCTGTGTTTTCCAATATTATTTACAAAATGTCTAATTTTGCTATATACTATATTGCACCTGTATCCTGATTTGATTAAGTTGTGACAGCTTTATGTTGGAAGTGTGATAGCACGATTTAATATTATCATATTTAGTAAATTGACTACATAATTATAGTTAGCATAAACTTATTTTAAAATCAGAAAAAAAAACACTCAACAATATGAGTTGATATCTATACTATGTATACAGTACCATCTATATTACTATTTATGTTTTCACTGAACTTTTACTTTAGTTGATTTTTTTATCATTATCTGAGTTATTGGATGACAAACCAGACTGCATCATAATTAATACTATTAATTTAAAAGAAATACTTCATAAACACTTATAGCTATTATCATTACAATTTCAACTGTTGTTAATAAGTAAGATTTTTCTCTACATATATGATAAAATTAATATACATAAAACTTCAGTATAACTATCTCACAGCATTTTCCTTGGTATCATACAGGTTAGCACATATAAGCATATACATAAACATATACATAGATATTTTAATCCTTAAATGTTATCCAATTATTTTTCTTTGTCAATATTATAATCCAAATATATTTTGCAGTCTTAGATCCATTGCAGTCAGCATATCATTTTGTTGTTTAATCATTTCATTTAAATTGTGGACACTAAATGGGGGACCCATGCCCCTTCCTTCTCTAAGGTTTTTTACTTACAATTTTATTGCTGCAAGTCCAAAGTTTATTTATAGAATAAGTTCTGGTTATCTCTGACATTTCTTTCACATTTCATTGTTTGCTTTATTCTCATGTTCAACATAGAATTTAAGATTAAACCATTGTTATTGAGCATAAAATAATAAATTTAACTTCATTTGATAGACATTTTTGTTTACTATTGAAATAAATTTTAAATGTTCACATTTTCTTTTTATAAATATTAAAAAAATGAGATTGTAATCAAAACAAAAAGATTATATGTCACAATTTCTACAAAGATTGTTTTCATTTTATAAAATCAAGGACATCTTCATTGTTAGTCTTTTTTTAAAAAAAAATCTGAATGAATATTTATTTGCTTCTTTTATATATAATGAAATATGCTTTAAATGTTTAAAATATACTAAATTTATTGCAAAATTACAACAATTCCATACTCATTATTATAATTAGATTGCCTACATAGATAGCTAAGCTTCCAAGTAGTATTAAGGCAGATCTGCATGGTTCACTAATATAACATTTTACTTTTGAAAATAAAATATTTTCATTCAAAAGAAATTATTATTTTTTTATATTTTTTAATTTCTAAAAATATTGTATAAATTATTATTCAAAGAATATTTAGAATTGTAATAAATTTTCAATTCAAACCAATTTTTTTAAACAATATTGTAAAAATTATGACATCAAAAACCTATCAGAATATAATAGAGAGACATGTCAGAGTTAAGTTAAATTCTATTGTTTTGATGATTTTTTTAATTTTTTTGCCATTTATGGAATTTTTTCAAAGTAAAATTTTATATTATAATATATATATATATATATATATATATATATATATATATATATATATATATAAATAACTACAACCATTAAATGTCTGTATTTTTAAATTATATAATAATAATTCAAACAAATATATTTAACACAGTATTCAAAATTAAATAATATATTCTTTACCAGAAGTACTTTCAATTGTTTCACTGACAATCTTTTTCAACTGTTAATACAAACGTACAAAAAATAAAAACTTGTATTACCCATCATTCAATCTATTCAAATTTCCCACAATTCTGTTGTCTTTATATTTGCCGATTGTTTATTCATCAAACCACCTCTATTCCTAGATATCATCATTGCCTCTTTAATTTTACGTTTTTCACTACACCTTTCAATTTGAATAATTTTTATATCTCTATTATTAAATTTAAAACCATAATTACATGTTTTATTATGATCAAATATAATTGATGGAGTATTCATATTTACTGAAGATATATTTTCTTTCTGTACACGTTTATATAATGTCTTATGATCATTATATCGTTTTTGTAATGTACATTTGGATTCCCCTATATATTTTATTCCACAACCACATTCCAACATATATATAACAGAACTTAATTCAAACTTAGAAATCTTGGCTCTGGAGTTATTTATCATATCATTTATATTATTTGAAGAGAAAAAAGAAATTCTACACAAACCACTAAAAAGTTTATAAATTAATTTAGCTTGTTGATTAGATATAAAAGGAATAGAAATCCATTTATCACTTTTTAATTTACTTAATATTTTCTTATTATTACTCTTATTTTGATTATATTTTGTAATTGTATTATAAATAATATTCCTTCCATAACCAACATTCAACATATCAGTAATATAAACATTAATATTTTCAATTTTAATATTTTCATTTTTATTTAGAAATGATTATTTGTGCAAATTTATTAGTGATAAAATTGAAAATATTAATGTTTATATTACTGATATGTTGAATGTTGGTTATGGAAGGAATATTATTTATAATACAATTACAAAATATAATCAAAATAAGAGTAATAATAAGAAAATATTAAGTAAATTAAAAAGTGATAAATGGATTTCTATTCCTTTTATATCTAATCAACAAGCTAAATTAATTTATAAACTTTTTAGTGGTTTGTGTAGAATTTCTTTTTCTCTTCAAATAATATAAATGATATGATAAATAACTCCAAAGCCAAGATTTCTAAGTTTGAATTAAGTTCTGTTATATATATGTTGGAATGTGGTTGTGGAATAAAATATATAGGGGAATCCAAATGTACATTACAAAAACGATATAATGATCATAAGACATTATATAAACGTGTACAGAAAGAAAATATATCTTCAGTAAATATGAATACTCCATCAATTATATTTGATCATAATAAAACATGTAATTATGGTTTTAAATTTAATAATAGAGATATAAAAATTATTCAAATTGAAAGGTGTAGTGAAAAACGTAAAATTAAAGAGGCAATGATGATATCTAGGAATAGAGGTGGTTTGATGAATAAACAATCGGCAAATATAAAGACAACAGAATTGTGGGAAATTTGAATAGATTGAATGATGGGTAATGCAAGTTTTTATTTTTTGTACGTTTGTATTAACAGTTGAAAAAGATTGTCAGTGAAACAATTGAAAGTACTTCTGGTAAAGAATATATTATTTAATTTTGAATACTGTGTTAAATATATTTGTTTGAATTATTAATATATATATATATATATATATATATATATATATATATATATATATATATATATATATATAAGAAAGTATAACTGTGAACTAGCAAGGAAAGCTGTAGATGAGAATAAAAGTTTCAAGAGTGTAAAATAACATTCTGGTATTGGTAGGAAATTTATATCTGCAATAAGGAAAAAAAAGATGGAACTATTACTAAAAAAGATATGACATCATGAAATGGGTAGAAGACTTCCATCAGGAA
Source organism: Epiperipatus broadwayi (assembly GCA_028023455.1). NCBI lineage: Eukaryota > Metazoa > Onychophora > Udeonychophora > Euonychophora > Peripatidae > Epiperipatus > Epiperipatus broadwayi. The sequence goes on from JAQFVV010006237.1 coordinate 5,982,227, forward strand.
TTATATAGTAATAAAAAACAACTACCTTCTATATTTATTATATCTTTTGAATTGCCCAGAATTTTAAATGAAGAAGTGAGACATACAATTAAATTTATAAAGAAAAAAGGCTCCAGGTAATGATGGAATTATAACTTATATATTAAAAGAAGCAGGTGAAGAAATAGAAAAAAAATTAGCAAAGTTATATACTAAATGTCTAAATAATAAAAATGTACCAAATGATTAGAAGAATGCAGTATTAATATTAACATTTAAAAAATGTGATAAAGAAGATATTACAAATTACAGACCTATCAGCCTTTTATCAGTTTTATACAAATTTTTTACCAAAATAATTACAACTTGTCTACAGAGAACATTGGATTTCCACCAACCAAGAGAACAAGCTGAATTTAAAAGTGGTTTTAGTATAGATCATATCTAGCTATTGAGAAAAGTTATAGAAAGTAGAAATGAATATGAATTGTGATTATGCTTTGGATTTGTAGATTATGAAAAGACATTTGATTTTATAAACATTTCTTCAGTGATTAAAGCATTGGATCATCAAGGTATAGATCCAGGATATTATCATATTTTAAAGAATATTTATAAAAATGCAAGAGCAACAATTAGATTAAATAATGATACTAGGAAAGTCAACATTGCAAAGGGTGTAAGACAGCATGAATTCATATCTCCAAAGCTTTTTACAGCAGTGCTGCACAAATTATTTTGTGGATTAAAATTGGAATCTAAAGGAGTGAAAGTAAATGGAGATTATTTAAGTCATTTAGATTTTGCAGATAGTGTAGTTGTTTTTGAAAATAATGTTTTATACCTGAAGGAAATGTTGCAGGAGTTATCAGATGACAGTAAAAAGTAGGATTAAAGATAAATGTTAAAAAGACTAAAGTAATGTTCAATGGATTTTCTCAAAATATGAAAATAAAGATTGATTATGATGAGTTAAAAGAAGTTAACAGCTACAAATACCTTGGTCATATTATTAATACAAATTGAAACATAATGGCTGAAATTAATCATAGAATTAAACTTGGTTGGAGTGCTTTTGGTAGAAATAACTTGATAGTAAAAGGAAATATACCTATGTATTTGAAAAGAAGGGTTTTAATAAATGTATTTTACCAGTTCTTACTTATGGATCTGAGATTATGACACTTAGCAGATGAGCAATACAGATACTTCATTTTACTCAAAGAAGTATGGAGAGATGCATATTAGGAGTAACAAGAAGAGATCGAAGATGCAATATATGGTTAAGACAACAAAGAGGTGTTATTGATCTCATTGAAAAAATTAAAAGACTGAAGTGGAATTGGGTTGGACATATTGATAATAAATAGACAATTAAAATCTTAAACTGAATTCCAAGAGATTATAAAAGACCCAGAAAGAGACCACATATGAGATGGATGGATGAAATAGAAAAGTGTTAAGAAGAGAAGCTAAAGATCAGAGAAGATAGTTTGAACTTGGAGAGACCTTCATCCTGTAGTAGATTGATCATGGTTTTTGATGATGATGATCCTGCAGTAGATTGATAATGTTTGTTGTTGATGATGATGATGATGATTATATAGGAACATACGCATATTACAGGATAAATCTTGCTGAAATTATCACTAGGGGAGAATTAATGAAAAATGACTCAATGACTGTTTCCCCCCTTTCCAGAAGCTAATGCCCATACTTGTTGAAATTCTGTGGATCTTTTCCTCTGAGTTTGGAATTTGGGGTTTGGCAGAAAATAGTGAGGTGATACCCCAAAATTTTTTTGTTTTTTTATCTTTATTTTCCCCTAGCAATGAAAAAAAAATCCAAGAATCACTTCTCCTCTCTACTCACAAGATCACATCTTCATTATCAAAAGTCTATATGTCTCTGTTTGCAGAGATCTCACTTCTTAACTTCCTCATGTTTTCTAGGATTTTTTATTTCATGCCAGTCATCAATTTCTCATGCAAGTTGATTAGGAAAATAAACACTTTATGCTCAAAACATTTTCTGGAAGGCAGGACTATAGCTATTAGCCTCAGAAACCTTCAGAATCATACAAAACTAAATGAGCTTTTCCATTGCAATGTTCCAATTCCAACGGCCTATAATACCATGCTGAAAATTTTTCCTCTGTTCCCTGATGCATCATGCTTCACTGCTGTTTCTCTTACAGACATCCTTCATCTTCCTGAGAAGAGCTGATTGTTTCCCTATTAGAGCACATCTCAAAATTTGCTATTATACCTATACAACCAAATTTCTCAAAAAATTAACTTTTGGGAGGCATATCATCTTATTTATAATGATATCCCATTTCATCTTTCTCTAAATCATATCATTATTAAAAGATTCACACAGTGGGATCTGGAACCTAAATATTTAGATTTCTGATCAAGATAAACCCAAACACTCTTTCTACAGGCCACTTTCTGATCACACATAGGGGTTTCTTGTGCATAAACCTGGTCTGCCCTTTATGTCATAGGGATGATGAGACCATGTTGCATGTTTTCTGTCATTGTACCTTACTTCAATGTTATAGATATATTATAGCTTCCATCTATATAAGCCAGAAGCATATTCTCACTACCCTGATTAGTAATATTAGCAATGGTCTGTTTCCATCTATTAGGATTTCCATTATTTTACTCTTTGCATATTGGTTCATTAGATGAATGCTTATCTTTAATCCTACTATTGATAATCCCCAACAATTATTCATATCAAAATTTGTACTATTCATGATAGAGACAAAAAATTAGCTCCTTTATTGATTTTTAACATTATCTGGGACCTTATTTTCATTGCAGATTTTCATTTATGATGCTTAGGCTGTATATTTAGTTGTTCCTGATTGCAAAACTAGCTGTATGATCCTCATCTCAGCTTTGTCATTAACTATATTGATTTCATCATTGTACTAATGTAATCATTTATCTATGTAATAAATTTCTTATGAGAAAAAAAGTCTTTATAGAGTTTATTATAATTCATCTACAGTAAACTTTGAATTTTAACATACAAAAAGAACAAATTGTAATTTAATGTAGGTTTAGCACTACATTGAGAGAGACAAAATGAATAAATGTGTTGCTATTCTGTTTTGGATTTATAGATTAAGAAAAGGCATTTCATCTGATATGCATTTTCATTGTGCTTAAAAATTTGAATTGTCAATATGTATACACTGGGATATTGTTATATTGTAAAGAATATTTACCAAAATGTTACAGTAATGATAGAAAGAGAAACACAAATGGAGATTAAGTCATTTAGAGTTGAAAATAATACTTCACAGCTTTAGAAAATGTTGTAAAAATTATCAGATAGAATTTAAAACATAGAATTAAAGATAAATGCTAAAAGTCTAATACTAATGGATTTTCTTAGAAGAAGAAGATAGCAAAGATTGGTAACCATAAATTTAAAAACAAACATTTACAGTATAAATATGTTAGTTAGAATACTAATACAGATAGAAACACAATTGATGATATTAGTCATAGAGTTAAACTTATATAAAGGGCTTTTAGTAGAAATAAATCAACATTAAAAGGAAATATGCCTATATGTTTGGGAAAAATCATTTGTAATAGGTATCCTTTATCAGTTTTTATTTATACATCTAAGCCTTGACAGTCAAGAGAAAAATAATAGAGAATTCAACCTCGCAGTAAAGTATGGAAATATGTATATCACAGTAACAACAAAAGACCAAAAATGATATACATGTTGAAATAATAAATAGGTATCAGTGGCCTTATTAAAAAATATAGAAATTGAGATGGATCTGGACAAGAATATTTCTAAAATAAGTGATAATAGATGAACAGTTAAAGTCTTAAAATACCCCAAGAGTTATAAAAGACCTAAATAAAGATCATATAGAGATAGATAGATGGAATAAAGATTGCTGACTTGATATGGAGAAGAGATGCTATAGATAGAAAAACTGTAAACTTGGAGAGAACCTAATTCTACAGTGGATTGATAATAGTTGAAAATGATCATGATGATAATGTACACAGATATCAAAATACTAGATAGATCATACAAAGCAACTTAATAATGTAGCTAATTTTAGAAGAAATGACTTTCCAATATTTCCTCCTCCTCCCCTAATACAACAGTAAGTGAAAAGAATTTCTCACCAAGAATGTCAATATATATATATATATATATATATATATATATATATATATATATATATATATATATATATATATATATATATATATATAATTACCTAAAAATATTCGATGGTTAAATATATTTGCTATTATCCAGCTGCAAGAAATCATTTCTAAGTCTAATTAGAATTTGAAAAAAGCTTCCCCAGGTTCAACTTGAATTCAGGATATGGACATCGCAAATAGAAAAACTACTACTAATTACAAAATGTTTAAACAAGTTAAATAACAGAATTGATATATCTATCAAAGTAGAAACATTTACATTTTTAAAGGAAAAACATCTATAATACTTAGATTTTATGAATTTTTAAAGCACATTTTTTTAAAAAATAAAAATAATCATACAAAACAGATTTGAATATGAAAAGTAAATTGTCGTTAATTTATTCGATAATGATTTTATGCAAATAAAAATCCTAATGAAATATAAGAGTTATTAAAAATATATATATTGACCTATTTTGATCAATCAGCATATATTTTAAATCAGAGATTGTCACTATAGTTTCAATTAGTTGATCTAATTGAGTTTTTTTTTAACTTTAATCACTAGGAGCTTATTCAGAAAACTAATTCGAACTGCAAAGAACAAATCAAGAAATAAAACATGGAAAATACGTAGAAAACAGTAATAGGAATAATAAACATGAAAGAAAGAAATTAAAACTAATACTTCATAATTGCTTTTTTTAAAAAAAAAAAATATAAAGAAAATAATTATAAACCAGCAAAAATCTTAAAAACAATAGAGAATAAATTTAAAATTAATAACTCTATCGGTTCCATCTTTTATAGATGAGTTACATAGAATTGTCGATTAAACAAAAACAAAAATTAGTATAGGTATAAAAGAAATATATTAGATAGAGTAAATCAATGAGAAATATTTTTTAAATGTAAGATTAAATAATTAATTTGACCAGATTATATGATTAAAGAAGAGAAAGAGAATATTATTAGAAACTAAAATATATTTAGAAGTGTGTTAAGAATATACTTAATTTTAGAAAAATTGGTCGAAGCACAGGAAGAATTTGAAGATTTTTTATTTTCGGGAAAGCAAAGAAAATATCTGTAATTTTCTATTGCAGTCCAATAGCTATAAAGTAATTACTCTATCATTAAAAATGGTGGTCATGTGATGTATTAGTAATTTAATATCAATTCTGCCCAAAGAATGGTGGTGACTATGATTATTAAAAAACAAAGACACCAAAATATATAGATACTGAACTGGAATCAAATCTGTATGACTATACAAATAAATTAGCTTGGATTAAAAAAATACTGTGTTTTCGATTCAGAGTTTTATAGATAACTAAAATATAAAAGGTAACTGCTGCAAAGTTGGATTAGATAGATCCAATGTTCTAGGTGCAATGCTCTTAGATTCAAGGCTCTTTATTGATGATGAACACAAATTAGAAACTACTATAGGAATATTAGATGAGTAAGCACTAGAAGTGGACTTTAATACACAACCCTTCTATCATCCATTGCACTGAGTGGCATTACTCTTTGAGAGAATTGCTACTGTTTAATTAGAAATATCTAGTTCCAATGCATTTTTGAATTTTGATGCACAAACCTTCTAGCACTCATTGATTACTAAGGCTTGCATTAGGTGGCACTACTGTTTGTGAGAGTTGTTTCTGTTTAATTAGAAATTTCTGGTTCCGGGGAATTTTGGAATTTGCTAATTTTTCAGGCTTCAACAATAGCTGGACTAATGATATATTCACACACACTAACAGCCTAGTTATCATCATAGAACAAGCTCTACAAAAAAAAAGTTTTAATGGGAGACTACTTTGCTTTCTCAGCTGGAAATAAATAACAAGCAAATCATCAGACATTCTAAGAACTGGCTCTTTGAACCCAAATATATTGGCTTTATACTCAAATTCAGTCTCTCCTCACTTCTCACCAATCATTTTTTGGTTTGGAGAAGGAGATTCACAAAGATTAATCTGCAGTGTCAATTATGCCAGACTGATGATGAAACAATTCAGCATCTCTTTTATTCCTGCTCCTTTCTAGCTCCACTTTGCATTTTCATTATTAATAGTGTGTCACCTGGAATAACAGATGTTTTTTCCATTAGCAAATCCATAGAAAATGGCACCTTTTCCATTATCAGACTTTCCATTTTCCTCCATTTCACAATTTGGCTTACCAGATGCAAGCTAATATTTACCCATACTAATCACAACATCTGTTATGTTTTCACGTAATTAATCTCTAAAATTAAGGATAGAGACCAACTTCTGTCTCCAGATCGTTTGTTCCAGGAAACCTGGATAAGAATTAACCTGATACAAAACACTTATTGCATAAGATTAACTATATCATTGTGTGAACATTAACAAACTACTCAATATTCAATGTATCATGAACTACTGTTTTCTAATTGACTACAATGTTATTGTATTTTCAAGAATACATTTCTCCTTTTAGTAATTAAAAAAACAATAGCTCTTCCATCTTTTTTATTATAAACTCAAATTCTATTAAAAATTTAAATGACAGTAGCAAATTTTCCACACATGTAATGTTTTGATGAAAAACTTAAATAAACATTAATTTTATTATTTATTGTTTGTATATACGGAGAAATTTTTGTCTAGTACATACATCTATTATATTAAAAACAATATAACACTTAAAATTGCTTAATATGGATATATTTATATTAGCATAATTTTTTTCTATAGCAGCAATTAAAACAATAAATCAAAATAATACTTTGTATTTTTGAACTGGATAACAGAAGTTTTCAATTCATAATGTTGAATTAATTTTGATGTATCTGTATAAAAAATATTCTAAAAGTTCTTTCACCTTTAATGCATCGCTTCTAAAAAAAACTTCGCAAAATAAAATCCACACTTCTCAATATATATTTTTTTACAAGCACTGTAAAAAGTATATTTTGAGAAATATGCTTTTTATTTTGTAAAAATAAAAAATTCAGTAATACATTCTTTTAAGTTGAAGTCTTTTACTACATGTTTATATATTTTTCTAAAATAATATTTTGACCAATTTTAATTTTTACATATATGTTACTAGCAAAGTGTGAAAAGCAGGCATTGTATAGAATGTATATGATGTTTTAGGCAAAGTATGAAATTCCATTTTTACTTTGATGTTTTACATACTTTTCCCAAGCATTATGTAGATTAATAAATGGTATTCTGGCAAAGTATAAACAAAATCTTTATTAAAACATTTTATGCGAAAATGTAAAAATTATAAAATGTAAGTTATAAGATTTTTTTTTCAAAATAATTTATTACTGTAATATTATTACATTCGCAATTATTACATTGTGACACATAGTTTTAGTTTGATTATTTAGGCTGATCATGGTATTTTGCTATTTTACAAAGTTTAACCAATGATTTTACTAAGTGTATACATCAAATAATTTGTCTGTAGATGTCCTTAGATTTTCAATGGCTGGTATATGGCTCTTCTCCTTGCTTCTCAAATCAAAGTCTTAAGTATATATTCCAGTAATTTCATGCTTATAGTACGTTTTATACGAATGTCACTGCTCAGATCTATATTTTTTTTAAAAAAGAGGTTTAGTATATCTTTTAGTTATTATATATTTTTATTATGTGCTATATATCCATTGATTTATAGTTTCACAGGTTAGCTATTGATTTATATAAGGTGTTATAAAAAACCAAAGTGTCAGATTTTAATTTCTCCATAATAACATGTAACATTAAACCATGAGGTGAACAAGTGTTTTAACTATTCCAAAGTTACCATTAAAAATGATTAATAAAGTCTCATGAAAAACACTGATTTCTAACAAAATCACTTAATCCACAATGAACAACATTATTATTTCCTTTTTAGCTGAGAGAGAGAGTCAGAATTAGCAACTATCGTTATAGCAACTCCCCCCACCCCAGCTTCTCTGTCTTTCACTGATAACAAAATAAGGTGAAATAAGCTTCATTTAGAAAATAACTTTAGTTTCAATTGCATTTTCCTTGAAAATCTTTGATTTATAACTTAAGAATTTAAATGACAATGAAAAATGTAGCAACGATATTCATAGCCTTCTCAGCCCAGCTCAAACTGCAAAAAGAATTAGTATTTAGGCTTTCAGGGACCCCCATCAACAGTCAGACATCCTTATTCAGTTATCAAAGATGAGAGGAACTAAGTTTTCTTTTAAAATTGATGTCTCTATAATAATCTCTAACAATTTCTATGGCTGCCATTTAATTTTCATAGCATTTCAAAGAAAAAATGTGATTATTCTTACTTGTAATTAGATGATGACTAAAGTCATATATGAAAAAAAAGCTAATAAACTACTCTTTTAACTAGATATATTTGTGAGGAAATCAAATTCCCTGAACTAGGAAAAAATGAATTAAAACAGGGAGCCAGTAACAGTGTAATCTGGAGTCCTTGGCTCCCTCTAGTGGACTAGTTACAAGATTTATCTATAGAAAAAGAAAAATACCAAGCCTGAATTACTTGTTTCTAAAAGATGGATTGGAATAACATTTTGCTCTTAACTGCTTTTTCACAAAAAAACATTTCAAGTTTGGTACTTTATTTTTCAAATATAACTCATGAATCTTTGGTTAATATCTGTGGGCTGAGCAGAAGCAGCTGACTGGAGAACTATTTCATGTTTAAAAAAGGGTGCAATTCCTAGTAAGTGCTTGGAATATAAAATGGAATTATGATCTGGCATTGAGTTAGTTTAAAATTCATTCAGAAATTTGAAGTTGGTAAAAACCATTGTCTGTCACATTCATAACAACTACCAGCAGATTGTGTTAGTCATACCATCCAACTTGGATAAGAACTTTCACAGTGGTCCCTAAAAATGTAGGATGAAATATATTGTTGAAATCTATTTTCATTTATAGCCTGTATTTATAGATTTTATTTAGATTGAAATTTAGCTTTGATAGCATTGATAACATTCTCAACATTAAAGCAAAGAGTAAACATAATATTAGAAATGTAATCTTATATTTTCTCCCTTCCATCATGCTTACAGGTGTCATAAATGTTTTGATAACATTTTCTGCATTTATGGGCACCATTGGTTTCTCTCAAACTCTGGAAGCAGATAGTAAAACCAGAAATTTCTTCAGTAATTTTGAATTCATCATCACTTCCATTTCTTGTATCATGGGCTACAATTTCATCTGTATTTTTTTACAATAGACACTTCTTCATAGGAAATCTTTCTTTTTTTATTATCTGCATTTTTTATCCTTCTTTCCAGTTGCTTTTTTCACTGTTTGACTTGTAAAATATAATGGGATAAAAAAGATCTTTTGAGACTCTCTTTAGCTTTGCAGCCAAATAGGGCTGGTGTTCTTTTAATTCCAGAATAAAATATCATCTTCTTCATAAGTTTCTTAAAGGATAGTCCTTTATTCAATTGGTCAGTTATTTTTCATAGTGCACCATGTATTGAAGCAATGGATCTGAAGTCTGATCCATGCTTCACAGCCTCCTATAAACTTAATTAGTATTGTAGGTCTTAATTAAGTTTATAGTCCAATATCAGCAGGGTTTTGCATTAAAGCTATTATTAATTACATTTATATAATTTGTATTTGCATTTAACTATTTCATTTTAAATAAATTTCATTTCAAGATTAAATTTCTGTTAATAAAAATTACTTGTAAAACCTATTAGTCAAACATATATATACGTCAAGTGTATATATATGAGTTAATGCAAAATTCTGCTGAAATAAAATGCTTATTTTACTAAAAGAAATAATATATCTTTCTTTTTAAAATCTTGTTAAAATATGGCATATGATTTATTTTGAGATAAGCCTGCCAACATTTTCTAAAAGAATGTATGTTTGTAATTAGTTAGCCCATTCAAGACAAATTAAAGATGGCCTTTTCTTTCTTTTTTAATTAATAAAATTCAAAGTTTAAAGAAAGAAATTTAGAATAAAAAAGTAAAAGTTATTTTTAAAAAATGTTACCTTGAAACAAAGGAATGTGGGGGGCTTATCAAGATCTAAGATCATAGACAAATCAATAGAAGGTAGCTTACAAAAAAAAACATATAAATAGGAGAGAGAACAAAAGACTTGGCATTCAGATTTTCCTTTTTGAGATTGCATTCAAATTTCTCTGTAGAGAATTTATTCAGATTTTTGCTGTGCTTTGAACCTCCCAGATTTTGCTTCTCGTTTCCATTTTGCTCAAAAAAGTTATTCAACTGTCATCTTTAAAATCACGGAGAAGTTTGAACATGCTACAAGCTAAAAGTCATATGAATTTGATGGATTCTACCATGCTAGGTGGTTAGGCAAAGCTTTGCCTGCTGCCGAGGTTTCTAAATACCATCAAAATGCTGTAGTATCGACCCAATAGTAATCTGAACTTTGTGCCGTGTCTGTAGGACTTTTCGTAAAAGCATTCTACGTATTTCCACTTTTCTTGTCTGGGCAAATACCTATCAATGGACGGATCAAGCCACGCAGGTTGACAGAACATGACCAAGGAACCAGGATGGTAATCGTATCTCTCCTCCATTGAACTAATTACTTTCTAGCCTTTTTTGTTCATACCTTTCTTAATTGCTTAATTGAATTATATTTTTGAATTGTTTTATTTAATGATCTTTGTAATGTAACCATTTTTATTAGACTAGTCTTGGAGATATATATGTATTGTGATCATCTATCTATATATATTTAACCCTTTTTCCTTCACTATTCTTCATTACTAACATGTATAAATATTTTGTATTCCATTGTGGTTAAGTTTAAAAATTAATTTTTCATTTAAAATCTCTTTCCAATTTCATTTGTTTCTAAATTCAATATGAGTAAGTTTTCTTTGTTTGCCAACTTGATTTCCTTGATAACACCTCTTTTGTCTGCCATTAGCTTATTATGTATATCTGATTTAGCTATATACATCTTAAATAATTTTAAACTGTCTGTTTTTAGTGCAAAGCAATTAAAAATGCTTTGCAAAAGATTTTTTTATTGTGCTTTATCGAGGAGATTCCAGTTGACAATTCTATTAGAATTGGGAAGAAAAGACTTAGACCACAAAAATATTATATCGTTTATATCCATTTTTATTATGTAATTAGTTTTTCATTAATCCAGGGGAATAGCAGAGGCCAATTAAAACATTATTAATATTTTAAAATCGTTAATTAAATATATTATTTGACTAAAAAGCTTGAATTTTCTAATTTTATTTTAAATGCTTTATTTTACTTTTCCAATGATCCAGGCATGCAAAACACATATTTCATAGTACTTTTACACACATTTAACTATTTAGCTCTGTAGGTGTTCCCGTCCATGTCTCTCTTCTGATGCTAGTTTGGGCTGGATGAAAAAATAATTTATGTGTGTCTCAGATAATGTTGTTGGTTTGTAGTTAGCCTCGAGAATAGGTGAATAGGGCAGAGGTCATAGTATTCTTGATTTAATATCTCGCATATGAGTGGCCTCGAGGTACTTTTGCCTAGTATTTGAACTGGGTTAAACCAACATACATCATCTGACTGTCACAGTATATAGCATACTTTCAATAACCTGATTAATTATTTGACATTTTCTTGGCTTTGTAAATACCAATGCTTTCCATGGAAATTTTTAACATCATCTAGTACACTTACAGGCTTCTCACTACATTATTCATAAATTCTCTGCCATTGTGATATTATAGAATCAATTATGGTCTAAGCAACATATGTCATATGCCACATCTTCTGCTATCTTTGATATTAGAGGTTTTTGAACCACAAACCAAATGAGATAATCTTATTATATCATTATAAACTTGTATTCTCTGTCAGGATGTATTTAAATTTATGAGACTGACATAACAACAGGAATTGAAATCATAAAAAAATAATAGATTTTACACATCAACATTTTCTTAAAACCTTTTTTATAGCATGATTCACAAAGATGAATGTACAGTTCAGTGTTATGATAAGTTATTCTCTTGCACTTGTGTGAGATTTCTTTCAACATTTCACCATGCCCCAATGGACAATGGTCAAATACATTTCATGAAATACATTAAATAACTTATAAATCTGTGACATAAAACTGTAAATCACTGATGTCTTTTTTTAACAGCATCATAATAATTCAGTAACCGAAAGTCATGTGATTCTTTCATAATAACCATCTTAACTTTTCTATATCATTCATTAACTTTTTATAAATAATTTCAGTAAAAAATGCAATTTTTAGAAGTAATAGCTTGAACTTTAGATTATTTTTTGTAGAACTGTTATTGCATATCAACATATCATGATTCCTGCCTGGACAAAGTAACTTGCTGGACAACTTTTGCATACCAGGGCCAAATTGAAGTTGTGATTTTTTTTTACTGCTGAACAAAGACTTCAGAGCAAATGATGGAAGTATTCTGGCTCATGTCTGAGATAAGTGTTAAAAATCAAGTATTTTATACTTTGATAAATTGCCTTTTGTCGTTTTGTGATAACATATCTATATATATATATATATTATTTTTTTAACATATTGTTTTAATTAATGACTATCGGGGAATCATTGTAGAATAATTTGCCATATAAATAAAAGAAAACATCTTGGTAATGTTTCTATAAGGAATAAAGACTATTTTAATGCTGTAAATAAAATTTTATTTTATATTAAGATCTTTATTATCAATTTTATTTAAAATTGATCAATATTTTGTATTTGATCGCTTTATAAAAATTATGTATTTGCTAGAATTTAAAAACTTTATAAGTTTTCTTACTTTGTTTTACCCATATCCATTAACCTGTTGAGAAATTAGCGTAAAATCCTCTATTACATCTTAACTGCCTATTAATACATTTTTAAAGATTATATATTAATATCTCAATAGTTAAAACTAAGATTGCGTTTTCTTTTCTATGACTATAAAACAAACCTTAAACTATGAATTCATCCATGGTTTATTTTAATGCAATAGAGACTGATCAGATTAGGCTAATTAATGTTTAACTGTTTTTCATTGCTCTGTAGCCACCCTAGCTATACAGTGGTGCATGAGCCACATGCAAATTTTTGCATGGTCACATGCAGCTCTCACAAAATCTTTTGAAAAAAAATCATGATAAATTTATATTAGCATGATGTATTTATATTTTATTTTAAAATGTTACATACTTTATTCTTTTATAGTGGCAACTTTATAATAATTATTTACTTCATAAATATCAACAGTTTTACTGTTATCTTTTCCTAGAAATATAATGCATTGTTCCAAGTGATTGGTTCAGTTTTTATGTGGACTTATTCAAGCGATATTTTTATTCATTGTACAATTTTTAATTCAAACATCACTGAGTGTGTTCTTCTATTTTGACTTTCAAACAATAGATTCAGCTATTTTAACCAGCAGTACAAGTAATTTATTTTAATTTATATTTACATATGATCTTAGACAAGCTATTAAAACAGAGACACTTTCTTCCATATAGTAGTGCTACCCAATGCAAGCATAGCAATCAATGGATGCAAGAAAGTTTGTGCATAAAATCCCTATTTATTGCCTACTCATTCAATATCCTCAGACTAGTTTCTAGCTTGTAGCTATCATGAGTGAGGTGCAATGCTCTCATATCCAAGGCTCCTAACTGATGAAGGGCACAAGCTAGAAATTAATCGGGGGATCTTGTATGAATAAACACTAGATAAGGATATTATATACAAACATTATTGCATCTATTGATTATTATAGCTTGGGTTGGGTGGCGCTACTGTATGGAGAGTTTGCCGCTGTTTTATTCAGGAAAATAAAGAATATCTGGCCATAAGTATCCCCATTTAAAGTTGCTTTTGAACTAATATCAGTTTTTGGAAATTCAAAATATTGAACACTACTGATGAATGAACACTTTCTGGAACAACTGCATGCTTTATTAACAAATTATACTCCAAAATTTTAATGTTCTTGCTATTCAAATACAATCACATATGAATGATAAATAATACTTTATTGATTTTGTTCTTTTGTTTTGTTTTTATAATAAATAAATCATATTAATAAAAATAAAAGTATTTGCTTTGGTTGAATACATCAAAAATTTAATTACTGCTCTAGAATATATCTCAATTTAAAATGTGACTCTTAAAAATATGAAGTTCGGCACCCAGTTATATAGTCTTTAGCAGTTATCAACTAAGTAATTTTTAAATGTGTAATATTTTGTCAGGTAATAAAATGCCTACACAGATTTTCATAACAAGAATCAGATTTCTCAAGAGAGCTCAGAATGCATTTAAACTCCTAAGCAGCCCACTTCCGGTTGAACAATAAAAAAATATTTAATAATTAGTTATTAAATAATAAGTAAAGCATTATATTTTTTATCTTTTTTGTGAGTCTGAAAATTTGTATACGTTTGTAAAGTTTCATAAACCTAACTTTGATCATCTTTATACCCTAATTAATGCCATAGTAACTAGTTTAAACTTTTAAAAAATCATCCCTGAGATAGTACCTCATTACTACTATCGCTAGTCATTTAAATACCTTCAACAAAAACTAAAACAAAGAGATTTCAGACATCCATTAATGAATTTACTAAAATCAATATATTGAAATAAACAATTTTTATTCTTAAGAAATTTATTGTTTTTTTAATTATTGTTTAACAATTACAATGAATATGTTAAATGGGAAGTACTAAGCAGGGTAAGACTAGGTTGATTTCGGTTGTGTTCTCTTTCTTAAAATATGTAAATTTTTATGCTACTTGTTCCTATTTAAATAGCTAATACGTATTTCAGTCTTTTTTTTTAAGGAAATGTAATTCATTGTTAGAGCCCAACTTAATGAAATCCTCAAAAATTGTCAAATATTTGAATTGCATCCTATTCTTTTTGAACATTATAATTTATTTATTTTTTTAATTCACATTAAGTTAAAAACTATATAAACATTTTTTTTCTTTATTTTACAATATGTCTTATCAAGTCATATTTTAAAAGTCGTTTGAGAAAACCTTAGATAACAGTTGTTACTTTACTTGTAGTCAGCCATAAAATTTAAATTCTTTTCTTTTTTTTTCCATTGAAAGACAAAAGAAAATCTATATTCCTGATTAATCAAAGAGCCAGTGTAAGAAATCAAAGAACATTTAATAGATAGATATTTAGAATATTTCCTATTTTTTTAATCCAATTAAATAAATAAATCTTCGAATGGAATGTCTTTCTATAATCATTATCATCATCATCATCATAGAATAGTTTGCAACTCAGAAATTTATAAAAAGTTCATGCCTTACAAGTTGCAGGGCTGAGCCATGAGCCATTGATTTTGAGGTCCAGAATCTGCCACTAAACAAAACCATGTAGGGCATGAGTACCCATCAAATTCTATTTTTAATGTGCATTATTTTTATTTTGTATGCTTATGCAAAATTATTTTATTTAAATAGAGGGCTAGTCCATCTCAAGCAATCGATACACATGACAACACACGAAATATGTATATTAGGAACATGTATATTTTTCGGTTGTGTGTGGTCATGTGTATTCAGCTTGAGATGGAGTGGAAGACAAGTAAACTAAAAAATCCTGAATTCAAATCTCTCTATCCCTCTATTTATATACATAAGAGCATTCGGTATAAGCAAGTTACGTACAGCCTTAGAATAATATTATTTTACGCAAAAACAACTTAACATTTTTATTCATTAAATAATATATTTTATTAAGATTAATATTGCATCTAAGAAAAAAATATATTAAAAAAATAAACAAAAAACATATCTATAGACAATAAAAGAGTGATATTTTTACAACTGATATATGTTTACATGCTAAAAGCTAATACTCGTGCTATAAAAAAAAAATGGAATAAATAATCATTTTAGAATAATATAGTAATTAGAATCTCATATACAATTGCTTCAAGTGTTTTTCTGTTTTTAGATCGTTTTAATCGGAAAATCCCCAATGATTTTTTTTCTCCAAAAAATGAAATTGTTGTGATATCTGCACTTACCATTAATGGTGCTTTTGATTTTTCTATTGTTTGAATATCAACTTTTTTTTAATCTTTTCTTTTTGTTTATTTGATTTTAAAATATAAATAAAATTAAACATAAAAGAAATGACAGAAAATATATTTATGATAAATACAAGCAGCCTTTTATTAATATTCATTAACAAAAAAACTAATAGATATTCACAACAACAAGCGGAATGTTTTTGTGTCAACAAAAACAATTAAGTGAAAATTGATATAGGTAAGTATCATATTAATGCAATATATATATATATGTAACTCATAAAGTCTAAATAAAACTAAGTTTAATACAATATCTTATCTTATTACAAAATAAGGATACTAACAGAACATTTAACAACTATTTGTAAATAACTTTGATTGTGTACGTAATCAAAACCAAAACAAGATAGGTCATAATGTGATTTCCTATATAAAAATAAATACCATCATGCACTTGTATATCTGAATATTTTCAATGTTGCTTAAGAATTAATCATAAAAGATAGCTTGATATATTGGTGTTTTTTTAATAAGAAACCAGATATGATACATTAGTTTGTTTGTTAATTTGTTAATATATACTTTATGTTTATTTTGCACTATTGCATTTACAAAAGAACTGTTTTAGAACCCCTCACAAGCATTTCCAAAAATTAATAAAGACATCACAATAAATTAAAAACAGTAAGTAAATTCTTTTAGACTACTACTTTTTCTCTATTCAGAAATAATTTACAACAAAATTGTCATTACAATTTCAAAACAATTTTTAGTATAAAATGTTCCCAAAAGCTGATGGTAAAAGATGAGGGCAACAAGAAATGATTATGAATGAGTTCATCCACGCAATAATATATTGAATGTGTCATTGCCCTGAGTGATTTAGCACATTGGCAATGTGCCAGACTTTGAAACAAAACGTTCTTGAATTAACTCCAGTAATGAGAATTCTAGATTAAAATTTCTTATGAACACTTAAGCAATAAAGTTATTGATTATTTATTTATTTATTCCCAATGTGTCATTAAGATTTATCAAAATAGATGATTATAGAATTATTCTGGTAAAATGCATTTAATATGATAATTAAGCACCACCCCCTAAAAATCTCTATACTATCCAATTTATGCATGTTTACTATTGTGCTAATTATTTTAAAATCCATTTAAATTAGTATCTTAGATGTAGCTTGTTAATATTACAAGAAGTCTTGAGGCTTTATTCTACAATTTTTCATTTAGCATTATTTATTAATATTCAGATTTTAAATCATTTACATTATGCTATTAGAAATTGGAAGTGTTTAACAGTAGAGTGTCTTGGAAACTATTTAAAATTGAATCTGAAAACAATAACAATTTTAAATCTTTTATTTAGATGAAAATGTAATATTAGTCAATTCACTTTACACTTTCTAGAGAATAACTCTTGTGATTTCTCCCATATAGTAAACTCTCTATAGGAGTCATATGTTATAATTTATGTTGCCATAATTTATTGTAAAATGCATTTGAATTATTTTTAATATTCTGTAATATATAATTCATTTGATCCAATCTATATTTATACTTCATTAAATGTTTTTGTTGCAAAATACAATTTATATTAAAAAAAATTCAAAGTGTACAATTCTCAGAAATGTTGATGACGATATCTTATTACCATTAACACATTATAAAAATTCATTTGCATATTATTCAAGTGCAAATTGAATTTTATATTAACGTGTCCTAAAAAATCTATCACATTTGTTAATAGACTGCCTGCCTTATATACTGTTGGTATTGTTCTAAAAAAATGTATTTGCATATTAAGAGATAGCACCAAAATATTTTGTACTACTTTTATATCCCTTCTCTATATCCAACAAAAAGATTGTTAAGATTTTTAAGAATTGATGTGATATAAAAATAAAATGCTATAAAAGTGATTTATTATCTTTCACCATGCAAAAATTGTTGATGACGTCAAGCGTTGTTAGCCGAGAGGTCAGTCAGCGCAGCTGCCTTGCAAATAAGCTGTTGGTTGCAGACAGTTGTTGCAAGTTCACCTCCCAGCCATGCTATGACATATGACAAAAAATGTGATGACGGTTTCATAATAGTTTTCCGGCAATATTGCCATTTTTTTTATAATATATCAATTTTCAACTCTCTCATGAAATGTGAACTTTAATAAGTTATTTAAATCTGTAAGCTAAGTATATTGGGTAAGAGTATATATTTGCAATGTCTCAAATTATAAATCTGAATTGTAAATTAGTTTGCAAATCTTATAACAGAATTATTATAAAACTTTTTCTTATTTTAAGACAAATAAAACGACATTTAATATATATATATATATCTTTAAAAAAAACATTTCAAGAAAACTATCTATAAGGGTATTAAACATGATTATGTGACAGCCAATAAGATGGAATAATGACATCACATGGACCTCTCAATTCTCAAACACAAGTCAGAACTATAAGAAAAAGTTCTGACTTGTGTTTGAGAATTGAGAGGTCCATGTGATGTCATTATTCCATCTTATTGGCTGTCACATAAGCATGTTTAAGGCATATCTGTTGAGCTTTCACGTTATTACAATATTATCTGTTTACGCTTAATAAATTTGATATATCTATAAATGATATAAAATAAGAAATGATAATAATTAAGAATGGTAAAAAAAATAATGAAAATATTGAAAGCTACAAACAAAACCTTCAATTTTTTTTTTTCAGAAGTTGAAACTACTAATACCCAGAGCAGTCTTTAGAGTTAAATATCATAATATTGAGATTTCACTAGATTATTGACTGAAAATAAATTAAATCAGTCAAGAAATCAATATAAAATACATAAAAATTTGTGTGTAAAAAATTTATCTATAATAAAACCAAGATTATCTATGATGAAAATAAATGTTAAAAATATAGTAACTTTCATTAAACGTAAACAAACATTTACTAGAACATCCAAGATATTAATTACATAATAAAAGTTACTATAAAATGCATGTAAAATTTTAACTCAGTCCAGGAATGTGTTGACCTTATATATACCGAAACAATAAAAATCTTTCTGAATATAAAAATAATTATTATAATTGAATTATAAGTATGTTAAAAAATGTTTTAAAAATTATAAGCAAATATTAGTACAAAAGACGTATTTAGCATTTTAGATGTAAGGTTTAATATTTAAATGTTTTTCTGTAGTTAACCTAAAATATCAATATATAAAATACACAGCTAAATAAGAGTTAAATTTTAAGCTAGGAATTTTATTTTAAGTAGTTTTTTTTTTTTTTTTTTAAATTAAAGCAGATAAATTAGCTTTACCTATGACACACACACACAAAAAATAGTATCATTTCAAATGTTTAGTATAGGATCTAAAAGATAAGAAATCTGGTGGAGAGAAAGTTATTATTTTTAAATAACTATTTAAAAAATAAGCATAGAGTTGCTTTAATACGGTAAAAAAAAAAAAAACAAGTATGAAATAAAACTACAATTTTGGGTTTTACATAACTTTACTCATAGCAGATAATAAAAAAATGTCATGGTACCTTTTTATATATTTTCGATGAAGACCATAAAAGTACATGGACAAAAAGATGACAATACTTTCTTAACTGGAAAAGTGAAAATCGGGAATTGTTATAGTATCTAAGAAGGAGTGACTCCTTTATATTTTTATTGCCTCCCATCCTTGCCAATTTAATTATATAATTTTATAAGAGATCAATTGTGGATCATATTTTTTATTGTTGAAAGGTTATTGGTGATTATGTTTGGGTGTTCTTGTAAGCTTCATCATATAAAAAATG
Organism: Epiperipatus broadwayi; assembly: GCA_028023455.1. Lineage (NCBI taxonomy): Eukaryota > Metazoa > Onychophora > Udeonychophora > Euonychophora > Peripatidae > Epiperipatus > Epiperipatus broadwayi. The sequence goes on from JAQFVV010006237.1 coordinate 6,002,269, forward strand.
TTAATATAGTGCATTGAACAACAACAACATGAAAGTTATTTTAAAACAACTAACAGAAAAAATAAGTCTAAGATAAATTATCCAGCAATGGTATGTTTGACATAACCTGATGTGAAAGCATCTGCAATATGACACTAATTATTTGAATGCATGTGTTCTATTGTTTTATCTTATCTGTAGCAAATAAAACATGTAAAATCAATCTCTGTAAATAATCAACTATATCTTGGAAAAGATAAGAATGTTAGAAGTTTAAAAATGGATTGGGGGATTAATGCTGAAAAGAAGATTCAGACGTTTGATATTTAGTCATTCCAGATCTTTTTTTGACACATTGAAAGTAATATAGGCATCAGAAAAAGATTATTATAAACTTATTAAATCCAGAAATGACATACTATTATATAATGATAGTAATATTTTGAACTGATGGAAAGAGTATTTGAAACATCTTTTAAATTGTGATACAAGAATTGAAAAATAATTGTTAATAATATATTAATTTTACCAACTCATTTAGATCTGGACAAAAATATTTAGCTTAACAAAGTTAGAACAGTTTTGTATAGTCTTAAAAATGGAGATATTGCAATTCTCAATGAAATACCTAAAGAAATGTTAAAATTTGATGGTCAAAAATATTGGCATTTTTTTATGAATATCTGGACCATAAATGTGTCATCTGATTTAAGGTTGTTTTTATTGTTCCAAGTTTTAAAAATGATGAAAATAAAGACAATTTCAGTAATTATCATACATCATACTTATTCACTATAGCAAAAGTATATAGATAAATTGTTAATTGCCCAGGATTCGATGTGAGTTTTGAAAATCAAAAAGCATTATAGATATGATTTTTGTTGCCAGACACATTTAAAGAAAGTGTCAGGAACAGAGAAGAGATTTATATATTGCTTTTTTGATTTGGTCATGACATTTATAGTGTTTTAGTATTGTTTGAGATTAGTTGGTTGTCTATCAAAATTTATTCATATTATGCAGTTTCAACATGATGGAATGAGAGGATGCATTCTTACTTTAGGTAAAAAATCTGAGGCATTTGAAATGAAAACTGTTGTTAAACAAGAATGTACATTTGTTCCAATATTGTTTTTAATTCTTGTGGAAATGCTCTTGGAAAACAGGCATCAAGATAGATACAGGTTTGATGGTGGAATTTTTAATTTGAATCAATTAAAAAAAAAAACAAGATCTTCATCTTTTTGGATTTTGGATATCTAGTGTGTTGATGATTGTGCTATTTTTTGCCAATTCAAAAAATAATTTACAGAATGTTTTTAATGTTTTGAATACAATTTACTATAATATTGTTTTATTAATTAATGTTCAAAAACTCAAATTATTTTATCTACCAGTGTTAAAAGAAAACGCCTTGGCAACTTTTAGCTTGGGTAATTATTAATTTCAGAATATAAATCAGTTTAAATAGTATCTTAGTAATTTTATAAGGAGAAAAATAGACTTGGGTATTGAAATACAACACATATTTCACTGGACTATTACTATTTTATTAAGTTACAATATACACTATTTTATTAGTGGAAAATAATTACCCCAACTAAGTTAGCAGTTATTTATTAGACGGAAGTAAAACTTGAAGATCTTGTGATCAAAATATAAAGGATGAAGATTTTTAAAATATAATATCAAAATCATAAAATTAATCAATATGCTTTCAAACTATTTTGATGTGGTTTACTGAGTCCACTATTCTAAAATTATATCTTAATATGAATGTATATAGGAAATGAATGAACAATGAAAGAATTCTTAAAGGATGTTCTATAATGACCTTCAGCATAGTTTTATTAAAAACAGTTTTTCTTGTCTGTGTTATAAGAATTATCTCAAAAACATTTTAAAGAAGTCCAATGTTAATTAATTCCATTAAGAAGATATGACATGAAATATAATACATTGGAGTGCTTCCATTAAACATAATGTTGAGTATTTCAGAAAGAGAAGTTTTCTGCTAAAGAAATTTAAAAACGAGATGTAAATATCAGATAAATAAAAATGATCCCACATGTTCTATTTAAGGATGTACTTATGTTTCATAGATTGTTTTGTATAATCATTGCAAAACTCATTTTTATAAGTTTCTACATCTATCTATCTCTTTTCTTTTTTTTTCTTTTTTATTTGAAGTTCAAATGGCCATGCTAGTGAAGAATGGTTGTTATATATATAATAAAAAGCAAATATGTTTAAAGAAGTTTATTTTATTATTTTTTATTTGTTTGTTTATTTACTTTTTATGATAAATGATATAAGAGAAAGCATTCAAATCTTTATCTATGATTTTTCCCATTACCAGACAGTTTTTGAGCTATGGATTAATTCAGTAAAGAGCTAGGCCATCAGATTCAAAAATATCAACTCTAACCAAGAATTTATCTAATACTAGATTATTAAGAAGATCTGAAACTTTCAGATATCTAATGTCTTCAAATTCAGCTCTCCAACTAATATATATATATATATATATATATATATATATACATATATATATATATATATATATATATATATATATATATATATATATATATATATATATATATATATATATATATATATATATATATATATATATTCTATGATTTTTATAATATTTGTAATTCCTTAAGTATTTTGTATTATAATATAAATAAAAAGAAATATTTAAATAAACTATATATAAAAGCAATAAAATTGTACAATAATAGATTTGGACTGGCCAAATGTTTTTGAATATTTCAGGGAAGTCTTTATACTATTGAGATCGAGAAGCACTGATTTACAAAATAAATTTGACTTAGTTAATCAAAAATGTGTGTAGCAATCTTTGAAAAGTATCTGAAAGTCGTTCTAAGTTTAGTCACATAATTAATTTTCTATATTTTAGACTGAATGGAAAAATTATTATTACTGGTGCAAAGTCACAGACATATGAAAAGAAAATTGATATCAAATTTTTCCTCTTATTTTTGTCATTGTAAAAGTGATTTTCACAACAGTTTATAAATATTTAAAACTAAAGTAAGTCTGAAATGCAATATTTATCAGTAGTTGTGGAGGAACCATACTACCACCGTAGACAGCACTGCACCACCATTAATAACCAGCTCAAAGCTTGCAAGTGATAAATTTATATAAGAAATTGGCAGAAATCCCCCCCCCCCAAAAAAAAATGCCCAAGGCAATACAAATGCAAGGAATCGATCGAAAATAAAAATTACAAAAAAAAAAAGAAAATCTTATAAAATTCAAATTTAAAAAAAAAAAAATCGGTGAAAATATGCAAACACACACCCCCTTATAAAATCTAGAATTCTTAACTTAAATTAAAAAATAAAATGCCTGAAGCAATGTATATTCAAGAAATACATTGAAAGTACAAATTATAAAAAAAAAACAAGAAAATTCTATAAAATTCAAATAAAAAAAAACAGAAATCAGTGAAAGTGTGCAAACAAACAGCAATGGTGGAATATGGGAAATTAAAAAACAGAATTTCATTAAATTATTTAGCTTTCAATATTTGCAAATGATCAGATTTAAAAGCAAATGTTTATATAAAGTGAAAAGAATATTACATGAGAGAATCTATTTCTCAAATTAATTATTTCCACTTTGAAATTATGGCATATCATCAAAAATAACTCAAACATAAAACCTACCCTCTCCCCCAATGAAGAATTTCTAGCCAAAAGTAACTGAAATGGACAAATTTAATCAAATACTATATTCAGATAATTTTGAACACAATAAATTATTTTTTTATTACCTTAACAAATTCTCATTCCTTTAAAAAATTCTCAATATGTCTATACAGTTCTCTGGTCAAATATTATTATTACCCCATTATTTTATATGGTTAATAAGCAAATACTTTTGAATATATATATATATATATATATATATATATATATATATATATATATATATATATATATATATATATATATATATATATATATATATATATAAGAAAACTTAAATTTGCTTCTCTTGAAGTCAAGATGTAAGACAGAGAGAAAAAGAATTCAAATTGTTCACTTCCATTTATATTTTTTTTAATTGACATCATAAAAACTAAGGAAACATTGTTTAGTAACTCTACTGCTAAATTTATCCAGTGTTTCAAAAGTAAAATTTTATTACACAACAATAATAACAAATTAAAAAAAATATTTTATAATTATCCAGTTTACAGACTGTCTCAAGTTAACTCATACATGGCTTAACTCACTCTAATTTGGGCAGTTTTTACATTATTGTAGCATATTTAGGCTCATTTCAAAGCTTAAAAAGTATCGTAAAATGCTGCTCAATCTTGAATTATTTTACAAGTAAAAAATCAATAATAAAGACCTTTAAACCCATAACAAAGAAAGAAGGAAGACATTCCTAGATTCTGATTGGTTGGTAGTCATATAAGCACCTGTCAATAACTTTCACCGCTTCAACATCTTTTTTTGATTTTGAAAATTAAATAAATGTTTTAGAGCATTTTTTATTTTTTATTTTTTACATATTATAACATATTTGTATAAAATATGCTAAAAACATAATTATTTTACAAAAATAGTAAGATTTTAGTAAAAAATAATAATATTTTACTAAAAAAATTCTTTACTTGTAGAAATTGAGAAAGAAATCAATAAGGTCTAAACACTTTGTAATTCATTACAAACTTCTTTTTACATTTTCTGCTACTGAATATTTTTATAATTATAAATAAAAATTTATTTTTGAAATAACTTTTGTTCATTTTCATAATCTGACGAATTATTAATATACATTTTACAAATAAAACTAAAATGAATATAATATTAAAATATGAAAATATTTTTACTGCTGATTCTGTAATTGACCAATCAAAAGTTTAGAGTTTTAACTCATTCGGCCAAACAGAATTTGTGCAGGATAATGGTTATTATATATAATAAATAATATTTCCATTTTAAAAATAGAAACAATATTCTTTTATTTTAATACAAACTAGAATAATTTATACTACATTCTATACTGAAAATATGTATTATTTGAAATCTACTATTTGTGAATGCAATAACCAAAATACATATAAGAAAGAAAGAAACAATAATAATTTTATCAAAACTATAAATTTTATTATTTATATGTGTATTTTTTTAAAAATAAATAAAATTAGTTCATAATTTTTATATTGCAATTAATAATAAATATTTCTTGTTTTAAAATTATTTTTGTCATTGTAACATATTTCAATGCTCTCATGCCAATACATTCACTATTAAAATTAATTAAGAAAAAAAATACAATTGACATTCAACCACATATTTAAATTTACTTCAAATTTCAGTAGATACAGTATATATATATATATTGTAATTATAATTGAAATAATATTTTTAACGGTTTATAAACAATTACAAACAATCTTAAAATCCGCAGAAGTACTTTCAGTTACTTTCTAACCTGCCTCAACTGCTATTAAATTCAAAAACTAAAAGCGGAAGCAAACGTCATCAATTCAAATTCCACGAATCTCGTATTTTAATGTTAGAAGCTTGTCGATTTATTAAATGCGTTTTATTCCTGTTTATAAAAATTGCCTCTTTAATTTTTCTTTTACTATGGTTTCTCTCTTCATGAAGAATTTTCACATTTTCAAAATTAAATTTAAATTTATATTGGCAAGTTTTAAATCTTTTTTGTTTCGGAATGAAAAATTATGTCATTACCGAAGTGATAAACTAAAAAAATATTGAGATATTTGCCAAGGAATTGATTGATGTCGGTTATAAAATGGAACAAATAAACAATACTTTATGTCAATTTTAAAAAAATTATGATAATTTAAAAGAAATGAAGATTAATAATAAAAAATGGATATCTATTCCATTTATTTCAAATCCACAAGTAAAATTTTTTAAGGATTTATATAAGAATGTGTTTAATGTTTCATTCTACGTTCCAAACAATATTAATAAATTAGTCAATAATTCTAAGGATGTCATACCTGTCAAGCAAAAAAGTAATGTCATATATCAAATTTTTTGTGATTGTATGCTATCATATATAGGTGAATCTAGGTGCAGTATTGAGAAAAGATTGAAGGAACATGAATTATTATATAAGCGTGTAAAAAATAAAAATAATGGTGATTTAATATCTTCTTCAGTTTTCTTTGATCACGAGAAAACATGTAAATATAAATTTAAATTTAATTTTGAAAATGTGAAAATTCTTCATGAAGAGAGAAACCATAGTAAAAGAAAAATTAAAGAAGCAATTTTTATAAACAGGAATAAAATGCATTTAATAAATCGACAAGCTTCTAACATTAAAATATGAGATTCGTGGAATTTGAATTGATGACGTTTGCTTCCGCTTTTGGTTTTTGAATTTAATGGCAGTTGAGGCAGGTTAGAAAGTAACCGAAAGTACTTCTGCGGATTTTAAGATTGTTTGTAATTGTTTATAAACTGTTAAAAATATTATTTCAATTATAATTACAATATTGTTTTTAATTAACGGATATTTTATTTATTTTACACACACACACACACATATATATATATATATATTCAATTTTATTAAGCATGTAATAATATATTAGTAACAACACAATTATAATACAGCTTTTACAAACCAAGAATTAGTTTACATGAACTTAAGAAATCATAAAAATTCAAATGAATTATATTAATATTGAAAAATATTTGATTATACAACATAGGCATTTTAATCTTGACAGAATTTCTATAACAATAATCTTATTTTAAATATAAATAAGAGAAATAAAACAAACTAACTCCTTTTTAAAACTTGATTTATTATGACTATAATCATGAAAAAGAAATCCGACGTTTCGACTATTTTTATAGTTTTTTTCAAGGCACACTAAAATAAAATATATATACACAATAAATATCACATATTCCAAAAAAAATTGAATTAATTAAAAATTACAAAATATATCCATAACCAAAATTTTCTTTTTTTTACCTTATCTCACTCCCCTTTCCTATTACAATCACAACTTAAACACAACTAATTCCTTTTTAAAATTCTATATATATCAAATAAAAACTTTTAATTAAAAAACCTATTATTTTCTTTTATCTTTTTCTATTAACATCCTATTTAATTCTGGTTTTATTTCATTTATGTATACACCCTCTTTTATTATCCTTTCATTATATGACTTAATACATTCCAAAGGTTTTATTTCAAAATCCCCATGCTTAAATTTATTCTTATGAATGTAAATAGCAGAATTTTTATCACCTAAATGCTGTTTTAATCTAGTTTTTAATTTATTTCTACTAGTCCCAATATATGTCATTTCTACATTCTTTCTAAAACAATTCAAACATTTTATCAAATAAACTGAATTCGTAATGTCTAACCTATTATAATCCCCATTATTATTAATTAAAAATTTAAATTTGCTTTCTTTTTATAAACTGGACAAATTGAAACATTATATTTCCTATTAATCATTTTAACTAATTTCTTAACTTTAATAAATAAATCTTTAGATATATTAAAACCAACATAAATAATCTTTTCTCTATTTTTATTCCTATCTAATCCCATTCTATTCCTTATTTTATTTATATTTTTATTAGAAAACAAATGTTCAACTACACCCCTAGGATAATCATTCATAAAACATTCATTCCTAATAATATCAACCTCATTCTCAAACAAATTACTATTTGAACATAACTTAATTTCCCTAATAATTTTATTATTAACAATATTAATTTTACTATGATTATCAATATCTGAAAACCAATTATTTGATAATCCAAAAAATGTTTTTTTTTTTTTCTAAACACAGATGTTTCTATAATAACACTACCATTCCTATCAATTTTTTTTTTAAATTCTAACATCCATATATTCAATAACATTAATATATAATTATACCTGAAGGTTCTATTTAATGCGAACTTTTAATAATTTTATAATTAACTTTAATAACAAAGATGTCGTTTCATTTCAATTTTATTTTGTAATATTGATTTTAGTTTAAAAGTGAAACATACATATCTTAGATTCTGTAATTATAAATAAAAATAAAAACCCTAAACAGTATAGCCCAGTATTAAAAATAATAGTCTTAAGACGATTTTTGTTTATGGTAGATTTAAATAAAAATTGAGTTTGATCAATTTTAAAGATCAGTAATTCCTGCCACCATGATGGTAGAGGAATTTGATGTTAGTAATTTCCGAAACGTCTTATTACATTTTTTTACATATTAATATACACTACATATATTCAGTTTTAAACTATACATTAAAATAAGATAAAAGATATCAAACAAGATATTCATTTTGTATGCCCATCACATACGTATACTATCAATCACTCTACATTTTTATTGGTTTGTTTTTTATTTTTTGTAAAGTGTTGCTAAACACCCCCAAACCAATTCTCAACATGTCAGTTTTCTTTTTTTCTGTCATCGGTTAAAATCCAGTCTTAAGTTTTATCGAAAACTTATATAATCTTTTATTATTTCACTACTATAAATTATCAAAAAAAATTATCAAAAAAAAATCAATTTCACAAATTACTCTGTAATGCATTCACCATGATATTTTTAAGTGAAAAGAAATAAATAGAAGCAATTAATAAATAGTCTTCAGAGAAAGAAAGAGAGAAGCAGCATATCTGAATGTACATCAAAAAATAAAAGACAATATACTATCATTTTACTGACTCTATGTCTTTATAAATTACTTACATAAATTCTGTTTCATATAATTGTGTTTAAAAAAAATCTATGTTCTAGTCTTTGGTGTATATATATATATATATATATATATATATATATATAAAGACTAGAATATATATATTAAGTTTTAAATATATATATATATATATATATATATATATATATAAGTTTAAAACTTAATAAGTTTAAATTTATTTTTAAACATCGCTCTAGATAATTGATAAAGATTGACCATAAACTCAGAAAACAGCAATTTGATATCTCTTTTTTTAATTGGTAAGGTCAACTATCATCTTTTTATAGCCAGCATATCGACACTCATTTAATCAATTGTAGATGATTTTTAATTTTCCCTTAATGCTAATTCTGGGTACTAACCAATTTTGTATAACTAGTTAAGTTCACTGTTGACGAACTCCCTAAAAATATCTTAAATTGGTTTCACCTTAACAAAATTTTAACATTAACCTGAACTGAATTTAAATCTATATTATAATCCCTGTGGGAAAATGCTCTAACTATTATATCACAAGATTCAGTTGCCTGATCGAAAATATAGATTCCTGTATTTTTATATTTAAGCTTACATTGCAATCAAATCTTGCAAGAAATTTGGTTTATAAACAAATTTTGGAAGTAGAAAATTGAAATATATTTTCAAACTATTTTTTTGATAAAATGGCAAAAGGACAAAGGAATTATTAATATATATCTTAAAACAAAAATAACTTACTTTGCTTTTGTTTTTCAAAAACAACTTAAAGTGATAAATACTAACTCTGCATCAATTTTATTGTTAGATATATTCAGCTGATCATCTAACAACGTCTCAGGACTATAGAAAACGTTTCAAAACACATTGCAGTTAATGAAAATATGAATTTATTGCATAGTAGACAAGTGTTAGATAATTATTTGTTTTAATATATATATAAATCAACTACAATGACAAGATAGCTTGTATAAAAAAAATCTCAAGTTTTTTTTTTTCTAAATTGCACCAGAAATGTGTTGTACATCAGACTGTTGTATATCAGAAGTGACAATGATATAATAATACTTAAGCTTACAAATTATATTTGATATTAAATTCAGTGAAAAATAAGTTCTACTATATAAATTGAAAATATTTTTCCAAAAAATTAAAATCATCATAATTTATTTAATTAATTATTACTATAATTGAAACAGACCTTCCACTGAATTATGTGATATCAAATATTGAAAAGTTGAAAGAGAGAATGGTAACACTCTCCTCTTTAAATTCTGGTGTTATATAAGCTTAGTTTTTGACATAAGCTTGAAATCATAGAATGACTTGTGTCTTTTACTTCAATTACAGATATTTGCAAAGAAATCATATCATGTATCACGTGATTTAATTTAATAAGCTTATATTACAAACGTTATATAATGAGAGTGCCAATTGTTCTTAACAAGTTTTTCAGAACATAATTATTATTATTGCTCTTAAGTCTTTGACAATTTTATATTGATAAAGCTTTTAATATATGATGTATAATGGCTGTTTAAGATAGATAGCTTGATTTGAAGGCGTATGAATGTCCGGAAATTTTCAAATTTTCTACTTCATAATTAAACATTAGCTAAAGTTCTGGGCTTGACCTGATATTTTAAATCTAATGCTTGAATATTCTAGCACCTACTGATGAAATCCAGAGCTAGAAACCAGTCTGGAAATAGGGATGTTCTGAAAAGCTTGTTAGAAGTTATTGGCATGCTCATTGTATAACAATTACAGATATTTAAAAATTATGATTATTTATTATTAATTATTACTATGCATAATACTAAATAGTGCAATTTTGAAATTAATTCTAACATATTACTTAAAAAACATTGGATCTAGTTATTGGAGTCAATAAAACATATATGATATTAGTTTCATTTAAACTAACTATCCATAAGGATAATTGTTTTATTCTTTTGGGATGAAAATTATTATAAAAACTCTTAACTTTGGAAGTGAATATTTTGCTCTTAAAATAAACTCTTAGTTTTACTTTACCATTCTTGCACAGCTACATAAGTCATTTTATTATTAATTCAGTCATTTTTTTAGTAGTTATAAAACTGATCTTAAAAAATGACTATATTTTTAATTTTTATTTTTGGGAAAATCTGCTTATTTGTTCATTAATTTTTGATCTTTTTTAAATTAGAATGAAATTTTAATATTGATGTTTAATATATTTAAATTTAATAGAATTGCTTGAAAATTGATATAACTAATTTAGATTACCCTAATCCATTGGAAATACTTATCTGATCAGTATGTCAAATAGTTTGATTGATATGAAATACAGAATGGAGAAAATATAAAAAAATATTCAATAATTTCACATATTGCACTTAACAGTTATTCTTAGAATTTTCATTTCATTCAAATAATGATCACAAGAGAGCAGTTTTTTTTAATTTAATAACATTTTTAAAACTGTTTTAAACTCTTAATCAATATATATTTGTTTAGTATGTGTACATCATTATGTACATATAACAAATTGGTAAGTAAGTTTGCTGTTTAAAATTGTTTTACTGTTTTTTATTTTAAAACAATTGTTCTAAGAAAACAGCTAAACTAGAAAACTACATTAATTAAAATGATAGTAAAAAGTTAAAGAAAACTAGTAATCATTTTTTAAGACAATGATTGCAAATTTTCTTTTTTAGAATTTTTTTTTTAAACAACTGTTTTAAAACACAAATAAAAACTGTGAACTAATTTTAAATATAAAACTTAGTTATTGTTTTTTTATACATAAATAATTATGTCCACATACTAAATACTTATATTTAGTATATAAATATTTTTTGTATATAAGTCAATAGATATTTCTTAGGTCTAGAAATTAATTAAGTCCATACCTATTTTCATAACAAATTCTAGTAATATGTACATCAACTATACATGTCTAGCCAATTTAAAGTACAATATAGTTTTACATTTTTATTTACTGTGCTAATACTAAAAATTAAAAATTATACAGATAAAAAAAATTTTATATTAAATATTTTTACTGACTGTGCACTAAAAAGAAATAAAATAATTGTTCTTTCAACTGTGATTGAAATTTTTAAATTTAATTTTAAATAAAGGCATAGGGGATCCAAAAATTAATTAAGTCTACCTCTATTTTTATAACAAGGAATCGACTTAATTAATTTCTGGACTATCATGCTTTTTTTTTTCAAGTTAAATCTAAAAACTCCAATTGTGGTTGAAGAAATAATTATTTTTAGTGCACAATCAATAAAAGCATTTAATATATTTTTTATTCTCTATTATTAAATGCTTTTATTGATTTTAGAAAATATGTTTGTTGTTAACTTTTGATCTTTTTCAGGTTACAATGACATTTTAAAATCGATGTTTAATATATTTAAATTGCTTGAAAATTAATATATAATTAAATGATAACATTCTAATTTATTTGAAATACCTATCTTTTCAGTATGTCAATTACTGTAATAGATATGGAACAGTGGGTAAGAAAAATATTTAAAATATTCAATAATTTTATGTTTTGCATTAACAATTTCGTAGAATTTTCATTTGTTTTAAATAATGGGTGTAAAAAAGTAGTTTTTTTTCTTTCAATTTAATGACATTCTTTAAACCGTTTAAAACTCTTAATTTACTCTATGAAGTACATACTACATATAATACATACATATATTATATATTATACATACTTACATATGTACAATAAATCAGTAACTAAATTTTTAATTTAAAAGTGTTTCAGCTTTTATTTTAAAACAATTTTTTTTTTTTTTAAAAATGTAATTAGAAAAACTGCTTTATTTAAAACAATCATGAAAAGTTAAAAAAGATAGCACTTTTTTTTTAGCATTTTTTTTAAACAACTATTTTAAAATAAAAATAAATCTATACATTTAAATAGAATTCTTAGTTACTGATTTATTAAACATATATAATCATGTACACATAATAAATATAATATATACCTTAAGAGTATAATTTAGAACTAATATAACAGTAAGAGTAATATAACATTAAGAGTGTCCTAGCTCTTCACTGAAGAAATCTATAGCTCAAGATCAGTCTAGGTATGGGAATAATCCAAGATAAAGATGATTTGAGTAATTTCCCTTGTAGCATTTATCATTTTAAAAAATAAGTTTGTTTAGAGATATTAAAATGCTCTTTATATTACATATTGGTAATTGCAAGCTATATAAGTCATTTGATATACAACATGATTTTATTACTATTAGTATTTGGCTGCTGGAGGCTTTGACTAACTTAAATTACAAAGCCCATTAATATATAGGATATCTGAATTAAGTTCAGATTCATATGGTTATTTTAGTTGGAGAACTGAATTTAAAGATATATAGATATCTAAAAATTTCAAATCTTTTTCTTACATGTTAACTTTTAGATAAATGCTTATCTTGACTTAGTTTTTTGAATATGGTATTCTAACTCCTCACTGAAAAGAGCCAAAGCAAAAAGCTTGTTTAGAGCTATTGAAATTCTCTCCCTTTCTCTCTCTCTTTCTCTCTCTCTCTCTATATATATATATATAAGTATAACAACACGTGAAAATTTTTACAAACATATTTAAATAATAATTGAACTGCCCTCTAGCTGCAATGTTCTATAGCATTTTATAATAAGAGAATGTAAAAATTTTCACTTGTTGTTATAGTTATTCATTATTAAAATATATATATATATTATTATTATTATTAAATGTTCGATAGCATTTTACAATAAGAGAATGTAAAAATTTTCACTTGTTGTTATAGTTATTCATTATTAATATATATATATATATATATATTATTACTCAACGTCTGTATTCTATTCAAAATAATATATATATAATTATTCAAAAAACAATACAATAATTAATACAGTAAATGATATTTTAAAAACAAATATTTGCTATAATTTAATAGAAGTACTTTCAACTATCCAAGTAGTCATTATCAACTATATTTAAATTCTATTACATAAAACCATTACAAATTTATACAAAAACAATTACATCATACATCAATTTTCCCACAATTCATTAATTTTTTTATTAGAAGCCTGTCTATTTATCAAATGTTGCTTTCCTTTTTTATTAACATAGCTTCTTTAATTTTATGTTTATTATTATTTCTTTCAATATACAAAATCTTAACTTTATTAAAATCAAAATCAAAACCATAATTACATATAACATTATGATCAAAAAATACTGAAGGTAATACATCATCATCTCTAATAATCTCTTGTCTAGACTAGAAAAAAAGTTAACCTTGACAATGGCAGATGCTAGTTGGTCAAAATATTGGTTTGCAATGTAAAATAACACATGGTTTAGTCTCAAAAATAATAATTTATATATATGTATATTGTAACTGAAAGGTCCACCCATACCATAACAAGCAAAATTTAATGATAAAACACAAAACTGTTATGATATGATCTGGTTACAGCCATGGTACACCATGAAGACCCATTGCAAAATTATATAAAGTTATATTAAATTACCCCAAAATAAATTAGGTGACTACTCAATTAATAACTATTCTCATTAATGACTGTATCTTAAAAGTACATTCAAAACCTGCAACTGAGGTTTGAATTTACATGAGACTTTATGGCTGACCATGAATAAAATAATATGATCTATAAAACTACTAAAGATTATTTTTCCAGAACTAAATATATAATCCATTACATCAATATTAACTATCACATGGTTAATACTGGCCATTTAACAAGACAGTAATAATTATAATCAGCTTTGTAACATGATTGGTCACAGCTCAGATATACTTATGATTTTAGTACTGCAGTGCTACATAGGGTATTTGATTTGCAATAAAAGACAAGTAACATAAACTTTAAGTTCTTTTATTATTAATTTAAATGTCAACTTAAACCGATAGCAATTAGACTCTTATTGTAATAGGTAAAACATCAGTTATAATATTAGAAAATTGGTTCAATCATAATATTGGCAAGGGAATTTATTTATTAATTTAGGTCCTAATATCACAAACATCCATAAAAGTAACAAATTCTGGGTTATACTTTAAAATTAAGAAAGCAAAGTGAAAGTGATGAAGTAAATAAATGGAGTTTTGTTATACCTTGTACATCACTAATTACCCAAAAACAAAAAGCATTAAGATACTCTTCCAGAATTTCAGTAAATCTTGTGTGCATTATCAGTGACAATATGCACTCTATGATCTGACTTATTTAATATGGTGGATTTTCTGTTTCTATGTATGACAAATAACAACAATATAGTTAGGTTAAATTATAAAATTAAAATTTATTTACAACTCAATTAATATTAATAAATAATTGATTAACACAATAACCAAAAATAAATAAATAAACAAAAATAAAATACCATCACATGTACTTGTTATTATACATGGATAATATTCTCCACCACTTTTTTTGCCTTTCCTTAAACTCATTTAATTCATCTGGACACTCTTGGTATTTATTCATCATTTCTTTCATCTCTTTCTGTAATCTCTCTAAATCACCACTGAATTTTGCATTAACACATTTTGAATTTTTATCTTAACCTTGGACCAGTTTTCAGTTTCATCCAGTAATATTTTAATCTTCCCCAAATCTGCTTTACTTTCTGCTGTGGATTTTCTCATGGACTTAAACATACGTTTTTCAAAAGTTAAGTGATTCTCATTAATATCTTGAAGCTTAACTTTTATATCAGCTTTCATTTTATTGGTGAACTGGATGGATGGAACTCCACTTCCTGAACCTTACAACTTATCTCACTAATTTGCCCTATTATTTGTGTCAACTGACTCCTTGAGTATACTATTTCTGTTTCAAGTTTCTTCAGTCTGCCATCTACCTTCTCTTCATGGATTATAAAATTGGTCCCAATTTCTTTCAACTGAACTTTTGAATGCTTTTTATAAACTAGGAATCTAGCCTTAATTTCCTCTAGCTTATCTGATTTGCCTTTGGTTGCCTTACAACTATTTTCCAATGTCTGAAAATTCTGGTTAAATTCTTCCACTGTTTTTACTCTGGCAACTTCAATTTTATTTTTCACAAACTCCTGAACTTAGCCATCTTAGCTTTTAAACTGCTAACTTTACTCTCAAAACTATCTAACTTTTCAGACTGCTCCTCTAACTTCTTATTCATCTCTTTGTGAGACTGAGATTGCTCCTCAAACTTCATAGTTTTCAACATAGTCTGTTGTTAGAAGCCAAAATTGGCAACCCTTTGGGTCCCTTCCAGATCTTTAATCAGTTTGAAACACTTAATGTAGGTATTTTATTAGTAATAGCAACTATATTTCCATGTCCTTTAACACAACTTTCATCTTCGCAATATCTATACTTCAATAACAATTATAAATTAAAATATGTTCAAGCCAATCTCTAAGTCATCACCACTGACAACATATCTTAGATAATACATATCACATCTATATTAAAATGATCTAAACCCCAACTATAATCATCACCAGTAACCACAACTTATAAATCCCCCATAATATTAGCCTCTGACAGTTAAAATCATAAATATGTTGGCATAATCTGGAATACAATTGCTATTGTCACCGGAAAACCATATAAGTACTTTGAAGTTGAATATATATTTTGAAAGAGATATTTAATATTTCACTGTTGTTATAGAGTATCTATAACATGATTAATATTCATATGATCGATAAAATTTTAGCATGCAATTTTGAAAATTTGAAAAAAAATCTAAAGACCTGAGTTCTGACTATATTATCAGTAACAAAATTGAAGTCACATGTTATGCTGAGGCACATTGAAAGCTGAAACTGTAGCCCAATGACATATTAGAATAATTTGTCCCACACCAATCATTCATCAGAAAATCAGGCCGATGTTGAAGATGCCAAAAACTATACCTGAAAGATCTATCTAAACCATAACAGGCAAAATTAATGATATAACACAAAACTGTTATGATATAATCCAGTCACAGCCAGGGTATACCACAAAGAACCATCACAGCATTACATTTTAAGGTATATTAAATTACCCCAAAATAAATTAAGTGACTATTCAATTAATAACTATTCTCACTAATGACTGTAACTTAAAACTACATTTCAAAACCTTAAACTGAAGTTTTTATTTACATGAGATTTTATGGCTGACCATGAACAAAATGGTATGATCTATAAAACTACTAAAGATTACTTTTCCAGAACTAAATATATGATTCATTTCATCAATATTAATTACAACTTGGTGTATACTGGCCATTTAACAAGACAGTAGTAATTACAATCAGCTTCATAACATGATTGGTCACAGCTCAGTAATACTCAGAATTTTAGTACAGCAATGCTATGTAG
Organism: Epiperipatus broadwayi; assembly: GCA_028023455.1. Lineage (NCBI taxonomy): Eukaryota > Metazoa > Onychophora > Udeonychophora > Euonychophora > Peripatidae > Epiperipatus > Epiperipatus broadwayi. The sequence continues at coordinate 6,019,396 of JAQFVV010006237.1, forward strand.
AGTATTTGCTTTGAAATAAGAGATAAGTGGCATGAACTTTAAGTTCTTTCATCATTAATTTAAATGTCAACTTAAATGGATAGCAATGAGATTCTTATTGTAATAGGTAAAGCATCAGTTATAATATTAGAAAATAGGTTCAATTATAAAGTTGGCTAGGAAATTTATTTATTAATTTAAATTCTAATATCACAAACATTCATACAAATAACAAATTCTGGGTTATATTTTAAAATTAACAAAGCAATGTGGAAGTGATGAAAAAGGTGAATGGGATTTTGTTATAATTTGTACATCACTAATTATTCAAGAACAAAAGTATTAAGGTACTCAGCCAGAATTTCCGCATACCTTGTGTTCATTAACAGTGACAATATGTGATCTATTATCTGACTTAATTAATATGGTGGATTTTCTGTTTCTATGTATGACAAATAACAACGATATAGTTAGGTTAGATTATAAAATTAACATTTATTTACAACTCAATTAATATTAATAAATAATTGATTAATACAATGATCAAAAATAAATAAATAAACAAAAATAAAATACCATCGCATGTACTTGTTTTTATACACGGATAATGTACTTAAGTTCCAAAACAAAAACAATATAAGGTTTTCTCACAAATATATTTGATTTCAGTCTTTATAGGGGAGAGAAAGGGTTCAAACACCTAGTCAATAATATGTCCAGTATGTCAATACCACAACACATGCACTCATACAGCAGATTTATAATAATAATAATAATAATAATAATAATAATAATAATAATAATAACAACAACAACAATAATAATAATAATAATAATAATAATAATAATAATAATAATAATAATAATAATAATAATAATAATAATAATAATAATAATAATAATAATAATAATAATAATAATAATAATAATAATAATAATAATAATAATAATAATAATAATAATAATAATAATAATAATAATAATAATTGGTATTGGCAATCACACAAAAGTTGGCCATATAGAGATAATCAAAGAGAAAATTTGAATATCAACTTAGTTTGAAATATCATACAAATTGATAGATATAAATTAGAGAAATAATTTATCAAATACTCTTTTTATAGCTGTAATTGAACATATGGGATAAATCTAAAAATGAGGGAAAGAATATCAATGCCCAAGCACAACAAATAGCAATGGTATTCCTATGGATGTATTCATCTATGCAAAGAAATAAAAAAGCATTAAATGCCCTGTGGGTTTTCTAACCATCATCAGAGCAACAAACATCATTACAGAATGTTCTGCAGATTAACCACCAGGGCAGAAATGAATATAAAGAATATAATAAAATGGCGAGAGATTATTCTGCAGATTGAACCACAAGCACAGAATAGTGCCATATAAGATTATAAAACAGTGCAGACATTCACTTACCAAGTAAAAGAGACCTAAAAGTACCCTCATCTATAAAACTGCTAAATTAGGAGACTCATCTACTCTTATAAGCATGAGTTAAGACATAAAATGAAATAAGTACTTTAGCATGAAAAATAACTGAAATAATGGCTAACTCTGCCTAGAACATGGGTGGAATAATGACCCGTAGTAGATATAATATGATCATCAACAGAAAACCCTGAAAAAACATACAATACTAAATCATGTGGTGTTGGTGCATGTTATAGCTTCATTAAATAATCATTAAACCTTTATGCAAGCACTGTTCCCTAATAATTGATTTCCTTCAATCCCTGTATCATATGTTCAATCCAATTAATTTAAATTGATAAATAATTATTTTATGCCCAATAGAATATATACCATTAACTTCATACACATATAGAATAATATACAATATGAACTAAACAAAATACATTATCATTTAAATATCTACATGAAACTTAAATAGATAATATTTCAAATATATTGAATATTCATCAATAATATCAATAATACTTTTTTACTACTTATTGTACAACATATAAATTAATTAGTTTTTCAGCTACAATGTATAGGATCTTATGAATTTGATTGTATTCCTCTTCATTTCTATCCATAATGAATATTCCATAATTAATTGATTTACATGTAGGCTTTCTGAATATGTGAAATATTTATAAGAGATAGTACATGTATAATACTGTAACATGCAAAAATATAACAATTTCATCTAAATAATTTTCTTATGAATGGTTAACACTTATCCTTTAACCCAATGCCACCTGAATATAGAGCATCCCTCCACATTAACCAATTTTGTCAATTTTAATTTGAGTATTCCTTGAAAGTTAATAAATTTCATTACTTCTATTTTAAGCATTACTCCTATGCTCAAATATTTCATTACTTTAAATTTATTTAGTGCGTGTTGAGGTCTAGGAATGATTTTTCAGGTAAATGATTATTCTATAATTGCTATGATTGTTATTAAATAAGTAACTGCCTGTGTAGTTGTTATTGTCTTTCAACAACTAGATTATTTTCAACAAAGTCATATAGTGGGAATGTTATCTTTAATATAAGTCAAAGTGGGATGTGGCTAAATCTTTGTCAAACAGTGACTGGCATAAAAGGAATCATTGTTATAGCATTCTGCTCATAAAAGTAAAATATTATATATCCAAGGTCTGCAAGCAATAAATAATATTTTCAGATAGATTGACCTTTATAGACTGTTATTCTCACTGTCACAGTTGATAATATCAATACATTTCAATTATACACAATTAGGAAAATAATCAGCAGTTAGATTCTCAGCTAACAGGCTTGAATAGAGTTGTTTAAGTTTAACTACTCATATTGTTATTAACACATAATAACATTGCAAATTGAATTATATAAGAAAAATCTTAATGTAATTTGTTTCTTTATCCTTAATTTTAAGGAATGGCTTTCATATTTAAAAACTTTAAACAATTTTATTTAGGCTAAACAAGATTACATTATCTCAAAACATAAATAGATTACAATGCATTACAATTGCATTTTAGATGAATCTGGTATTAGTCCAAATGGTATGAGGTTGATTGATGTTGAGAGAGTCCTTGTGATATAAAGTTCATAGGTGTATGGAATAGCTTCCATGTCTCCTCATAAATGAATTTTGATTCATATTTGTTACATTTTTAACAATATAATTTTTTTTACATACTTATTGTCTCTTTTGCAGTTAGTAAAAAAAATCTCTGAACATCCTTTTTCCCTTTCACCCAATTACATTTCTTCTCATTTATATATTCCTATTAAAAATTTAAAAAAAAAGAAAGAAAAAGTGTGTTCATTGTATTCTATTGACTAATTTGAAATAAATTAAATAAACCACTTTAATTAAATAAAGTTAATCTTTAGGATTAGTTAAAGAAAAACAAGTAATGTTTTTCTGAAGGTTTGGGTGATGGTGTTCTAGTTGTATTTTTATATTGGATTATTTCCATTATCTAATATGTGTGTGGAATGTCTTTAGAACAATTTAATTTTATTAACTTGTTTGCTGTAATATTACTAACAATTTGGTGCATATACTAACCTGTTTGCTGTGATATTACTAACAGTTGAATGTATTTGGAATATTTAAATAAAATTAAATTGTTCTAAAGACATTCAACACACACATTAGATGATGCCAATAGTCCAATATAAAAATACAACAAAAACAAGTAATGATTATTATTTATATCTTAATATATTTGATATAATATGCTGTTAATTTTGGAGATTAACCACAATTTCTACAACTCAGTGATTGGAATAGGGCAAAACCAATATAGGAAAAAATAAAAACAAAAAAAAAAAAAAAATTACATAATCTCATTATTGAGTCAACTTGAATATAAATATCAAGTATACACAAAGTGCTAATATGGTAATTAAATCACCTAAAATAGAGACATTTTAAATCGGTCCCAGTAAGCTATATATTTTGTATCAAAATATAAAGGTTACAATATATATATATATATATATGTTATATATGTTACTATATATATATATATATATATATATATAGTAACAAGATAACATTAAAAATAATTAGGTCTGAGTATTAAAAAATTAATTAATTATTGGGGAAATAATATTCAATTTTCCTATACATTATTTTTAATGGGTCTTTATTTAATTAAATATTTAAGTCCCAATATGATAGTATGAGAATTCTCAAACATTAAATCTATTTAAGAGTATTTTTTCAAAAAAAAGAGGAAAGAACAAATTAAGATTTTAATACCATTGTAATTTTTTTAATTAATTAGTGTTGCTTTTTTCCTTTATCTTTCTGTAATAAAAAAGAAAAAAGCAAATCAGTGAGATTAACTGATTATCTTATTTGTTTGCAATAAAATTTGATTTTTAATTATAGAGAAATGTTAAAAATTTTATATTATTAATTTAAGTTCTTGACTTGTTTTCAATATCAATTATGTTTTGAAATCTAATTAATTGGTTGTCATGAAGATTATCATGTAAAAACAGATTGTATTTGGCTTGTGAGCAAGATTATTCTGGATAAAATATATGGGGGTGTGAATAAGTGATAAAACCCAACTTTCTAGAGAGGGTGTTCCTAACTTAGGTGTTGAAGAGAGAGCAATCAACTCTTAATACTGCTGCTGAAAAAGACAATAGAAGAAGAAATAATTCCTAACTTAGCTGTTGAAGAGAAAGCAGTGAAGTTTTAATCCAGATGCTAAAGAAGCTTTGCCAAACTGTGCATAATACAGCAGGAATCTTTATCTAGCAATTGAAGAAAACATCACTTTTTTAATCAAGCTTTTAATGTACTATGACTTTAACACTAAAATGGTATGTACAATAAAACCATGTATTAGATTGAGTTAAAAGCTAAACATCACCTTCCTGCATGTAACCTACCTTTACTAAAATAAAAATTTAGAGAACAAGTTATCTCTAAAGTAGTCTGAAGCCCAGCCTTCAACCAAGAGCATGAGATTCTGTCTGTATCAGATCATTTGAAAATCATGAAAATCACAAAGGATAAAATTTGCTATTTTTGTTTATCTTGAATTATCCAGACCAGGAAAAGGACCCTTAAGCATGCCCATCTCTAAGATACCTTCAAGAAGAATCTCAATTGAAAAAAATGGAAATAGCAATGGAAATGATTCCATAAACACTAAAGCCATGGTTAAAAGTATTAGAATTTTTAATGTATGTACACTATATTTTTATTAATAAAAAATGTTTTTGTTTTCATAAATGTAATGTTTTTGTGTACAAATTGACTGTGTTATATAATTCCTTTAAGATGTTTCAAATTATGAAACATTTTTTTTGTAAAATTCCATCAATTTTCTGTTACAAATGGCAAAATAGCTTTAATATATATATATATTCTGCTGTAAATCTAAGATGTGTTTCTCTCAGTGTGCTTTCTGAGTAAATTCAAAGATTGTTATCTTTGATTTTGAAAATGTTTAACAAACTTTCAGTTATTTTTAAAGAAAGAACCTAATGAATTTAAAAATTAATCCATGAATAAAAATTAATTGGTTGGTTAATATAATTATTGATAAAATGGATTTTTTAATGAAATGAATGTTTGAAATGTCATGCTATCATGCTACTTTTGTAGATTGTTAATTAGATATTAATATATATTTGTTTTAGAAAAATATTTTTAGTCATAATTTCTTAATTCTATCCAATTCCTATTTGATGAAGTGCAATGTGTATGAGACCTTATATCATAACATCTTATATTCTAAAATTTAGTTTGCTTAATAATTCAAATAATACTACTTATTATAAATAGGAAAACCCATGACTTGCTTAAGGCTATTTATAACAAGATAATCTATTTATTTATTTCTCTCTTGCTCCCAGTAATCAAATATAGTTTTTGCTTCCTGAGCTGGATTCATGCATAACTTCTATATAGAATAAGGATTATACATATTTAGCATATGGGCATCCAGTTGTTGATGATTATTATTATTATTCTGGATTCGGATGAAGAGTACACCCAGGTCTCATTTTATGCAGATTTATTTTATGCGATTTTGAAATTATGCGATTCGTGTTTCTTCTTAATATCTTTGTATGCAGTTTTTTTATGCAATAAAAGTTATTAGATCAGAAGTTGAGCTCTGATAATGCACTATTACTTTAAATATTATCAATTTCAAGCACTCATGTCATATTTAAAGTAATAGCACATTATCGGAGTTCGACTTCCATCTAATAATTTCAATATTTTCAGTGCTTTATAATAGTACTGTAATAGATTTTCTGCAATAAAGAAGTTCATAATTCATTTAAAATCAGGATTTCCCCATTTTATATACACACATTAAATTTTCCAAGATTATAATAATATTAAATTGTGCTTTCACACTTCCAACGTAAAGCTATAACAACAAATTGAAAACTAAATTAAATGGCTGAGTGCTTTCAAGAAGATGCACCTCTCATACTAAACCTGTTCAAATGTTATAGATGCCTATACACTGTATGTTATTGTTTTTGCATTTTAAATCATGTCCTATCTTTGCTTTTTATAAAAAGAGTATGTAATCAATTAATCATTTATTGTCTGTAAGTTTATTTTTAAAAGGTGAATAACAGTGGCAGGAACAATTAAATTTGACAATTAAAATCTGATTTTTAATTGTAATTAATAATTTAAAAATTATTTAATGTGATCTGAAATTAATGTGATGTGAAACAATAAAATTTGATTTTTAAGCGGAATTGAAAATTAAAGTATTAAAGTTAAAAATAAGAATTTAATTTTTAATTGTTAGTTTTAATTAAATTTTGCCCATGTGGTGAGACAGTGTCTTTTTATCATCATAAGTCTAAGTTCTTATTTTTATTTTAAACTTTTAGTTTACCCTATTGAAGAGGAAAAAACACCCAAGAAAATGAATTTCTTTTTGAAACAAAAATTTCAATTTTAGATCACTTAGCAAAATGGGAAGGATCAACAGTGATTAGAAAACATTTTAGTTGTATTTCCTTTTGACTTCATTTAAGGGAAATCTACAGTACCTCACATCATATCACATCATGATGAATCTAATGTCTCAAATAGTGATAATGATTAAAATACTATACATGTATGAAAAAAAATGTAAATTACGCATAAAAATGTATTGTTTTGAATAAAATTAAGTACTGTAGTTAATAAAAAAAGTAAAAAAAGTTTGTCTTGTATCAATTTTTTTCAAATTTGAATTTTTTTATCGTCATATTTTATTTTCTTATTTTTTTTATGTAAATTTTAAAGTAATTTTATGTTGTTGCATTGCTTTTATGTGATTTTCGAAAATTACAGTAACCTATCCCCCATTTTTCAAGGTAAGTTAAGTCTATTTTTGTGTGATTTCTTTTGTGCATGTTCTCTGAGGAACTTATCTACCACATAAAATGAGACCCAGGTGTATATTCAAAGTCTATGCACTATATTTTAGTTTAGTTTAGTCTCTATTATACAGTAAGTCTATAATGGCCAGTACATCAAGAGTAATAAGTGGTCAAAAATATTGATGATGATTAGCATGTTTTAGTATCTCAGCATTATTATTTTGTTGGTTATATTTTTATGGATTAGCACTCAAGTTTGTGCATACAATTAATGGTTTCAATGATCTGCCTTATGCTGGCAAGGGCTAAATATTTAATCTGACCTATAGTAGACCCATTTTAAATCCAGTCATCAAATTGTTGATTGATTTATTTTTATTGTTAATTTTATATGATTAATGAGTATTGTTTATCTTTATTTATAATGCTAGTGAAGTCTTATTTAATAATACTATAGTTACTCTAGTGACTTAATTGGGCTGATCTCTCAGAGTTATCTATCATGTTCATTCTTTTGATATTAAATTTCTTTTTGTTTCAGGATAAAACAAATAATTCCTCAGATTTTTAATGGTTTAAACCTCAACTTTCTATATAATAAAAATGGCTTCCCAACTTTGGATTATTGATGATGATATGCTGGTGGTCATCAGCACAGGTATGACTCATTTATATCACCATAGTGATACAAGCAGCACCCAACATGGGTCAATGATGATCATGTAGTGGTGACTATCACCTCAGGTATAAACCCCTTATTTCCCTATAGTGTTAAAATATACACATATATGTATATAATCAAAATTTACACCAAATTCATAACTCAAACAGACTAGCCATGAAAATAAACTCTTAAACACTACCAATGGATTCACTGCTACAAATAGACTTCTCAAATGTAAAGAACTACAAAATAATATATTTAAATTAAACATTACCCACAATTCTATTTACCTCTCATCCACTCATGATATTAAAAAAACTTTTAAATTAAGTTAACTGCTTCAGAATCATAAATTTTTAATAAGAAACATTTTTAATATTTTTTATTTTATTTCTTGCAAAAAAGATAACTTTAGCTTCATCAAAATTAATAATGTGGCCTGTATCTTTTACATGAATATATAAGGCAGAACTAAGATATTTATTTTTAATCCTACTTTTATGTGTCTTTATTCTTTCATTTAAGCTCAAACTACTCTGTCCTATATACATCTGTTTACAAAAACAAGACATAATATATACTATTCAGGAATAGTTTTTCTACTTGTTTGAGTTTAAATGAAAGAATAAATGTATATAAAAGTAGGGTTAGAAATGAATATCTTAATTCTGCCTTATACAGGCCACATTATTAATTTTGATGAAGCTAACATTATCTTCTTTGAGAGAAATTAAATAAAATGAAACAAATAAAAAAACCTTTATTGAAATTAAATAAAATGAAACAAATAAAAACCCTTTATTATTAAAAATTTATGATTCTGAAACTGTTAACTTCATGGGTAATGTTTAGTTAAAATATGTTATTTTGTAGTTCTTTACACTTAAGAAGTCTTTTTGTAGCAGTAAAACCATTAGTAGTGTTTTAGAGTTTATTTTCTTGACTAGGCTGGTTGAATTGTGAATTTGGGGTAATTTTTATTATTTATTGACTAATTTAGCTTTATGCTTTTAATCTTATATATTAAACTTACTGATATATCTAATAACTTATTTATGTTATATGTATGATAATGATTTAAAGTATTATATATATTAAATGAAATTCATTTACTATACATATGTATTATTTGATAAAAATAAACCCTTAAGCTATTAAGAAACTCAATCTATAGTCAGTACAACCCAATAAATCCTTGATTAATTGGCTTTATTAACTTAGTAAACATGTATTATTATATACACATACTAAATATGATATACAATGGATATACATTTTTACTTATAGCAGAAGTATACACCATAAAGCTAATTACTGACTGGAAACAATCTGAATTTGGTTTTTACCCCTAACAATTAAATCATCCTTTGACTTTGTAAACATTATCAAAAATGCTAATATCCAAAACAATTCTTGAATGGCTTTGTTTGATGACACTGATCTTTATGGGTCTGTCAACAGACTCTGGTTATCATCATTACCTTGGAAATGTTAAAAGTGAGACCAATTAATGACAAAACATCTCAATTCATCATATATGTATTGTGACAGATTTATGATGAACTATATGCTTAATTTATAGCTGAAATGTTCTCTATGACCACAGATTGGCCTATGGGACTGTTTATCAGATGAGTCATTTGTAGTTTGGTCATGTCTTTATAGAGAAGCACACCATCCAACCCCTGTGACTTCTCAAAGTGACATCATTAATATCAGATAAATCAAAGTTTTTATGTATTTTCTTGCCCACTTGATATGCAAAATGTTTGAGAATTTCAAATGGTTTTCTAAAATCAAATGGACACATAGTGATGAAGATCACACCAGTGTATTGAATATCTTGACCCAAAATTAATCAGACAGATTCACTGCATTGACTATTTAATGATGATTACCTGTCATCATTAGAGGATACTAAGATACACAATTAAGGATTTCATTTCAATATAATGTATCTGACTTTAAAACTTTCTTATTTAGAAACTTTAAACTATGTAAATTTATAGAAGATGCCAAAAATAACCTAAAATCTTACAAGAGTGATCTAATTAAAGCAGATTACTCTTGACCCCATGCTTGATAACCAAATTAGTGCATGCTATAATAGACACAGAATTGTCAGACAACTGAACCGGAAACTATGAATCAATGTCATTTATTGCTAACATTCACTTGACATTGAAATTCATCTATTCTAAGGACTTCAGCATTAGTTTTTGATATCTTCCATCCCTCAACACACATTAATAATTTGAAGGATACAGTTTGCAACAATGACAAGGCACAGTTAGTATATGCCATAAACAGCCCATCCTGCAATGGCCTATGGTGAGACTCATGTCAACTTAAAATCAAGAATTTCCCAATGTATATATTTATATGGCAAAGCAAAAACAAACTTGTCATATAAGTCTGTGTTTGTTGAACATAAAAAAGCAACCAGGTACCTTTTCAAACCTACTTCTGCCAAGATTGATTGCCTTAAGAGTAACCACAGAAAACACAAGATGAAAGAAGCTTGGTACATAATTAATTCCATGCATGCAATAAATATAGGAGACAATAATGTTCCTCTTAACTGTCACTGGTTGATCAATATGACAGTGTATATGCTACTTTATAATTACCTAATATGCATGCTTTATGTAAATTTTCTAAACACCACAACAGTCTGATCCTTTGAAGATGGAATTACTGATATACTGTGCTAATTATTTATCAGTTATGCTTTAAAATAAACACTCCATGTTAACTCAGCATAATAGAAAATGAATTTATTTTAAACTCTTTTTAACCATGTTTACTACTTATTTGTCTATTATATATTCTCTACAGCTTTAATCTTTTGTTTTACATATCAACTATAAGTGTCCAGTTAATTTAAAGTACAGTATAATTTTACATTTTTATTTACTGTGTCAATATGAAAAATTTAAAAATAATAGAGTAAAATATTTTTTATCTTAAATGTTTTTATTGACTGTGCATTAAAATTAAATTAAATAATTGTTTCTTCAACTACAATTGGGATTTTTTGATTTAACTTTAAATAAAAGCATGGGGGCAGGATTCAGAATTTAATTAAATCAATCTTTATTTTTATAACAAGGGATTGACTTAATTAATTTCTGGACACACACCCCCGCCATGCTTTTTTTTTCAAGATAAACCTAAAAACTCCAATTGAGTTCAGGAAACAATTATTTTATTTCTTTTTATGTCATAATTAATAAAAACATTTAATATTTATTTATTTTTTATCTTTAAACAAACTGTTAGAAAAAAAATATTAGTGTAAAACTCAGTCAATATATATATAAAGTTCTTCAGAGAATTTGAATTTTCATCTGAAAAACTTCATCAGTTTTCACAAATTCTTATCATATCCTATCTAATAATGACTAAACTCTATGTATATAAATAGAAAATATTAGATCTGATATTATGAATTGTATTTGTTTGAACACTTAGCACTTCTGAATATTTTTTTCCCATATATAATAGCATCGGCGGAGGCGAACCCGCAACAACCGTCTGCATCCAACTGCTTGCTTGCAAGGCAAGTGCGCTAACCGGCTAACAACACTTGACTTCACTTCTGAATATTTGTTACCTAAGTAAAGTAAAATTAACTAACCGTGAAGCCCAATGATCATAACTGACTTCATATACACAATGATTAAATTAAAACGATATATTTTTTTTTGTAAATTAATATAAATAGTTGGTTTTCAAAATTGTATTCATTCAAAAACAAATTATTTTATTATTATAAATAAAAAAAAATGATTAGCTTTTTAATATAATAAGATATTTTTAAAAATGCCTATGGGTTTATAAAAAATTCAAGCCACAGAACTGTAAGCACCAAAATCGATCCTGGATGCTATACCAACTGCTAAATTATACAGGGCAGATAAACAAATAATAATGACTGTTTAAAATATTTTTGTAGGGTCACCACGTATGTTTTCTAAAGCTGAATAAAATAGATTGTTAAAAAGATATCGTTGATACTCTTTAAGTCTAAAAAAGGATGTTTGATTTTTGTCAATCAGAATAATAAAAGTTTTCATCTAAAGAAAAAAAACTATTTTGTAAATCTAAAATGAAGATTATTACAATGATAAATTACAAGAGTGTTACAAAAAATGAGAAAGGAACAGAAGAGCAGATTGTTTTGTACGGATGACTATTTTGTTAGTCAGGGAAAAACCGAAGAAAGTCCAAAATAAAAAATCTTAATGAAAAACCATTCCTTAGCTATTTCCTTCTTACGTGTTTTTTTAATGTTATTATCATTATTGTTGTTCCTCTTTTAGTATGAACATAACTTGTATAAAAGTTTAATCGAAATATATAAAACTTCACTTCTTTTAAAGAATGTGTAATCAACAACTAAAATAAGCGTGATTAATTAAAGTTTTCATTGTTTAAATATTGTAGTTACTTAACGACTTTCACTTAAAAATACCTATAAGTATAATAAATTAGCTCCACAAATAATGAGAATTATAATTTATTATAACCGTGTTTCTAATAGTAATCTGAACACATCAGATCATTGTAGAAGCTTTAGTCCTCATCTTTGAAAAGTATGCATTTATCTACAAGCAATACCATTCTAAAGTGACTAAAAGACAATGCTAATCTATATTGGTTAATAGTCAATTAATTAAAAACAATTGAAATTGTTTATAAAGTTCATAACTTCCACAAAATTTGCTTTAAATATGTATATAAAAAAAAGATAATTGAATTGTTGATTACTTAGATTATTTTATATTTTAGTAATGTGGCAAATTTAGTTGATCTAAAACGCTTTTTCTCTTGAGGCCATCATTTTGCCGCTGTGCTAAATAACGTAGAGTAAAATAATCATAATTTAGTGTTTTTGGAAGAGCATGTGACATTGAACAATTTCATTTAAGAAAGAGAAGTGTGATTTTTTTTTTATTTTCTCAGCGTAAAGTATGCAGAAGTATTACCTTATGGTTCGCCAGTCTACCACTGTATTAAACTACATGAGGGCAATTTAGATGTCAACAACAGTTAATAGGAGTGGAGAGAACCCGATTATTTTTTTAATTAAACTAAATAAAAAATATTAGATGTGAAAATAATTTATATTAGAAAATAAAACCAATAGTTTTTTTCTCTATCATTACGTTTTTAATTATATAATAATAATGTTTATGATGTAAACAAATATTATTTGTGTTTTTGAATATTATCCAAATATGCTGCTATACTTAGAATCTTAACGCACCCACGTATATATTAGAATAAAGAAAGGAAATATATTTTTAAATGTTTCTTCGTTTAAAATCTTGTTGGAAACCGTTTATTCAATACTCAAAATATTCTCATTTAATTCTTTTATCTTTCTTATCAAAATTCTTACTTAATTTTCTTTTAAAGGTCATGAAAAACGAAAGGGCTAAATGTTAGCAGTCAGCATTTTATTCTCTCTAAGGCTTCCACAAAACTTATATTCTGAGGAAGTCTCACTTTGACATGCTTAATGTTTTCATCAATTTTAATACTTTTTTTTTACTATTGCATTTGTAATGTCTTGAAGATTTATGAGATCCTGTCACCTCTGTCATAAATTATTTAGTGTTCTTTCAATCGTTGATTTTAATAGCATAGACATGTTAAGAAAATAATGTCTATATGTTAGCTTACCAAAAGGCAGTTGGCGTACCTGGGCAGTGAAATACTATGATTAGCAGTAACATTTCTCATTATTTTTGATATTTTGTTATTGTTTGTTATTATCTTAGAACAAATAGTTTATTATAGCATTTCAATGTAATATAGAGCGTTAATAATTATTTATATTTGCAAAATACATAAGCTTTAATGAAGTAATTATATATTGGACTATTTTGATAGTCTAATATTAATTTCTAAGTGTCTTTAGAAAAATTTAAATTTTATTGAAATTTTAAATACATCCAACTTATAGTAGTAGTACACTGATTAATGTATAACATAACATACAAACGGATATTACTTTTTATCTTTCCTTCAAATGATTCTGGCCTGACCAGCAATAGGAATTGAACCTGGATTTTTTAGACTCATAAATATTGAACTTTAAGGTGACACTTAATGTAACACTCATAGAAATTCCATATATATATATTGTAAACATTTATTTTGCGTAGAACATAAATATAAGCACAATCTAGTATCTTTAAAAAAAATTTTTCCTAATTTTAAATGATAAACTGTTATTACCTTTATTAAATTAATTGAGTAACTTGATGCTCTATTTTACACATTTAATGCTATAAAATTATATTTTTTATTCATTTAAGTATATGCCAATACCAAAGTTGCTATATATATATATACAATCACTGACTTTGAGAAGTTAAGCCTGACATTCATAAATTTATATATTGAAATGTTTTTTTTTTTCTTTTTATTTGATACTATTCAAGTTAGATAAATTTAATTTCAAATGTTTCAAATTTATATATATATATTTTATAATGAAATACATTAACTCACTTTTCTATGTATTTATTTAAATGGCATGTAAATCTTTTCTGGTGCAAATGTTTTTAGATTCCTATCAATTGTAGTGATCTCCCTTCTGTTAATTGTGTTGACTGAAATGACAGGATTACTATGAAACAAGAATAAGAGGCAATTTTAAAAATATAGTTGTCCACTTCTTTAAAAGTCACTTCATTCACTTATTCTTCATCATCAATATCAATTAGTCATATTATTATTTTGTTGCTGAATTATACAACCAAGTTAATTAAGTTTTGATTGTTTTTGGAGAACAAAGCAATATGTGCTGTTAGAAGCAAACTTTAACCAAGCAATTAATATTCAAGTTATATTATTTTACCTTAATCTTTCTGAATGTTTACAAATGAAAAAAAGAAAGACAAATTTTGTGTGGAAACATAAGCTGAAACTTTGATGATTCAATCCAAGATATTCTATGTCTTATATTTTTATGAAGTTTGCCAATTTTGCTAAATATTATTATATTTTCTTTGAAATTAGATATTTATTATAATATTTTGCTATAAATTATATTGATCTTACATGATTAATCTATGGCTAAGGTATTTACAGATCATCATAACATATAATTACTGTTTTATATTCATTATATCTTACTTAATTTGATGTCTGCATTTGAATATATGTTTTACTATGATACTTTATTATGGAATATAATTACTTTTGGATATAAGTATGAGTTGATGATATGCTTGTTTTACTATATGCCAACTCTGCTATACATATTTACAACATACCTAATATATTTCATTTATAATGCATTTATTATAGTCTGCCTATATAAAATATATAATTCCTTTTATTTGCATGCAACTTTGACATATACATATTTATTGGTTTTTATTGCAGAACATATTCAATTTGTTGTTTTAATTTAAATGATTACTTTAATCTTTGCAGTAATAAAAACTTCATTGATTATAAGGTCAACATGATTCTAGAAATCTTTTAAAAGGAATCGCTATCCTGCTGTATTATTTATCTAACATAAATTCATTATGGAAATTCTCCTAATGAAAATATGTATATATAATTATTTTGAACCATTCATGAAATGTACGTTTAAATACAAAACAAGATAGATAGTCTTTAAAGTAATCAAAATTGCAATCGTGGAAAAGCATTTCACCCCCCCCCCAAAAAAAAAAGAGGAACTGTTTAAGGATTTTATATATTTTGCTTTATTTTCTTGACATCTGAAATGTTATGTACTTCTTTTGTTCTTTATTTTGGGTATATTTAGCATATAATCATGTATTTAAAAGCAATATATATATATATATAAATGGTTTTACTAATGTTTAATATTTTGAAAGACCACAGTGGGGAATTCATATATTTTTTAAATATTTTATATAAGAGTTTACGTTGAATCGGTGTATAATTTCTATTATTTTATAATTTTAAAATTAACTGTTTATTTATCTCATACATATGTTTGAATTGCTCTTTTGATTATGTTTTAGCTATATGCATTGTAAATATGAGATGTAGTTTGAGATTTGTTATTTCTTTTCATTATTAGAATTTCTGTTTTTAATCATGCATTTATTGTGGCAATTATATTGATGGTTTCTCACTTTGCTTAGATATTATTTGTTAAGTCTTTTCTTATGTTAGCAGTAGATACTAACAAGCCATTTCTATATGAACAGCATGGAGCCACTATTTCTCTGCTTACATTAGTGTAGATCTTGTTTTTCTCATCATCGATACCCATAAATATTTATGTATTCCAATTTGTTTACTATAAAATGTGTTTGTGTGATTATATCCCCTATTCCTTATTATATATTTTCAAATGATTGCATGTTGAATAAAATAATGAGTTTGTACTCCTCTACTCCATGAATCTTTTGTTATCTAAGAATAATGCAATATACTTGTTTATATTATATGTTGTTTAAATTATTAATTATATATTAAGAATTTTATATTGATTTCAAGATAGATATACTTTATTATACTATTAGCCACAGTTATATTATTGGTCCATCAGATGCATTGATTGTGCTTGGTATGTATCTCTGTTTGTGTAATCTAAATATATCACAGGTAGGTATATTATTTGTGTGCATTATATCTCATTGATGTAATAATTGATGTAATTTATTTTTCTGTAAATAATAGTAAATAATTTAGCTTTTTTTTTTGGGGGGGGGGGATTGTAAACTAAAAGAATATATTTAGTCTTTGTAATAAATATTTATTTTATTCATTAATTAGTGTTTTTGTGTCCGTTACCATGTGTCATATCCATATACCAAAAAAATCCAGTTAAATAGTAAAAGTGTTTGAAGCATATATAAGAATATATATCATTTTGAAATTGTCACATTGATACAGTTCATGCAATCTGTTATATATAAAATTACATTTATATAAGATTACTTTATTGATGCTCTTGTTGTTAGATTACATAGTGATGTGTTAGGGACAACAAAATACCCTTTTACTTACAGCATCACTTTAGTTTTGCTATTGGTAGCTAATTATTTTAAATATTAAGAAGACGTGATTTTGTTTATTTAATGATATAAGAACCAAAATAAGATTTAATCTTGGTAGTCAATATTATATTTAAATCCATCTTTAAATAAATCTGTACTATGTTATAAAGAAGATGTTGATAAGATGCTAAAAAAATAAGAGTCTCATTATCATGACAGTTGTTAATTAGTTAAAAAAACTAAATTATTTAATATTTAAAAACCATCAGATCATTATTATTTCTATTTATTATTATTGATTAGGAATGTAATTAAGAATTATTAATCAATCATAGGTCTATACATCTCTTATAAATAAAGTATTAGTTAAGGTGTTCTTAATCCATAAAAGAATCTATTTACTTATTGTTTACTTAGTCCTATAAGAAGACATCTGAAATTATATGTTTGTTTGATGCCTTAGAAATCTTATACTAATCCAGACCTCTACTTAGACTTAGACTTTACTTTTATAGTTAGTTGATCATACATTTGGATTTACCCAATGTGTTGGCTTTTGATTGGCAATAAAATACCAATCGTTAGGAGATTACAATATATATATATGTTGTAATAGGGTATCGGTTTTTATAAGAAAGGGGAAGCACATCTTGCTATGATCTGACCTGGGGTCTTGAAGTGGGATGCTGGTGATGGTGTAATGAAATACTTAGCCCATGATTACATCTATCTTCAGTATGCTAGCTCATCATTAACTGATTAAATTCAATTGTAATTTGTACTAGTTTGTCCTAATCATACACCCCTTTCAGGCTCCATTATGCTGCAGTATTTGAACTCAGGGAGAATTTGCAATTGGATCTCTTCAGGTATGGATTTACTTGCTTCATTTATTACTGCACCTATATATTCTCATTGAAAATTCTTAACATCAACATATATTATATAAAGAATGGTATGTAAATATTAATAACTGAGCTACTTATTTAATGTTGTGAATATAAATAATAAATGTATTTATTTAGTAATACATGGATGTTGATGTTGAGTTATTTATTTATTGGTATGAATGCTGGATGATGATTATTAGAGATCAAATTCATAACTCAGTAACATTTATTCGATAACAAAACATGATGTAATAATATTAATAAAAAAATGTTATGAGACAAGGATGGCTTTTTATCACTTCAATAGATTAATATAATTAATTTGTTCTATTTTATTTATATCCAATGAAATTATAATTTTGTGTTTTATTATTAATAGTATTTGAATTGCTTTCAACAATTAGATATTGATTCAATACATATTCTTTTCTTTGTGTGAGAATTATTTAGGTAAGCAAGTTGTATGTACATGGATAGATGTGTAAATGTGTGTATATGTACAAACACTAAAATTTAAACATTTACAGATATATCATAAGATTTTTAATAATTTCATATTTGCTGTGTGAATTTTTTTTTCCTTTTATATTATTTCAATCCAATTTTTTTTAAAAAAAAAGTGTTAAAAAAGAGAGAGATGATCAATTCTAAAACAGATTAAAAAAGATTGTCAATTCTAATGATTTCAATCTGGTGTTAAAACTGAGAGAGATTAGTAGAGTTTATTTTAAGATAACTTTAATGTGAGAAAATTGGGAGTGAGAAAAATACTCATTAGTAAGCAGTTTAAAATTAAAAGAAAAACTGTTGGTCACTTTAGACCTTCCAAAGAATATAATAAATATCAAAGAAACCACAGATCATTTTGGACCACACCAAATAACAAATTTGAAAAAATATAATGATCAAAGAGAGATCACAGCTGCACTGGTGTATATTTTATGAATAACAAGGTGTACTATGATGTCATCAAAACACTAGCACATATACAGTCTGAAAAAAAATTTAGAGGGATAGCTTTGTGGATCCAATGCATTATTATTTTACATATTTTATAGATACTAAAGCAAGATGGAGAGGAGAAAAGTTATTTTGTTGGATGGTCCTACCAACCATTCTAAAAAAATCTATTGACATTGGAAGTGGTAATTCTGAAAAAGGAAATTAACAAATAACATCAACTGGCTGATCTTCAGATTAGAAATAACTCTGAACCTTGCTATTGTTTCACCTATGCTTTTGCTGGATTCCAATCAAGCACAAAGTAAAAATACTGAAAATATATTAAAAGCAGGAAATATCCATTTATCTATTAATGTGTTCATACTCAAAGCAGAAGAAAGAAATGAAGAACACAACTCAATTCTAAATTAGTGTCTTTAAAGAAATGCAGTATATGCAACATTATCATCATCATCATAGTAAATACAGAAAGAATTATAAGCCTAAGCTTAAAATGGAACTTTTCCAGTAGTACCACTGTAATTGGTATATCTATGCATGTTAAACAATAGTATGTTGCTAAATTCAAATTTTTAACTTTGTACAAACTGTCTGTAAAATGAAATTCATTAAACTCATTGAAATGGACTCTACATCAGAAATAAAAGAGCAGATTGATAATATCAATTTTATTTTATTTTCTCAATGACTCTTAACAATTTTTCTTTTAAATAAATCCATTTGTGTTACTCTCTTCAAAGTATTAAAATAAGAATCAATTATTAGAAAGTTTTTTTGTTCAATAATGATGAATATTGACTTTATCAATATTGTATGTTATATGATTATCATTATCAATAATTTTTTTTTATTAAAATAAGTTTATATGTTTCTTAGAGTTAATTATTGTCTTGTAAAAGTAATTTAGTCATCATCATTACTGGTGGATTTCAATCATAAAACATAGTTTAAATATGTAACAATATTTTGATAAATAATTATAGATTGATAAAAGATATGAGTCATGTTGTGAATTAGTTATAAAGCTGTGGATGGAAGTATCATTCCCATCATTATGATCATCATCATTATTTTATTACATAATAAATATGTTTAAACAGATATATTAAATAACCATATACAAATAATGGTTCTCACCTTATTCGTTTGTTGTTTGTGAACCACCATAAAGAATATGACTACCATCGATAATTTCTAAAGATGAGCTAGTAAAAACTTATGTTGTTACATGGTTAAATACAATCTATAAAGAATTATATTGAATGATTAAATATGATCTATATAATAATTTGTATAATAATTTAACTGCACAATTATGTAATAATGTTAATGATTTACCATTAATAATGATTTACCATTAACACAGGTGCAAATGATATACTATTATGAAAGAGAAATCCTACATATCAGTATAATTAATCTACTAACTGAGATTCAATCCAGGTATGATTATAAGTAGGTATCAAATGTGATGTTATTATGTTCAAATAATCTAGTGGCACCCAGATATACATGAAAGAAGGGAATAGAAAGTAAAACAGTTAGTTGTAGAATGGTTTGTCCAATTGGGTATAAAACTGCTTACATAGTTATTGGTAATTAATCTAAAACAATTGATTCATTGGGAATGAATGCCCCAATGATGAATGGTACAGAAATAGATTTTATCTAGATTTTTTTTTCTGTTACAAATAGTTTCCCAATATAGAGTGATGCAAAAATGAATATTTGATACTAGATTAATTCCACTTTCCATTACAAATGGCATCCCAACTGAGAGCACAAAATATACTATCGACCTGAGATAAAGAGTAGTCATAATAGAAATGAAATTGAGATGAATAGTCAAAAAAAATTTTTTTTGATATAGAATTATTTTGGCATTGTGTTCTTGTTTAGATTTTTATATGGGAGTGGTTATTATTGCTTTATTGTTATATAAAGAGCTCACAAATAAGTTATTGTTATATTTTTTTATTAATGTTGGTAAATGAGTACAGCCATGAAAGAGCTTAGTTTTTCAGTTCTAAGACATTGTACATACCACAACTTAAGTAAGTGTTTAAACCAGCAATAGGCTTTTTTTTTGTTAAATGTCTTTTGTTATTAACAAGATATTACCATGAGATAGGGACAAGAGTATTGATGATTATGAATTATAAAATAGTAATTTCATGTATATTTAGATAGCTCATATTATAGAAAATCAAGGATTTTGAAGATGGGCTTGGGTATTTGATTGTTGGAGTTTACTTATCTATACTTTCAGTTTGTGATAATGGATGGAGGGTTTTGTCATCACCATAAGACTGGTCAATCTTGTTCACTGTTCTTACCCAGTTTATGATTTGTTATTGTTTATTATGAAGCAGTTAACATAGTCCTGCTATGATCTCAGCCTCTAAGTCTTCTATAAAGTGAGAAAGGCATATTTTTTTAATATATTTCCAGGTCTTAAAACATAAATGAAGCAGGAAATTGCAACAGTTTGCATTATTTTCTCAAGGCTTGTGGTAGCTTAATGGGTTTAAATTGGGCTAGTTCTTTTGGTGTTCATGGTGCATTGTGTACTTATAGTGCTGTGGTTAATTCTTTATTTGCCTCAG
This sequence comes from Epiperipatus broadwayi, assembly GCA_028023455.1. Taxonomy (NCBI): domain Eukaryota; kingdom Metazoa; phylum Onychophora; class Udeonychophora; order Euonychophora; family Peripatidae; genus Epiperipatus; species Epiperipatus broadwayi. Next base: position 6,040,829 of record JAQFVV010006237.1, read on the forward strand.
AATTGTAAATTGCTAGTCATTATGTTAGCTGTTAGTATCTTCTGGATCTCTAGAAAAATAAATGAGTACATAATGTAAAGTATGAACTTTGTTTTGATTATACATATGTACTATGTAAGATATTAGTATATGGGTAATTAAATAATGGATATAAAAAAATTGAAAGAAAGAGAAGCAGGGTGATATAGGTGCAGGTCTGTCAACAAAGGATATGTTCTCAGAAAAAGAGGATGGATGTGCAGCTTCTTGGTAGTCATAGAACCCCAAAACAAAGTTAAATAAATTGATTAAAAGAAAAAAAAAACATTACTTATTCAAAAAACAATAAACAAATAGTATTAATCTTTACAAAATGAAAGCAATATGGATTCTGATAAAGAAAAATATGGGGGGGGGGTCATAATGCAGTGAAATAGACAGTTTCAAAATCCTGTTAGATCAAATTATAAAAAACATAGATAGTCCATCCATTCAAAATATGGAACTTAAAGAAATGGATAAAAAGATGAATGAGAAATTAGATAGTCAGTCTAATAAGTTAGAAAGTAAATAAGATAGTCAGTCTAATAAATTAAAAAGTAAGATAGATAGTCAATATCCAGAAATAAAGAAGGAACTGGATGAGAAGTTTAGAATCTCAAATGATCAATTGGGAAATTTTGAAGAGAAACTGGAGGGTAAGATTCAAGAATTTGATGATAGTTGTGATATCCGGTTTAAAGAACTACTAGATAAGTTAGAGAAGTCACAAGAAAAATGGGATAACAAGTTCCAAGAAATAGAGATTAAGATAGAAGACATACAAGAAGAATATATAAGAATGAAAAAGAAATGTGAAGAAAAGGAGTAAAAGAGGATGATAATTAAAGCATTGTGAAACAGTAATAAAGTGTATAGATGACCTAATATTATATTATATGCATTTGGCAAAGCAATAAGAAAGATTAGCTGTACTATAATTATATTGTTACAAGTCTTTATATGTTTAATAAAATTGTATTGAGTTGAATTAAAAAGACTAAAGTAATGTTCAATGCTTTTCAAAATAAATAGAGATTAATAATGATGAATTACAAAAAGTTACCTTAGTAAAATTGTAAATACAAATAACAAACATAATGAATAAAATTAATCATAAAATCAAACTTGGATTAAGTGCTTTTTGTAAAAACAACCTAATATTATAAGAATATATAACCATGTGGTTAAAAAAAAATTGTTGTAGAAGTGTTTTACCAATGGATCTGAGATATGGACACTTAATAAAAGAGAAATATAAACTTCAGAATACTCAATAAAGTAAAGAGATATGTCTGTAAGGAGAAACAAAAAGGGATCTCAAATACATGGATTAAAAAACTAACAGCAGATATTCCCATCATTAAAAGCATTAAGAGATTGAAGTGAAGCTGGGACAGACATATTATTAAAAAATATAATAGTAGATGGAAAGTTTAAATTTTAAAGATTATTCCAAGATGTCATAAAAGACCTAGAAAAAGACCATATATGAGATAAATGCTTGTAATAAGTATATGTGCTCAGGTAATATTGAGAGAAGAGGTTAGGGATTAAAAAATTGGATTAAACATGAAGAGATGTTTATCTTACAATGGATTTATAATGGATGCAATGCATCATTATGATGATGGTGAAATATAGATCAGAGTCGTCATATTAAATTCAGAATTGTGTTTTATTTTGTAGTAGATTAATAATATTTGAAAGTGATGATGATTAACATCTGAAAAAAACACCAAAGATTTAATTGTAATCTATACTTCTCTTATACTCCAGAACCTGAAATTGAAATGTAAATGTGATTAAAGTTGAAATTTTGTTTTGCATTCTAATTAACTTAGGACAATTTTTATGGTAGCTGATCCATAGTAAATTCACCTGGTGATTTAATCTTGATGGCAAATAAATATCTAGCTATTATTAGGGAAATGATAAAAAGAGATGAAAATTTTTCATACCCTCATCCTGTACCAAATGTCATGCTTGTTGAGTAAGGCTTTCTTCTAGATATTTTTCTATGTCAATTTTGGAAATATCTTTGTAGAAGATTATTTAAATATTATTTTATTTTATAAATATGTAAATTATTCTTTACATACAAAGTGTGATAAACAGAGTAGCTAAAATTTAAAAAAAAACATTAATCACAAAAAATTATTTTCCAAGCACTTTCAGTACCATCTTGGTGACATATTGGAACATAATACTTAATATTCTAGTGCATGCTCAGTGGAACACTTTGATAACGTTTTTAGAATTTGCAATATACCAAGCCTTCTTCAACTTCCTCTTTTTGTAGTTTGATTCATTGCACATAGTACAGATATTTTGAGAATAAAATTTGTGTCCACAACTGCTTTCATGGTTTGAAAAACAGAATTAACTTGTGAATCACTTAGATTTTTTTCTATTGATAAACATTGTGTTCGTTTCATTGTAATAAATAGCATTACAACCAATTTATTTGCAATCAATGAAGTAAACCACTTCATACCTATTCATTTCTTCAACACTATTCTTGGAATTATTTACTAATCTATTTAAATACAAGGGTGATTGGAATCCTGTATTATAATCTTTACCAGTTATATTTTTTAATTTCGTATTTATAGATGGCATATAAGCCAAAAAAAAAAAAAAAAAAACACATTTTGATTGTTTTATTTTTTACATAAAACAGAATTGATAAAGATTATAATATAGGATGTTGATCACCTTTGTTTTTAAATAGACTAATAAATACTTCAAAGGATAGTGTGGAAGAAATGAATAGGTATGAAGTGGTTTACTCCATTGTCTGCAAAGAAATTGTTTGCAATGCTATTTATTAAAGTGAAATGAAAGCTAATGTATTAACGTTATTGCAACAGCATGTTTATCAATATAAAAAATCTAAAAGTGATTCACAAGTTAATTCTGTTTGTTTTCAAATCATGAAAATAGTTATGGATCCTGAGTTTTATCTTCAAAATATCAGTACTGTGTGTAATTAATCAAATGACAGAAAGAGGAAGTTGAAGGAGGCTTGGTTTATTGCGAAGTCTAAAAACGTAATCAATCAGCGTAACATTAGTGTTCCACTGCGCATGCACTGGAATATTAACTGCTACGTTCCAATATATTGCTACAATTCTGGCACACAGTACCAAAAGCACTTGGCAAATAGTTTTTGTGATTAAGGTTTTTTTTTAATTTTAGTTACATTGTTTACCACACTTTATACATGAAAAATAATTTTCATTATCTGACAGAGCTTTTGTGTTATTTATTTATAACAATGTGTAAACAATCACTGACAAAAAAAGAAATAAAATAAATTAAACGATAGTTTATCTTTAATAATATATTATTACCACAATCATTTTCTATCTAAAAAATGTAACTAGTATTCACAGAACTAATTTTCTTAAGAACAAAATAATTTTATTTTTCTATACTATTAAGAGAACTTTGAGTTTATGAACGCAGGCTGCTATTTGATGACGATTTTTTATTTAGATACTTACAACTGCAGATCACTCTCAAATAAAGGAAGATTGAAAGAATTGGAAAAAGTGCCTCATATTAAATCAGATATAATTGGAGTTTGTGAAGTTAGAAGAAAAGGTGAAGAGACGATTGGTACAAAAAGTGGATATGTACTCTATTACAAAGACACAAATATTGGAAGCACAAATGGAATTGGATTTATTATAAATAAAAAGTGGAAGAACAATATTATGTGGATTGATGGTGTATTAGACAGAATGGAAGATTAGTTATTCAATTTAATAAAAGATACCAAATTCAAATAATACAGGTTTATGCTGCAAGAAGTTCTCATAGTGATAAAGTAGAACAGGATTTTTATATGGATGTACAAAAGGCTTTTAATCAGACCAAACAACATTTTGAAATTGTTATGGGAGACTTTAATGCTAGAATTGGTAAGCAATTGAAAGATGAAAGTGTTGTAAATAAATTTGATTATAGTAATAAAAATGACAGAGGGTGTGGAGTTTGCAGAAAAAGAAACAAACTTTACATTGTGAATTCTGTTTTTGAAAAAAATGGTAATAGAAAATGAATATGAAGAATCCAAATGAAGGTACAGCAGAATTGTATTACATATTGAGTAAGAGAAAATATATAGTTTAATATTGTAATGTTATTAATAAATTCAACAGATGAAGTGATCATCGATTAGTGAGATGTAAGATATATGTTAATGCAAAACTAGAGACAAAAATTATTAAGAAAACCAATATTCACAATTGATATTTTCAGAACTTGCAAATCATTTTTACATATTAGCAGATTTTGAACATAATTCAGATTTGAATGAAATTAATATAAAAATAACTGATATACTTTTAAAAACTGCAACAAAAATAACTGGTAAAAAAAAATCAGCAATTTCCCAATAAAATTTTTACTGAGACTAAAGAATTTATGAAGAAAAGAAGGAATGTGAAAACATATATAAATGATACATTAAGAATTGAATATCTAGAACTTAGTAAAATGATGCATAAAAAAGTTGGCAATGATATAAGAAAGTATAATTGTAAACTAGCAAGAAAAGCTATAAAAAAGAATAGAAGTTGTAAGAATGTATAACAAGATTTTGGTAGTGGTAGAAAACTTATATCTGCAATCAGAAAAAAAAAATGGAACAATAAAAAAGAGATGACATTAAGAAAGAGGTAGCAGAGTGTTATCAAGAATTATATAGTAATGAAGAACAAGTACTTCCAACAACTACTTTATCTTCAGACTTGCCAGGATTTTAAATGAAGAAGTGACACAGCAATTAAATTTATGAAGAAGGGAACCAGTCTAGGTATTGTTGGAATTTTGTAATCAATATCTAAAAAAAAGCAGGTGAAATAGAAATTTGTTTGGCAAAGTTATATATCAAATATCTACATGATAAAGATATAACAGATGATTGGAAAAGTGCAGTATTAATATTAATATTTTTAAAAGGTGATGAATAAGGTATTAGAAGTTACAGACCTATCAGTCTTTACTCAGTTTTATACAAACTTTTTACCAAGATAATTACAATTTGTCTATAGATAATTTTAGATTTTAACCAACCAAAACAACAAGCTGGATTTAAAAGTGGTTTTACTACAATGGGTCATATCCAGGTATTGAGAGAAGTTATAGAAAGGACAAATGAATATGAGTTGCCATTATGTTTGAATTTGTAGATTATGAAAAGGCATTGGATTCTATAAGCATTTCTTCAGAGATTAAATCATTGAATCATCAATGTATAGATATAGAATATTGTCATAGTCTGAAGAACATTTATAAAAATGCAACAATAACAATTAGCTTACGTGTTGATACTAGGAAGGATAACATTAAGAAGGGTGAATGACAGAGTGACTCCATATCTCTAAAACTTTTTTTAGCAGTGCTGCATGAAGTATTTTGAGAATTAAATGGGTTGCTAAAGGAATAAAACTAAATAGAAATTATTTAAGTCATTTAAATTTTGCAGATGATGTAATTATACTTCAGAGTTTCAGGAAATGTTGCAAGATTTATCAGATGAAAGCAAAAAAGTAGGACTAAAAGTAAATGTTCAAAAGGTAAAACTAATGTTCAATGGATTTTCTCAAAAGATAAAAATAAAGATTGATAAGGATAAGTTAGAAAAAGTTAACAACTACAAATACCTTGGTCAGATTATTACCATAGTCTGAAACATAATGGATGAAATTAATCATAGAATTAAACTTGGTTGGAGATTTGGTAGAAATAACTTAATATTAAAAGGAAATATGCCTATGTGTTTGAAAAGAAAGGTTTTTAATAACTGTTTTACCAGTTTTCAGGTATGGATCTGAGTCTTGGATATTTAATAAAAAAACAGTACAGAGATTTCAGACCACCAAAAAAGTATGGAGAGATACACATTAGGAGCAACTAGAAAAGATTGAATATACAATACATGGGTAAGAGAACAAACAGATGTTACTGATGTCATTGAAAAGACAAAATGACTAAAATGGAATTGGGCTGGACATATTGCTAGAAGAGATGATAATAGATAGTCAGTTAAAAATATTAAAAGGATTCTAGGAGATGGTAAAAGAGCCAGAAAGAGACCACATGTGAAATGGATAGATGCTATAAAAAAGTGTGTATGGGTGGTGTGGAAAAGAGAGGGTAGAGATTGGAGAAAATGGATTGAACTTGGAGAGCCCTTCATTCTGCCATGGATTGATAATGGTTGACAATGATGACTAAATATAACAATATGAGATGAAACTTGGTTAAAGTGCTTTAGGTAGAATAACAATATTAAAAGTAAATATGCCTATGGGTTTGAAAAAAAAAGATTTATAATAAATGTGTTTACGAGTTCTTATTTATGGGTCTTAACAGAAACGCAGTACAGAGACTGATACCATTCAACAAAATATGAAGAGATGCTTGTTAGGAACAACAACAAAAAATCGAAAACGAAATACATGGAAGATAAAACAAATAGATGTTACTAACATCATTGAAACAATTAAGAAATTGAGGAGGAGTTAGACCGGATATATGTCTAGAAGAGATAATAATAGATGGACAATTGAAATTATAAACTGAATTATAAAAAACCGAGAAAGAAAGCACGTGAAATAGCTAGATGAAATAATTAAGTGTGCTAAAATGATGTAGAAAAGAGAAGTTAGAGATCGGAGAAGATGGATTGAACTTGAAAAGTCCTTCATCCAATAGTGAATTGATAATAGTTGAAAATGAATGATGATTTTATAGTTTAGTTCAGTTGGAAAATAATTTTATCTGGAACTATTTTTATGATGTATTATTATTTTTCACATTGCAATCAGTCACAAAAAATCATTGTAATTAAATTTATGTAATAAATATTATAGCTGTATTAAAAACAAATATTTTTTTAATTATTTTAATTATAAAAAATGCTATTGAATCTATTTTGTATGAATGAACCAAACGGGCTCTAAACTTTAATTAAATACATTAATATATTTTTAAATATCGATTTAATAAATAATTAGAAAAAAATATGATTTTTTATTTTAAAATAAAACATGTGTAGTAGTAATGTTTATTTATTCTAAAAATTACTAATTACATTTTTTAAAATTAAATTTGAAATTATAAGACTTGAGAATAAATATTGATTTTCGAGAAGGATTCAGTAAATAGTAAGTAGGTGGCCTTCAAAAAATAACATTGTTTCAGAAATCACCTTGAAAGTATTTGCGAAATTTAATTCATTAATAAAATAATAAAAATAATAACTTATATATAGAAAATCTAGAATATAATAATGTTATTAGTTTACTATTTCATTAGAAATATAAATGTTATGTTAAATTTTTAGGCGATATCGGAAAAATCCCAATTGTAAATTGAATTATAATTGTTTGCTAAATATAAATAAATATTAAACTGAGATAAAGTCGTGTGCGGAGAAAAGTTTTGAATGATTAATGATGGCAATTTCTTTCCGATACGTACCTTGGAGATCATTAGTTTTTAACATATATCTTCAGCCATATGTTGAATGTTATATTTCAAAGGTTTATTAAATATTGAATTACCACGTATAATCAAGAAAAAAATGTGAAGTGTTAAATAAATAATATTCATGATGGGGTTTACTAAATAATGTATTAATCTTTAACAGAGTTTACTTGTTTATATTTGAACAGAAAATTAAATAGTATTTTATATCCTAATAAAAATCATTCATAATTTTAAGTATTCGTCGTAGATAATAAAGTTAAAATGATCGCATTCAACCGTAGTGTCAGCAATTATAAATTAAATTATAGTTGTTTGTTCTAGGATTTGTGTGAGCAATTATCTGGACCAACTAAAAAGAATTTAGGTTCTGTCAAAAATGTATCTGGGAGATTGTTTACATTTTACATATATCTTTATTCACATTGTTTTCCTGAAGGTTTGTGATGATGGTGTTCTAGTTGTATTTTTATATTGGACTATTTCCATCATGTCTTTAAAAAAATTTAACTTTTATTTAAATATTTCAAATACATTCAACTGTTAGTGATAGCACATCAAACAGGTTTGTATATGCACAATATTTTCTTAGGTATTATTCTCCCCTCTTCTTCCGGTGTTGCTAGCCTGACCAGTGACAGTACTAGCATAGGATTCAAACCTGGATCGTTAGATTCTTGACTACTGAATATTAAGGCAATACTCTAATCAACTGAGCCATTCTACCAAAGGCATTAGTTAGTAGAAATTTCATATACTTATCTATGAGGTTCCTCCTGATTTCTCCCCTTTTTTCTAAGAACAAAGTTGATTAGTGGTTTCCATACATTATGTATAGTGTACACTGAGTTGGCTTATGGGATGTTTTCCATTGTCATTTGAGCAGTTTCTTTAAATTTTCTTCTTTGCACCTTTTCTTCTCTATCCAATATTTTTGTATTTTTTAAAAAAGTGTCGAATTTAAAAATTTTAAATGTATGTGTGTACTATAATTTGATTTGTACACACCAAATTTTCTGCACTTATTGCTTTGATCCAATTCATTTTAAATACATCCGTTCATAATTATTACTAATTGTATATCAGATAACATTCTTAATTCAAATATAAACTGATATAAACTTTAAACCTAGTTAAACTTTAATGTTTTCAGTTTTATATATATATATAATAGTTTTTTTAATTATAATAACAATAAAAAATAAATAGTAATAATAAAATTATCTGATTATAATTATTACAATTGTAGTTGTCGAAAATATTTTTGTATAATTTTTTTGTATTATTACTGTTCATTTTTTTAACATTATTTATAATTTAAAACTATTAAAACATATATACATTTTTAGTGAGTAACTTATTATTTTACAGGAATCCATGTGTATATATGTGTGTGGTGGTGTGCGTATGTACATAATTAAAAACATTAACCAAATCTTCAAACAATGATGGATAGTTCTGATAGGATTGAGCAAAAGGTGAAAGTCACATTGATAAAACAAAAAACTTGCAAATTTGCTAAAGAAAAAAATATTTACTAATATAAAACGAGAGGGCATATCTCATGAGGTTTACCAATTATCGGTAAACAATATTTCGGTTACATTCAAATATCAGCCTTTCAAGCTAATTGTGCATATGCTTTTGCTAGCGTTAATAATAATAAATGAATACTTTTTCTCCAACACAAGATATAGTATTTATGCAGGAATAAAATGAATCCACTTATTCCTATGACTCAAATGCTTATATATGAGCAAATCTGAAGTACTGGCAAGGAAAGCGTGAGGATGGAGCACTCACTTTAAATTACTATATACGATGCCTGAATGAATGACATCAGTGAAATTATCTAGAATTTACTAAACGTCACTCTAACTGAAACTTAATCATATGTAAATAAGCATTTATTTTATATAGAGTATGTTTACAATTGTATTCAAATATCAGCCTTTCAAGCTAATTGTGCATACGCTTTTGCAAGTGTTAATAAAAAGTATTCATTTATTATTATTAACACTGGCAAAAGCGTATGCACAATTAGCTTGAAAGGCTGATATTTGACTGTAATACAATTGTAAACATACGCTATATAAAATAAGCTCTTATTTAAATATTTTGGTTAATTTTAGGCCTTATTGGCAGTAGCAAACTGTTCATGCAATAATATCACACAGTGCAAGCTTTAGTAATAAATGGATGCAGGAAGGTTTGTGCATAAAATCTCCCATTTAGTGTGTACTCATGCAATATCCTTAAACTAGTTTCTAGCTTGTGGCTTTCATCAGTGAGAAGCTTTGGTGGTGAGTGCATTGGACTTAGATCTAAGAATCTAATGCAACTCTCCAGCAGTCACCTTATAAAATTTGAAGCTCAAAATGAAAACATATTAATGTTTTCAATCCAAGCTCATTCATCTGTATAGTCATATATACTTAAACCTAGTTCAGCATCTGTATATTTTGATGCCCTTGGTTTATGAAAAATCACAGTCACCATTATCTCATAGGCAGGAATGGTATAAAACTACCAAAACATCACATGATCACCATTTCCTATTCTTACACAAGCTGCTATTAGCACTAGAAAACTCTCCATGGAGTAGTGCCACCCAATGTGAGCCTTAGTAATCAATAAATGCAGGAAGGTTTGAAATAAAATCTCCATCTAGTGGTTACTCATCTAACATCACCAGACTAGTTTCTATTTCATCACTGATGAAAGTCACAAACTAGAAACTAATCTGGGGATACTGGATGTGTAGGTATTAGATGAGAATTTTATGCATAAATCTTCCAGTATCCATTGATTATTAAGGCTTCCACTGGGTGGCAGTACTGTATGGAGAGCTTGTGTAAGCATAGGAAATGGTGATCAGGTGATGTTTGGTGGTTTTATTTTTAGGGCTTGTTTTATTTTCTCATTAACAATACCAGTATGCTCATTTATTATTTAATAATAAATGCTTAATTAGCTAATAAATGTGAAAAAAAATCTAAAAAAATATTAAGCTCTGTTAGAACTTTAAAAATGTTATATTTTTAGTGAGACAAATTTCAAATGCAGGTTATAGTTATGATAGGTTGATGCTGTTTGAAAAGGAAATTCTTTATATACCGAAAAAAAAACTAATTGTTCTAGTAATAAATATCATTTGTATTTAAATTTTTAGCAAAGTTTACTGGATTAGTTTATTGTATATATTGAGACCAATTAGAAATTTTTCCATTTAATTATCTATTTTAAATAAGTATTATTAATAGCTGATTTCTCTTGTTTCAAACAAATATTGTCAAAATCTGTCTTTTAATATGTAATGTTCTAAATCCTACTTTTTTTTTTTACTTTCACTTAAAACCCACTGTGGAAAAACTGTAAAATAATTTTTTTGTTTCTACTTATTTATTTCATATAGAATTTAATTTCATTAAGTCCTATTCTTTTATATTGGTCTTTATTGATTTCATTTTTTTTTCTCTGAATATTATTTTTATTAAAATTCATCATATATTACTAACTTAACTTTAACTAAATAGTCATTAATTTTTTTCCAATATGCAAAAGAATATATATTCCTCTATTGATTCTTTTTTTTAATGTGTCAAAGCGTCGGCAGAGAAGCGAACTCCGGGACAACTGCTTGTAAGGCAGCTGTGCTAACCACTCGGCCACAGCGCTAGACTACTGATTCTTTTTTTCATCTGTAATTAGTAACCACTTTAATATAAATTATTGTAAACACCCTATAAACGTTATTAAATTCCAATAGAAGCATTTTGCTATTTTTTTAAATAAATAGTTTATTCTGTACATATGGACATTATTTCTTACGAAAACAATAATCTAATATTAATGATTCTATTCGTGCAAAGGTTCATCTTTTATTGGTGATTTCTTTAATGTAAGGAAGACTTATTTTTCACTGATTTACCAAAATCTATAGCTTTAATTAAACTATTATAGCTATAATTTTTGTCAATGATAATTTATTTAATAAGAGTAAGCTTTTAAAAGTTATATTTGTCATTCAGAAGTTTTTATTTCTACCTAAAAAAGCTTCAGCTACAAATTTTTTTTTTTTTCATGGTAGGAAAAAGGAAAATTGTGCATATCTGAAGTTATGTGTTGCCTCTCACATTCTCTATTTTTCTCTTTGTATATGAACTATAAATCATCTATATTTAGAAATTGAAATTAGTTGTTCTTTTTTATTTTAATATTGAACCTCATATTAGTGCGGAAGAGTTACAAAAATCATAAATAGTCATATTATAGCCTAAAAACGAATACCATCAACAAATGTCATTTATGTTTTTTCAGACTTTTTATTAAAATCAGAGACTTGCAGCTGGAAGAAAGTTAAATCTAATGTTTGTTCATAGATCTTATTATTAAATACAAATATATATCTGATAATTATGTTTCAATTAAACATGGAACAATCTCAGAAAGGATATTTTTGGTAACCTTCAGTAACAAAGAACCAAAACAAGTCTTGTATTGGTGCAAGAGGTCAGTGCAACTGCCTTTCACTTGCAGGCAGTTGCCCGGGTTGCGGGTTCATGTCCCGGCCGATGCTATGACACTTAAAAAAGAACCAAAACAATGGCAAACCTTTAGTAAAGATATTTGAATTATTTGTAGCTGTAAATATAGACTTAAAAAAACAACAATTGATGAAATAATAGAACTTACAATAACACAGAAGTAGAAGAATGCAATAGAACAACATAAAAAAGTCTTTACCAAATTCTCAAACTATGCTCTGAGGAATAGTAGAATTTTTAGATGGCAATAAATATGAAGATTAGAGTCTGATGGTTACAGTAGCTCAGTAAATAAAAATAACCAATAAACTGAGACAATATCTCATGGTTTTATTTAAAATGGTTGAAATTGAAGTATGTTTTAGGTGATTTATTTATTGTTTTTATTGCTTCAAAATGAGCTTTAGTTTTCTCATTGAAATTGATAATTAAAATTTAGTACATTTTTTTAGATATATAAATGGATCTGTATTAAGGTCCTGATAATTTTCTCTAATAATATACTTTTTATTATTTGGCTTCATCTAAATTGCAGTAATATTTCCCTGAATAATCAATGCACCATCATTATTAATTTTGGTGTAGTTGTTATTGTTGATTGTAATAATATTCCAGTAAACAAAGCCACTGAACCTTTCAAAAATATTTTTCTTTACATATCCCTTATAAGTTTAATTGATTATGGATTATGAAATATATTATTTTGTCTTAGCTTGGTGATTTTATATAGTCTCCTGAAAATAGGGACCGTAATATAGTTCTGTCAGTCATGATAATAAATATCTATTTTAAAATATATATTCACACATATATACCTTAAAAAAACTCCACTGATATTTCAGTTTAGAACTATCAAACAACTGAAAAGAAAGATCACAATGGTTTTGATCTTAAAATCAAACATAAATATCCAATAAACACACCCTGATGATGATACATGTTAGTGAGAAGACCATCCATGTTTAAATACTCTATGAATAACCATATAGTAATAACAGTTATAATGATAATAACATATAGATTAGACATTAGCTCTTTGTTGTACTTGATTTTTAAGGCCTCAATTCTGCTTGGTTTTTAAGGTCTCAAAGAAGAATTAAGGATTTTCTTTAAAGCAACAACAAACTCTTATTTTTCTTGTTAAGCTTGATAGAACTATTAGTCAATGTGCATCCTTTCATTTCTATATAAAATCTTTATTTTATAGTAAACTTCAAAAATTGGATTTGATTTCAGTTTTAATTTAAATTTACAAATTAAAAACATTCTAAAAAATTATATTTGAACTTCGTAAATATTAAAAAATTACTTGTAATAAGAACAAAGAACGTAAAATATTATTGGTCAGAAAAAACAGTCATAAGAAAATCATGAAATCTGTTTTTATTCTAATTTTTTAAATGTAAATATCTAATAAATCTGTAAACTTCTGCTTTAAAATCTTACAATTGTTTCATAATTTTTAGAATATCACAAAAGATTTAACACAGTGTTAATTTTGACAGGTGATGAACTTATATGATTAGTTTCATATAATCATAGTGATCTTATGCTGTAATTTTATTTAACTTGATGATGAAATTTATTAATTTCATTTTTAGAAATAAAACATTTATAGATAAAATCACAGTGTATATGTGTATTTTCCTTTGTTCTAAATAATTATTAAACAATTATGGTATAATAATAATCATAAATATTTAAGGAATTCGCAAAAAATATTATTATTGCAAAAATTTTCTTCAAATAATTTCACAATTGATGGGAAAACCAGATTACAAAAAGCCAAAACTTTCAAATTTTTGAAGGCATTTCTATTTTTAGTAGTAATAAGATAAAAATCTTTTAAAATTATTGACTATCCAGAAATAATTAATTTCTTACAATTGTTTTTTTAATAATAAATGTATAAAAGTAGAACTGCAGTTTTAGCATTATAAAAACTATATGATATCAGTTATGATAATGGCAGAAGAGTGATCTAAAATATTAAGAACTACCATAGTAATTTTAAGTAAAATAGTCACAGAAATTAATGGACCTGGTAATAAAAAGATTGGGTAATACTGTTTGTTGATATTAGAAAATTTAAATCATATTGTCTACAGAAATTAAAAGTTGATGGAAATATATAATAGCACAAAACTTTTATATATATTTTGTATACTTTAAAATATTTATCATGATATTGATTAAAATTCTAATGTTTTTTTTACTTCAACTACTAAAAAAGGTAAGAAAATAGAAAAAAGATGAATTAGTTTTACTTTGTAAAAAGAAATATAAAGAAACAAAATGTAGATGTTATTTTTAAATAATATCAACTTCAAAACATGTTTTTTTTTACTTTTATTTATTAAACAATCTTAAGAAAAAATATTATTAGTTATTTTTTCAAAAATGTTGAGAACAAGTAATTATAGAATGACTCAAATTTGTTATCTTTAATAACATAATCCCCTTCTTATTGATTTTCACTTTCAAATTATACAGTATGTAAGACACATTCAAACTGAATTTTTTTTCTAGAGAGAGGTCGAAGGGAGAATGTGGGCAGAGAAAGGAGGGAGAGAGAGAGAGAAAAAAAAGAAGAGAAATAAAAAAAATTTTAATTAGCATTTTGTTGGACATTGATAATAGGATCTTTAGAATAGAAGTTTGTCTAAAATATTTTGACAATTTTCATGGCAAATTTAAACAAAGATCTTTATGGAAAAACTCACTTCAAATTCAAGTTACTATTTGAGGAAAAACCTTTGAATAATGGAATGTACTGCTTGATAATAACAATTTCAAAACGAGATATTTATCTATAAACAATTTATGTTGCATTATATTAATTTATGTTGATATTGTTATAGAAAGAATTTACCAAGAAAGTGTCCAATTAAAATAATGCCTGAACTAGAATGTGTTAAATAAAATCTCTAAAGAAATAATAAACAAAAGACTTTTTATTAAATATGTATTAAAAATAACTCCATAAAAATAAATACATAAACAGTTTGATAATTTTTTTCTTCTTTTAAACTATTTTGTTTTAATATTGATAATTGTTAATAATAGTGAATATTAAAATAAAGTGAATTTAATACTTCTATAATACATAATATATATTTGTAAAATAATATTTAAATTGTAATTAATTGTCTCACTTAATGAAGACATTAAAGTTAGTATAATACATATGTTTGTGTCTCATTATACATATTGCTCACCTACTTAATAATTAAATAGTGTTGTTAATTAAATATTTTTGTTACTTTTCTTAACCTTTATTTTTTGATTTAATATATTTTATGTATTTTATCTGACTGAGTAATATTTTGAGCCTGCATTTTGTATAAGTTGCAAAGAATAAAAAATTTTCACTGAGTTCTATAATCTGGTTGTGAAAAACATAAAAGTATGTCAATGTTATGCTATTTGATAAATTTATGTTTATTTTTTTATATGTTGAGCAGCCAAGTGAAGTGTAAAGTTTTTATGATCAGGATATTCTACATTCAATCAAGCCTCAGATATTCATGTACTATATTCCATTATAATATATTAATATTTTAATTGAAATATTTATATAACTGTAATAAAATATTTTATCTTTTAAATTTCCTAAAAGCAGTAGCATCTTGAAGTCAGTGTTGTATCTTAACATTGATGTTTACCTTTTCTCTAACTGATAATCTTTCTAGAAAAAAAGTTATTCAATATTTTTTTTGATCAGTGATTGGTAAAGCAGGTGGGTTTTGTAAATATTAATTTCTAAACATTTTTTTTTATAAATTAAATTAAAAATATTAAAAGCATTTTATAAATTACTGTTAACAATGACAATTTCTTATAATCATTCTAAAATGAAGCTTTTGTTTTTATTAATTTGCTCAAATGACAACATTCATTATTGAACATACATTGCAATTTCAATTGACTAATCCTTACGTCATATAATCAAATACTATTTGTAAAGGCAATGAACCAATTTTTACCTTTATTTAACCCCAATTGTCATTTCAAATGCTTCAGATTATTCACTAAAAATAATAATTTTGCATTTCATCAGGTAAAAAGCTATGTACTAAAAAAAATTAGCCCAGCAATTATAGGATGTTAAATTTTGGTACAATTCTATTTGATTAATTAATTTCAAGTTTTATAAAAAATTAATAAAATCACTATAAATTCGTTTGTCTAGCAATAAAAATTCAATATATAATGATTTTTGCCTTTTAAAATTATACTAAA
Organism: Epiperipatus broadwayi; assembly: GCA_028023455.1. Classification (NCBI taxonomy): domain Eukaryota; kingdom Metazoa; phylum Onychophora; class Udeonychophora; order Euonychophora; family Peripatidae; genus Epiperipatus; species Epiperipatus broadwayi. The sequence goes on from JAQFVV010006237.1 coordinate 6,057,139, forward strand.
TCACTGGTATTTGTTCATTTGTATTAAAAAAAAATAATAACATTCTGGAAAATATTTTTGTTATAATAGATACTATTAATATTTTATGATAATTACTGCAATCTTTCTCTTGTGCAGTTAGCAAAATAACTTTATGAAAATGAATATATATATATATATATGTGTGTGTGTGTGTGTGTGTGCATGTTAAAACGAAGATTTGCATGGCTTAAATATATAAAATACATATTTTGCGGGTTCATCCATGTTAAAAACTTTTAATATTAATATACTGACGTTTTGACTTGGTCACACAAGTCATCCACAGAGTTATAAAAGGTAGAAAGATGGTTGCGGAGGCACTACAATCACTGATTTGAATAAAACATTAAAATTCCACCAATAGCAAAAATGTTAAATTTAGGAATGTTTTTTTAAAAAAATCTTTCCAAATAGGAGAAAGTTTGCATGTATCATCTTGCTTATTGATATAATCTGGCTTTTTAATTATCTCAATGGCTTCTCTAATTTTGCACTGGTAGAGATTATCACATCTGGATATGATCCTGATACTAGAAAAATCAATTTTATGACCTGAATCTATAGTATGGAGTGAGAGTGCTGATGATGATGAGTGTTGTTTAACTGCAATAGCATGCTCATCTCTCCTAACACTGATGTGATGATTACTCATACCTACGTAAAAAGCTTTACAATTTTTACATGGGATTTGATAGAACCATGAGATTCAAGAGGAATTGAATCCTTAGGCTTGGTTATTATATTGCTGATCTTTTGATGAGCAGAAAATGTTGTATCTATATTATAGTGTTTTAATATACATCCAATACTGTCTGTAGTTCCTTTTACATATGGAACACAAATCCTAATAGCTGATTTATCATCTTTTTGTTTCCTATTTTGTCTATTTTGGGCTTTGAAATAAGGCTTTTTTTATAAATTTGTAATTATAACTATTTGCTAATAAAACACTATTAATATGATTTATTTCTTCTTTCAGATGTGTCTCATCTGAAAGGTTAATTGCTCTATTTAAAAGAGTTTTGGCTACAGAAACTATATGAGTTGGGTGATGATGAGACTGTAAATGTAAATATCTGTCTGTGTGTGTATCCTTTCTGTAAATAGAAAAAGATAAACTATTTGGTGTTCTGGTGACTAGAATATCAAGAAAAGGGAGTTTTCCATCAGACTCTGTCTCCATTGTAAATTTAATATGAGGATGCATATTATTTAAATGTAACAAAAAACCATCTAATTTATTTTTTCCATATTGCCATATAACAAAAGTGTCATCTATGTATCTGAGCCAAATGAGAGGTTTTAAAGATGATGATTCTAAAGCTCGAGTTTCTATATATTCCATGAATAAATCAGATGATTTTTTCTTACATTTAAATAATATGCATCTTCATATTAAATTTACAATGGAGACAGGGTCTGATGGAAAACTCCCTTTTCTTGATGTTCTAGTCACCAAAACACCAAATAGTTTATCTTTTTCTATTTACAGAAAGGATAAACACAGAGACAGATATTTACATTTACATTCTCATCATCACCCAACTCAGATAGTTTCTGTAGCAAAAACTCTTTTAAATAGAGCAATTAACCTTTCAGGTGAGACACATCTGAAAAAAGAAATAAATCATATTAATAGTGTTTTATTAGCAAATAGTTATAATTACAAATTTATAAAAAAAGCCTTATTTCAAGCCCAAAATAGACAAAATAGGAAACAAAAAGATGATAAATCAGCTATTAGGATTTGTGTTCCATATGTAAAAGGAACTACAGACAGTATCGGATGTATATTAAAATGCTATAATATAGATACAGCATTTTCTGCTCATCAAAAGATCAGCAATATATTAACCAAGCCTAAGGATTCAATCCCTCTTGAATCTTATGGTGTCTATCAAATCTCATGTAAAAATTGTAAAGCTTCTTACATAGGTATGAGTAATCATCGCATCAGTATTAGGAGAGATGAGCATGCTAATGCAGTTAAACAACACTCATCATCAGCAGCACTCTCACTCCATACTATAGATTCAGGTCATAAAATTGATTTTCTAGTACCAGGATCATATCCAGATGTGATAATCTCTACCAGTGCAAAATTAGAGAAACCATTGAGATACTTAAAAGGCCAGATTGTATCAATAAGCGAGATGATACATGCAAACTCCCTTCTATTTGGAAAGATTTTTTTAAAAAAACATTCCTAAATTTAACATTTTTGCTATTGGTGGAATTTTAACGTTTTATTCAAATCAGTGATTGTAGCGCCTCTACAACCGTCTTTCTACCTTTTATAACTTTGTGGATGACTTGTGTGACCAAGTCAAAACGTCAGTATATTAATATTAAAAGTTTTTAACACGGATGAACCCGCAAAATATGTTTTTTATATATATACTCAATGTATGATCAGCTATCTGAATTCTTGTTATTAATAAAAATAAGACCAAAATATTGTCTCAATGTGTTTAAATACCACCATACTTATTTCAGATATCAATTGTTGTTTTAATAACATTTTGTTTGTATTTTTAATGAATCAAAAAAAAAAAAAAAACACACAAGATGGGAAAATGAGTACATATTTTTTCCAGTTTTCATTTATTAATAATTTATTTTAATTTATCTTGTCAGTTGTTTAATTTCTCATTTTAAATATGTACATTACTTAGGCTTTACATTTATTTTATATATTTTTTTCCATATGTCCTTCAAATCAATCCATTATTAATTCGGAAAATTTCTTTCTCTTTTTTTGATTTTATTGTAAAATTGTATAGATGTTTTGAGCATTTACACAGAAAAAGTAAACTTTATATCAATTTATTTTATTTACTGCTAAGCATACTCTCAACAAACAATTTCATCATATTCATACCATTTACACTAGAGAGTGTATATAATGTTCCCAGCATTTACATGGTTTTCAGGATTTAATTTAATATTTAATTATATTGTGCTTTACACAAATTTATTTAAATGTTTTATTTTATTTATTTTTTTTGAGAGAATACATGAGTTTTTTTTTTTTAATGTGTCAAAGCGTCGGCCGGGAAGCAAACCCCGGGACAACTGCTTGTAAGGCGGCTGTGCTAACCACTCGGCCACCAACACTTGACATGAGTTTTTATTTTTTTGTCAGAAAATCGATTAAGATTATTGTTTTTGAACACTCAAAACAATCTTTCTGGAATCAACAATATGCTCTTTAAAGGAATATTAAATTCCAGTAGCAAAAAAAAAAAATACAAACACATTGACATTCATCAAGAATAACTAATGCTTCGAAGGAAAAATCTAAAATGTTGTGTCGATGTGTTTTTAATACAACAGTCATTTTATTTTCTTGATTGTTTTTATTTACATCGATCCATTTTTAATGCTTACAATATTAATTACAATTACATTATTAGTTTATATGATAATATTTTAAGGATAAGTTTATAACTAAATTTATTTAGAACATTTGTTTGCCAGAACAAAGTGTTCAATATCGAGAATTCATATGCTATCGAAAATTTTCATAATATCACGCTATTATGTTCACAAAACGAAACCAATACTTTTAACCCATTTACACCAAAGCTAACGGTTTCTATTCGTATATGCATTAAAATTTCTGAAAAAAAAAAAATAAAGAAAATAATTTTAAGGTTTTATTGCAGTAGCATAAGCCAACAAAATAAAAGTTTTTTTTCTTTAATCTTTCCGGATCAATGATTGGAGAGTAAGCACTGATAAAAGATGCTCAAGTACCATTGTGCTAACTAATTGTAAATATACAGTACTTTAATTTTTCATTTTTCATTAATATATATAGGAATTGTAAGTACTGAAGATATCAAGTTAGATTTTACTATGAATCTGCATCATGCATATAGATAGATAGATAGATAGATAGATAGATAGATAGATAGATAGATAGATAGATAGATAGATAGATAGATAGATAGATAGATAGATAGATAGATAGATAGATAGATAGATAGATAGATAGATAGATAGATAGATAGATAGATAGATAGATAGATAGATAGATAGATAGATAGGTAGATAGATAGATAGATAGATAGATAGATAGATAGATAGATAGGTAGATAGATAGATAGATAGATAGATAGATAGATAGATAGATAGATAGATAGATAGGTAGATAGGTAGGTAGATAGATAGATAGATAGATAGATAGATAGATAGATAGATAGATAGATAGATAGATAGATAGATAGATAGATAGATAGATAGATAGATAGATAGATAGATAGATAGATAGATAGATAGATAGATAGATAGATAGATAGATAGATAGATAGATAGATAGATTTTCTGGCAGAATATTGGTAGGTAGACGTAAAATAGCTAATTGTATACTTAATACTATCTCCACTTGTCATATTCATTTCACGAGAAATTCAAATTCAGTAGTTTGATTTACAAATAAATATATGTAATTCTATCAAGCTTGCACTGTTTAAGTTAGTATGAAATGGTAAAATAAAACTAATAAGAAAGTCTTAAAAGCGCTGATCCAACTTTCAACAGATTGCTGCCAGAATCATAATGCTAAATTAAATAAATATATGATATTTTTATTTAGGCAGTAGTAAACATGAAAAATTTAAAAAAGCCTCATCAACAAAAAGTTGACTATCTTGATGAATAATGATTTGTCTCTTATTTCTGTTGAGAGATTGAGAGATGTTAAAAAGGGATTTAATTCTATAGTAAACCTTTTAAAATTATTTTACATTAATTAAATATAGACATTATGTTTTGGGTTTGTGGTATCAATTTAATAAATAAATACACTATTTAATTTCTATATTTTGAACTCAATTAACAACAGTCTTGACTGAGATTTTTCTATAAACATTTCTTTAGCCTATATAAAAATGCTTCTTTTTTTCTTAATGTTAATAAAATAAATTAAAGATACTAGCAATATTTCATTGTAATTGCACAATTGTTAACGTATAATAATTTAGCATTATAATATACAAAGTTTATTTATCATTCTCTAAACAAAATATTAAACTAATCTCTTTCTCTAGCTAAATTTATTATTACTAATAAAAACTACATTTTTAAAATATAGTTGTGTTTATCACTTAGGCACATAAATATATTTATAATATTACATTTTGTATCATTGTATTTTACAATGTGAAAATAATTTACCCGCACTTTGGGTGATTTGTACATAGTGAAAAAAATTGCAATAACTTATGATTTGATAGCAAACTGCTAGAGAAATTTACTCTAACTTTAAGAGAATATGGTTACAATATGTCTTAGATTTATTAATCAATTATATATATATATATATATATAAGCAAAGACTTAATCAATAAGCAAGCAGCAAACATCATGGAATTATGGGACAGTTGACCTTTTGAAGTATTAGTTGACAAAGACTACAAGGATAGTTGAAAGTGCTTCTAAGTGATGTTTATATTTTTTTGTTCTTTTTAACAAATTTTAATTACTGTATTTTCTAATATTTATTTACAAGTTTATGTATATTATTTTGAAGAAATACAGACATTGATTTGTAGTATATTATTATATATGTGTGTATATATAAGACTTTCAAACTCCCCACAGCTATCCAATCCATATTATACAACTCATACACATAACCTCCTATATATTTTGTGCTGAACTAGAACTCATCAGTTGGTCCAGATCACCATGTCCAACACATATATACAATCAGTGCTCAGTTTATATTAAGACAGTGAATATTCAAATTTTAATGGACAAGCTTCAATCTTCTCCACTCTCCAAGTCTTCAGCCATCCATATCATTGAAAATCCAAGGGTGAAATGTTTCAAGCTTTTGATGATGCTAATATCATTATCATATATATATATATATATATATATATATATATATATATATATATATATATTCTTTATAGTTTAATTATTTCTGCTCCATTAGGTGTTAGAGTGTGAACATAAATTATTCTCAATCTGAGTGATAGAAAGGTGAAGTTATATATATATATATATATATATATATATATATAGTATATATATATATATATATATATATATATATGACTGACTGTGAAAATATTAACTCTTTAAAATTAAAAACATATAACTAAAAAGTGAATTATTGTTTCTGTGTGATGCTTAGATATTTAAGTCTTTATCCTTTGTCTGAAATGAAGGTTGTTTTTATGAAATGCATGTGTACCACAGATAGGTTAGTCTAGAATATTTTTACATTGCATAATAGTTCAAGATTTGTTAACAAATTATCGAAGCATATTGATTGTTTTCATATATGCATGGTCATATAAGATATTAAACAGGTTACTGCTGAGGCCCACAGTTATATAGTAATATGTTCTTCATATACAAGGGTTAATTATGAATAGTCAATAAATATTGCTTGACAAAATTTTCTATGATTTTTTTTAAACATGGTATTAGTTAATTAAACGCTAAATATTGTTTTTAATGTGAACATTGTTTGATGTTTTTTTACCTTTGTTTATGTTTTATGTTGAGTTTACTATTAATAATCTCTCTTGCCCTTATCATTTTATAATAGCAGTAAAAATGGGAGATATTGTTTGTGCCTACACATTTTTATTTTTATTTTAAGCATATATGAGTCTATAAAGCATACAAAATTTTTGTATTGTGGACATGAGGTTAAGGATAGATTTAACAGACAGAAAATTCAAGAAAGTGATAGAGCAAATAATGGATAAATTTTAATCATATTTCAGAATAAGAGTTTGGCTAGCCCAATTTAGAAATCTCCTTACTTTAATAAAGATGAATATGTCCGAAAATGATGGTTTGAACATCTTCTCTTGCAAAATTTGTCATTGTACCTGATAAATTATTCTTATATAAAACTACAAAATAACAACATATTTAAAGTAAATATTAACCACAATTCCATTTACTTTCCATACACTCTTAATATTAAAAGAACTTTTAAATAAGTTAATTGCTTCAGAATCATGCATTAACTTAATTAAAAGTTATTTTAATATTAAAAGTTGTTTGGGAAGTAAGTGGATTTGTGGACAATGTTTAGTTTAAATATGTTATTATTTTTGCAGTTCTTTACACTGCCTGTAGCAGTGAAAGCATTGTTTATGTTTTAGATTTATTTTTGATTAGTCTGGTTGAATTGTGAATTTGGGGTAAATTTTAATTATTTATTGACTAGTTTAGCTTTATGCTTTATATATATATATATATATATATATATATATATATATATATATATATATATATATATATATATATATATATATATATATATATATATATAATATAATGGGGTATTAACTTGTTAAAAATATTAAATTTATGTATATAAAGTTAACAAATCTGATATTTGTGCAAGGTTAGATTGCTTTATAAATATAAAATACATGAAAGATTTCAATACCTATTCAACATGAAGAATGTTCAATCTGTTATAAAGAACCTTCTTTTAATAATGAAAATGATGAAACACCCACCTTTCTCATGGTTTAGTGTAATGCTATAGAAGCTAAAGAATGACATTTGACTAAAACAGATTGAGAATTCATAGAAATATATCCCATTAAACAGGTAAATAAAATATATAAATTAAAAAATCTCCATTTTGTTTCAGCCAAGTGTCTATATAATCACTTTATACTATAGATAAAATGGGATATCCAATTTATATTAGTAACAGGTTGCCTTGGCAACAGATTAAAAATCATTCATGCTGAATCAGTGTGGGCTGCATTCATGTATTTATATATTTAAACCAATCTCGATTTGAGCAAATACCAGACTTTTTATCTTAATAATAATATTCTGTACACTTTGAAAGTTGAAAATGACAATTTGTTAGTCTGTTTTCAAAATAGAACATATATTCTTGTTTAATGGCCTTTATTTAAATTTCTATAAATTAGAAATCTTAATTTATTTTATTCAAGAGTTTGTATAATCGTTTTAGATCATAGAGAAAATTGGGTATCCATCTTTTTCATTGTTGAAAATTTGGCTTGACAGCAGACTAAAAATTTTTGGTGCTGAATAGATGTGAAATGATTTTATGTGTATATGTATTACATAAACATTTAAATTTTAGTTTTATAACAATTTATAATTTTTGCACTAATTTCTAAAAGTCCCACCTTATCAATAAATTATTCTATTAAATTTTATAATGGATCAGTAACTCATTATTTATTTACTATTTAGCTTTTAAATATTGATAACATGTTTCATATATCTCATGCACTATAATTTTATGTAAAATTATGTTTATTTTATTTATTAAATTCTTATATTAATAAAATATAAGATATTCAATAGGAAAAAAAAGTAAAACAGTTTTAGTTTAATAAATAATTTAATAGTATTTTTTTCCCTTTTTAGGTGCTGTATTTTCAGAAAGATAATTAGTGATTGCAGATTATATATACTTTTTTTTTGTTGTAAGCTTATTCAGCTTTAAAAAAATATTGATATTAATGGGAGGAAAAATATATTTTAAATTTAAATAAGGTATGTAAAATTAACAAAAAAACATTCCCAGCGCACGTTATAAACCCATTTAACCTAGACATTAATACACTTATTATTTATGTAATATTTTAGATGCAATTTGAAAATTATAATTGCAGTTTGTAATGTTATAATTGACTATTTGTTAGTCAGCATTCAAAACAGGTTATATTTAGCTTGTTAAAAGAGGTTTATTTAAACTATTTTTGTATCAGTAATTTCAATCTCTGTGGTCAAGTTGCAATCATTAATGTCTACGTAAATATATTGGATTATAAATAAAGGTTGGATTCCACCTTTATTGTTAAAAGGAGGATATCTTGACAGCAGTGTGAGATTTTTATTTTTATTGATATTAGGATTATCTAAGTGCTGATTGATTTTAATGATTATATATATATATTATTTTTTAAAGAAATCTTAATCTTCTTAAATTAACATGCAAATGCAAAAATATTTCTTGCTTTTATCTAACTATTTATATAAAAATTCAGCACGAAATACATATAAAGCAGATCATTTATCTTTTTCACATGTATGTGGTCATATATATATATATATATTGTGACCTTCCACATATATGTGGTCATATATATATATATATATTGTGACCTTCCAGATTGGCACCATGGAGGAATGTGGGAAGTTCACATTGTGCCAATAATGGTCAGGGGTATCTAATAGATAAAAAAATGAATTGTGACATAACTTAGTATATAATTTGGTTGAAAAGTTCTCAGAATATTAGTTATGGAAGATGGATTATATCAGGAATTGTGGCTATGAGAGCTAAGCCAGTGGGAATGAGTACTGCTTATCTGTAAGGCCACAATTCCTTATTCATTAATTTTCTAACCTATTGTTTATTGCCATTCTAAGATTTGACTTGTATATGTGGGTCTGGGAGTCCAGTCACATCATCTCACACTTCACACTTCATTCATATTTTTAATTATCACACAGAATATCCATCTTGCAATAACATTATTTATTTGCCATAGAAATTGCTAATAGCTCAGTCATTAATAGACCTCTGGATCAATGGAAAGACAAATGCAAACACACACACACACACCATTAGTTAATATGATTTTTTATTAATTTATTTATTGTAGAAAATCTTGCACTTAAAAAAATGTAAAAGTTATTTATTATTAATTAATATTTGTAACTTAATATTTTTTTTTGTTTCAAAACTCTATTTCTAACATTTTTTTTTTTTATAAGCAATAAGTTCTTGCATATTGTTGCCTCATTATAACTAAAAAAATGAGGCATGGCTAAGTAGACAGAAGACTTCAGAAAGAAAGGTTTAGAGAAGGTGATATATTTTCTAAAAAAAAAAGAAATATAATAAAACAAGTGAACTTAAGATTTTCATTGAAATTCCCTACTCTGTCTTTTTAATACTACTCAAGCATAAATGCCAATGTGTAATTGTGATGAACACAGGATAATATTATTCAATATGGAAGGATAAACTTTTAGAGGTACACCAGTTTCTAACTTTTATCAACTAACAATTTGAACTTATTTTATTCATAATGCATAGATATTATTTTGAAAAATCGCTAATACAATTTTACTACAACATATTTATAATAAGTAGTGTGACACTGAAATTATGCAAAATAATAATAATGATATTAATTAGAAAATATATGCTGAACTGTATAATGGAATATTTTATTGACTCTTATTTAATAAATTTGCTATTTTTATTGTGTAAAATAAGGCTGAAAAGAAAAATTATTCATTCTAGTACTGTACAATATTGAAATAATTATGCTGTACTGAATTACCTTACCATTAACACCCATATAGGAGTGATAGAATGCATGACAATGATATATGCTAATTATTTATCAGAAATGTGCATAAGCATGGATGATCAAATAATCCTGATCATGACCATTATTAAAAAGTTTATTTAATGTTTGAAAATTTAGACAAAACAGAGTTTATGAAAAAGAAATGGATTTAAATATGTGCAAAAGCAGTTTATAATATCTATTAGGAAGCTCTAAGAACATTGGAGGTTATTTCTGTTTTGCCAAATTCATGTGTAACATGCAGGAATAATGTGTGTATGTTTTAATGTTTGTGCATTTCTGTTTCTTTAAAGTTTCAAGTACGAACTAAAAGTAAAACAAAATAGAAGAACTGTTATTTTCATGACAGAAGGTTTAATATATGATTGATCTATAGATGTATTTATTTATTTATTTTTTTCTTTTATGTTGGATTTGATATTAATTTGGTTTATTATTATTATGTACTTATATGCCTATCTCCTCTAGAAGGTCTCTGAGATTTTGGTATAAGTTATACCAAATGGGTAATATTTTTCTTTTGTTGTATTATGTAAAATAATATATACTCCCATGCTCATATTATTGGTGCAAATTGCATGCTTTATTATCATTCATTAGTTGGTAATAGTAAATAGATACATGAAAACATTTATGCCAGTATTGCTGAATGGTCAGACTTATGAGATAGTATTTACACTAATTTGAAATTCGATGTTCATAATTTTTCATAGATATTAGAGTCATTTATAATTTAATTAATGCTAATATTGTCTGATGTGGTTTCAAAAATATTTCATACATGATCATATATTCACATGTGTGTTCGCTATCAGAAGCTATAATATAAGAGTTAAATTTATGCTTATTTGTTTCTTATCAATTGTGGCTGGTGCTATGGCTAAAGATTGTGAAAATTTAAGAGTTTGTCTGTTATTGATTTGTCTTATATGAAGTGCATTAGATGTCTTTTAAGTGGAAAGGTGATTAAGAGGATGATCATGCTATTTGGATTGATTAACGCTCATGTTACTTATTTATCTATTGGGCCATGGGTGGTAGTATATTTTCTTATTTGATAGAATGTGATACGATAATTATAATTTTTAAAGGAAAGTGATAGATGCCCCATTTATTTAGGATAAGTCAGCTGAGTTCTGCACCATTCGTGTTAGAAGAGTTGATAGTTACTACATTGAAGAATTAAGTTGATGTTTGTTGTTAACCCCCACGTGCACATATGTAAATATTTATTTGATATTATTTTGCTCTCCCTCTTTACTCCACATATTTCTTGTTATGTAGTATATGTTAGTTATTTCAGATGAATATTTTAGTGATTTCTGTAACCTACTTGAAGTTGGATTTGTAATTTAGTGATTAGCTCATTGTGCTATCCGTATTGTGAAGTTTATTCATTCCACAAGTCAACCGATGGAAATATAATCAATAAAATGCATTGTGATTATGAATTTATAAATGCACTTACATTCTGAGATATGATAAACCTAGAGATATAGAAAGAGACTATCGCTGAAATTGTAAGTTTAAGTAGCTTGTCAAATCACATCACTCACATTAGTAGTATTTCATTTATTATTACTGGCAATTCATCCTCCCGGTATGAATGTAATATTATGTTACAAAATTTTACTTTATTTAAGGCTAGTTTTAATAAAATTATTACTTAATCTCTTATAGTAAATATAGATTTGTAGGCATACGGAAATAATTTAAATGACATTAATTGATTATTTGATATCGTTTTCTTAGTTCATTGAGAGCACAGAATGGGAATAGATGATATAAGCATTAGTATGTGAATATATAAATTATTTTGTGTTGCTAATAATTTAATAGGGTTATAAATATTATTAAAATATCAGATAAGAGGAAGAGCTTCCAAACATTAAGTATTATTTTATTTTATTTAAATGTTATTTAGTCAAGTTTATAATTAATGTGAAATTACTGTTAAAAATCATCAATGTATTTGTAAAAGAATGTGTCTTGTAATAAATGTTTGTTGAAGTAAGATTCCCCTGAATTGTTTTTATAATATATGTTCAATTGACCATTTCCACACACACATATGTTCAACATAATATAATTATAATATTTATCAGTTTAATAATATATGTAATCTATCTCGATAATACTGCATTAATTGATCTAAACATTGTAAAATGCCAAGAATAGATTGTATCTTATTTCAGACTGTATTGCCTATCAGTCCAATAGTATATGCCATTTATTTAAATAATACTGAATTAATCGATCCAAAACATTGCATAATGCCAAGATACAGATTTTACTTTGTTAAAATAGACAGTGATATGAGATAAAAATGTACATGATCATCATCATTGTCTATCCTTTATTTTATTGTAATAATTGTCAGTTTCACAATAGTCCTCATTATTTAATAGTCATATATATTAGGATTGACTTATTATTCATATAACTGAACTCTAAGATTATTTCGTCATTTAAATAAACATTGATATAGCTGTGCAATCTAAATTAAATGTCAGTAGATTGATTATTGTAACAATGATCCCCAAATATATTATATGAGTGGCATGATTGGTCTAGCATGTACTTGGATGGTAAGGGAATTGAACATATCATGATTTTTGATTTAATCCACAAATTGCTTTCTTTTGATAACTTAAATAAGTGTTCATAATATAACTAAATAAACATTCTAATTATTGTTTATAAATGCTTCTCTCATTTCCATTTGCATTTTACATGACCACGATACCCTATAACTCCCAACTGAGCTAAGCTGTAGATTAATAGTATAATAAGAGTCTTATCCATAAGTAGAGATGCAACATAAAGTATAAATTTATTCTATCTTGTATAGAATTGGTGCCTAAGCATTTATTTGTGCATGAAATGATGTAGGTGAAGATTGTAGAGGTTACAATATATATATATATATATATATATATATATATATATATATATATATATTAAACTGAGAGACTGAAAACCTCTCAAGCACTTATGACTGTCAACAGCCAATCAGATCATAAACACTGAGACAGAGAATTTAACAAGAAAAGGGTAGTCCCACCCTCTTCTTTACTTGTCTTTCTATATATCCAAGCCAGTCTAAAGCACTTAGATTTGAAAGCATGAATCTTAAATATCTTCACACTCAACTCACTGAGTTCAAATTACAAACATACAGCATGAAATCGTTCAATTTACCATGCAATAGTTTTCAATGTTATAACTTGCAGCAATATATTTAAATAATATTTATTTTATAAAGTGCAGACAGCATTAAAATTAAACTGAGAGACTGCAAACCTCTCAAGTGCTTATGACTATCAACAGCCAATCAGATTGTAAACACTGAGACAGAGAATTTAACATATATTTATATATATTACTGCAAATTATAACATTGAAAACTACTGCATAGTAAATTGAAAGATTTCACACTGTATGTTTGTAATTTGAACTCAGTGAGTTGAGTGTGAAGATATTTAAGATTCATGCTTTCAGATCTAAGTACTTTAGACTGGCTTGGATATATAGAAAAACAAGTAAAGAAGAGCGTGGAATGCCCCTTTTCTTGTTAAATTCTCTGTCTCAGTGTTTATGATCTGATTGGCTGTTGATAGTCATAAGTGTTTGAAAGGTTTGCAGTCTCTCAGTGTAATTTCAATGCCGTCTGTGCTTTATAAAATAAATATTATTTACATATATATACCAGTTGTATGAGATAGAGTGAATAGCTGAAGGAGCTTGAAAATATTAGTTCAAATTTCTTACAATTATATATATATATATATATATATATATATATATATATATAATAGAAGAATAATATATATATATATATATATATATTAACTTCTATTCTAATATTACAGATTCAGCCTATATCTTGTCCATCCCTCTGCTCTATATTTAAAAGGACAAGGTCCTATATGTGAGGAGTCAGAGTGACTTAAGATCAACATGGAAATGACAATATTATTGGCATTAACAATAGATTTGGGCATTCTATAGTCAGATTTTTTAATGTTATGGATGGCTGAAGAGTTGGAGGATGGAATAGATTGAAGCCTGTCCATTAAAGTTTTGTTATCCTTAATATAAACCAAGTACTAATTATATATATGGGGAAAGATAATGATCTGGACCAACTGATGAGTGCTGATTCAGCACAAAATACATATATTGGAGATCATTTATCTTCTTCACATGTGTGTGGTCATGTGTATCACTTGTATAAGATAGAATGGATAGATAAAAAGAGCCTGGAAATCTGGGTTCAAATCCTCTACAATTACATCTAAACTCCAAGTACTGTATATTAAATTATACTTGTGTTCTAATATTTTAAAAATGTTTATGAATGTATTAATTTTAAAATGGCATCCACAGATAAAACTTGATTACTATTCAGATTATCCCATGACATCTTGCTAATAATATTGCCAAGAAGCAAATTATTAAAATTATTATTATAGACAGTATGTTATAAATTAGAGTGCAGCATAGAAGTGGATAAACTCTTTGAAAATATAATAAAGATTATTACCTCAAGTAATATTGTAAACAAATATATTGGTTTTCTGACTATGGTTGATAGAGCAAACATATTATTACTTTATAATTTTTAAGGGTTTCTCAAAATTATATATATAATTTCAGATAAAATCAATACAGGTCTGTATACAAAATAAAATTCCTTCTAAATTTATGATAATTGATCAATCAATTACCCAATTATAGAATATATAATTTGAAGTTTTTCTTAAAACTTTTAAACAAAGCTAGTAATCATTTTTTTTTTTAAAAAAATCGATATGTTTTTCCCTTGACTTCGAATTAATTCATTTAAAAAATAATATTAGGTGTCAAAAATTGTACAAAAAATAATTTTTAATCATTTTAAAAGCTTGTAAGTTAATATCAGTTTGGCTTTTATTTTGTCACTTCAAAACAACCATAACATCCTGGATTCTTGCTAAAAGCTTATCGCTTTTGGTGCTTTATTTTCAGGATTTTTTTTTTATAATTTTTGTTTCTTAAACATATTACTTTTGCTTTATTTTTTCTTCATTTGAAACAAATATACGTAAGTTCTACATATAAATATTTTACTTGTATTAATATGTATATTATAATGGATAGTTGGCACTCTAATATCCAACACCAGAGAGCAGTACAACTATAGCCTAAAAATGAGAGTTTAATGAGAAAGATATCGAGTATAAATGCGTACCCAGCTGTATCATCACTCAAAAATTTACATTTTGTATCAAAATCTTGAATAGCAGACATTCTTGGAAAATATGAATTGGCAAAGCAGACAACAATAAACAAATTGCTGAAACATACCTAATAATCAATGAAATGCTGTTTGTTTACAGCGTACTATAATATAGTTCAATTGTAATAGAGACAAGATATAACAGAGTTCAAATGGAATACTTAAAATAAAATATGAGTTTAAATACAATAGACTTCAAATATATTTCAGAGTTCAAATATAATAATTCAAATATTTCAAGAGTTCAAATATATAACTGAGTTTGAATATACCAGAGTTCGAATAAAATGCATTCGAATGGAAAAGAACTCTTCTCATATTAGCATGGAGTGTATTTGGTAGCTGTAAATATTACAATTCACAAAAATTTACATTATAATATTGGATCATCTCAGACATGTGTGACACAAACAGAGTAAACAAGCAAACTGCTAACAAATTTAATCTGCTTATCAAATGATTTATAGTTATGCACTTGTCACATTTAATTATCTTCAAAGGTTATTAAATTAATTGTTAAATTTAAGCAATAAGAATATAGTAAAATCTTCTATTACTTTTTTATCCTTTTATTTTTTTTAACTGTATTTTTTTTTTTGTTTAAAAATTTTCTTTAGAAGTAATATTGATCTAAAACTACATCATAATTAGCACAGAAGTGGTTTTAATATTAGAAAAAACTCTTTATGAAGTATAAAAAAATTAAAATTTGATAAACAAACTGGTTTTTTATCTCAACTATTTAAAAGAAAACCTAAAATAAAGTAACCATGCTCTATATCAAATGCATTGAGATGAATAAAGTGTTATAAAATGTAAATATTAAAAGTAGTTTAATATGACAGATAAATACATAATTACATGAAATTGCATCTTAAATTACAAAGATTTGTTGGTAACATGAGTAAATATTTTATAAAATAGTACATCAATAAATAGATACCTTTAAATTCAAGGGAAAATATGGCAAAGAAAATATTTTCCAGAAATGTTGAATTATATATATATATGTGTATATATATATATATATATATATATATATGTGTGTGTGTGTGTGTGTGTGTGTGTGTGTGCAAATGGAGCTCCTTGTGGTTTACATGTGAAGTCACTTCAATTACCAGTTTTCAATCTTAAAATGAGTTGTCATGAGTTTTTTTGTCTGTTGAACTGTATATTTGATGATAGTTGACACATCACTGGCTCAAAATCAGCAATAAAAGTTGGTCATCCTGACTTATGGCTACATGCTGAAATAGTGAAGTTAGTTCATGTGATAATTAACAATGCATATTAATTTGTTTGGCCACTGGAAGAAATTCAGTATTCTTTATGTTATATAGGAAAAACAAAGAACAAAAGAAGAACCAGAATAACTGACTAATAGAAGCAAAATGACTAAAATAATTCTGAGCTGGATCATAAAGTTATCGGGAGGTTGATACAAATGTCAACAGGCACACTAGGTCTAATTTATGATCCATGTTGCAGAACTAAAAATAAGTAAAATTAAACAAAATAGTAAAACTTACAACATTAACAAAAAACTTTTAAGAATAACATTTAAAATGAATGCAACTTTCACAAATATGTACAACTTTCAACATTAACCAGAAAAAAAAGTGATTTGAAGAATATGCGACTTTAAAAAACTAATAACTTTTAAGAATGAGATTTAAAATAAAAAATAAAATACCACATTACAATAATTATGCCATTAAACCCTTTTCCCGCCTCTTACAAAGCTCCTCGTCGACATCTGATGTCACTCTAACTCTGCCAGTTCTTATGCTAAAATATTCGTTAGACAGGTATTGAATAGGTTTTTAAAAGTTCTGTAAGATGGTGCCCTCTTCCGAATTATTTTACAAGTAAAAAATAAAAAAAAACGCATTTAAACCTAAACAAAGAAAGAACATTACTTGTGGTTGGTTCTTAGCATGCTCTCAGCCGAAAAAGACATTCTGATTGGCTGGAAAGAACAAAGAAACTGCCTGATCAAAGAAAATAAAGAAAAATGCTGAGATTTTCATTTCGAATATGATTTAAATTATTATAAAAGAATATTTTGAGAAATTAAAATTATTTTCAGAGAGAATACTAAAAAAACAAAATTATTTTCAAAAAATATTGAAGATTTTAGTAAAAATATTTAAGATTTAGTAAAAAGAAATATTTACTTTTCTATAACGTAAAAGTCGACCTTTTTGTTTATATTATAGCTTTTATGTTGCCGAAATTGAATATTTTAGAATAAATAAATAGCAATTTATTTTTGAAAGAACTTTCGTTCTCTTCATAACCTGAAAAATTAGTAATATACTTTTTATAAATGTATCTGAGTTGAATTTAATATTATAGGCAAATATGTTTTAACAATAGGCTTTGTCTTCAGTTTGTGAGTTGGCCAATTAAAAGATTTGATTTTTACCTCATACAACCAATAATATAATTAGCGGTTTAAGGGTAATCAAAAAAAAAAATAGTTAGTTTAAATATACACCAAACAAACAGTAAATGATTTTGATTTTTAAGTAATTTTGATAAAAATACATTACCTATATTGCTATGATACTTACCGTGTAATATATAATGGTAATTTACATGTTAAAAGCAAATTTTTTGTATAAACTATTACCACAGAAAATGGAGATCTGCAGTAAAAATTTTCACTCCGAAATACACATAATTGCCAAGTGTGCTGGGATTTTCATAAAACTATTAATAAATGTTGCTTTTTTATATAAATTAAACCAAAACTATAAAAAAAATACTTATTAATAATACACTTTTATTACATTTTTATATAAAACATTTGTCTGTTTCCCTAAATAAGGCACCAAACATCCATGTTTATGAATTTTAATTTTATTTATATTTAGCATGCTTTTGATAAATTATATCATAATCGTAGCTCTCTTGAATGTATAATTATTTATATATGTGTATGTGTGTTATAGCAAAAAAATGTGGCTAAAAGATCAAATGAATGCAGGCATTGTGGGAAAAACTTATAGTCAAAATAAAATGGGTCTGGCTGTTGTTAGAAGACTTTAAAAATTCTCTTATCTATATATATAGATATAGAGAGAGAGAAAAATTATCCTCAAAATCAATCAGCAAGTCTAATGAAGTCTAATTTAATTTTAAAGAATTAATATGAGTTTTAGACGTTATTGTGACCACTAAAACCAAAATGACTGTGTGCGTTGTGCCATTTCATTCATTCATATATAAGCATCTTTTTACTTTCAACATATTACTGATTTTAAAATTAATATATTGGTTATATTAAACATTGATTCTCCACTGCTTGGACTTAAATATTTAATGCATGACAGAAATCACGTTGAAAGAGAGAAAAGAAATGAATAATTTAACAAAACATTGAATATATATGATAACATGAATTTTGAAAATGTGTTCTGGTATTTTGAAGTGTGTTAAATTTAGAAGCATATCCTGCCTACCTATTACTTTGTATACTTTTATAGATTGATTTTAAAAATTTAATAAAACAGTAATATATACTAAATTATATCAAAATTATTTTCCTTAATAATAATTGTATTGTTTTTAATAAATAATGTCTTACAAACAATATATTTTCGTTAATGGATTTATAGTAATCCAAAATAAAATGTCTATATATATTTTTTTCGAAATAAAATTTCATTAAAAAAAAAAAAGAAGCTAAAAGATTAAAAATATAATTAAACATATATTTTTTTTCCTTTTTCTTTTTTTTTTTTTGCTAAGTACATCGAAGATTAGATTGCTTCATATTATATGAACATTGAATAAGCGCATATTAATTAGTAATTTGTATATTAATATATTTTGAAGATCTTAAAAAAAATATCATACTTTAGAGCTTCAGGAAATGTTGCAAGAGTTATCGGATTAAAGTAAAAAAGTAAGATTAAAGGTAAACGTTAAAAAGACCAAAATAATATTGAATGAATTTTCTCAAAAGGTAAAGATTGATAATGATGAGTTAGAAGAAGTTAAAAAACTACTAATACCTTAGTCAGATTATTGCTACAGATGTAAACATCTTAGATGAAATTAATCATAGAATTAAATTTAGTTGAAATGCTTTTGGTAGAAATAAATTAATAATAAAAGTTTTTAAAAAAGGTTTCTAATAAATGTATTTTACCAATTCTTATTTGTGGATCTATGACTTAGACTCTTAACGGAAGAGCAATACAGAGACTTAGGACCAGTCAAAGAAGTATGGATTGATGCATGTTAGGAGCCACATAAAGAGGTCAAAATATCTGGGTAATAGAACAAATAGGTATTATAAAAAAAATTGGAATTCATCTAGGCATATTGCCAGAAGAAATAATGATAGATGGATAGTTGAAATCTTAAACTGGAACCCAAGACACTGTAAAATACTTAGGAAAAGACCCCATGTGAGGTGAATGGATAAATAAGAGAGTGTGAGAAGGTGATGTGGAGAAGAGAGGCTGAGGAGACAGATTGAGATTGAAAAGACTTTTATCCAGAGAATTTATAAAGTTGATAATGATGATGATGATAGAAATAAAATATATTACTTCGAAAATTATTATTTAAAAAAATTCTATTATTCAAACAAAATTTCATGTTAACCTTTAAACTTTTTCCAATAAAGAAATTAAATAAAACAACACTAAATATTTATAAATTATTAAACATAATTCCACTAAATACTGAGTTTATTTTTTTGACTTTAACATAGTTTTGATTTTTAATAAGAAAATAAAATATTTATTTTTGAAATCTAAAAAATTCACAAATCCAATAAATCCTGTAACTAGATAAGTAGAGTTAATGAGGTTTAGTCAGTATTTTAAATAATGTAGATTATTATAAATAAATATTTATAAATAAATTGCATTACTTATTTTCAAATTTCTCAAACATATAATTATGATTAATTTAAATGCTACTTCACTAGTCTTCTCATTAAAAAAGATCAATAGGAAGAAACGTCTTTGGAAAATGCGGGTATATCATGCTACCATCTAATCCTCATGAACTAATCAAATTTATAATAAATGTTTCTGGGTAAATTAAGAGAAAAGGATTAGTATTCTTGAAAAGTAAACATCTTATGACTTTTATGAGTGTACTCTTTTTGTACGAATATTTATTCTTTTTAATCCAAACTGTATTTCAAGATAGATTTAATAACTATATTTATAAAGTGCATGCATTACTTAAAGTAATATTTATTAAGGATAAACCTTAAGACTATGCGCCTGAAAAAAGACAGTAAATCTTTAACACAAGATTTACTTAAAAGGTAAGAGTGGCCACTCTTACCTAAACCTACTTTCTAAATAAATAGGAGAATCTAAAGCATTTTGATTTGAGAGCATAAGGGTATTCAATACCTCACTAATTAAGTCCACAGATTCACAATCACATTCATGAAATCTTTCGATTTACCACGAGTCAGTGTTGAGATCTTATGCTTAGAAATCTATTAAGATAATATAAAGTTGTAATAATTACATTTATAAAGCACATACTCATTACTTAAAGTAATATTTATTAAGGCTATAACCTTAATATTATGCACAGTCTTAATAAATATTACTTTTTTTTTCATGTGTCATAGCAACAGCCAGGAAGCAAACCCACCATCCCGGGACAATCGCTTGTAAAGCAGCTGTTGCTGACCTCTCGACCACCAATGCTTGACTAATAAATATTACTTTAAGAAAGATTTAACTATTTTGGCATATTTTATTGTATATACTTCAGAAGTTTTGTGATTTATCTTAACCATATAATGTCTAAAACAATATTTTATATGCTTTACTTTTTTTTCACTGTGAAAACTAAAAATAATTTTTTGTTTTCCAATAAACTACTTTCACAAATAACAACTATTCCAGTAGTCAACTGACTCAATCTAAAAGCAATTTTCTAGGAGTAAATTTTTATGATTAAATTGCTAAAAAGTTATTGCAGATGGAGTATTATTAATAAAAAAAAAAATTACAGTGAAGTAGTGGCACAACTTTTTGGGCTGAAATACAGGACAGTATATCTTACAATATAATATTGGTTCATGGAATATATTTAAATACATATAGGAAACAACACTTAATATTCTTAAAAAAAATTCTAAAAAGAAAATAAGTAAATAAATTCTCACTATCAAAAAATATCAAGATTGATTAATAAAACTTTTTTCTTTATAGTTTCTCTATGGAAAAGGATGAACTGAAGAGGTTTTTTATGTACAATGATAATAAATAAACAAAATTAAAAGTGTGGAGCGCTATTCAAAAATCAATTTTATAGTATAATAAATAGAAATAAAAAATATTTTTATTAAATGCTTTTATTTACTATGCACTAAAAGCAAAACAATGAATGTTTCTTCTACAACTAGGGTCTTTAAATTTAACTTAAAATACAAGCATAGGAGAATTAAGTCAATCCTATTTTACAAAAACAGGGATTCACTTAATTATTTTTTTGATATTTCAACCATGTTATATTTCAAGTTAAATTAAAAATACCACTTGTATGTAAAGAAATATTTTTTTTTTGCTTTATAGTACACAGTAAATAAAAAAACTTAATATATAATAAAAATCCCTATTTTTAACTTTTTAGTATTGTCACAGTAAATATAAATATAAAACAATATTGTATTTTATATTACTCAATTCTAAGAAATAATACTCCTTTATGTTGTTTATCTTATAATCAATGAAATATAATATAAATCTTTATTATATAATAATAACAACTTGTAAATACATCAACAGAAAAATTATACATATAAAAGCCTTTTTTGGTAATTCTAAATTTTTTTACCCTTCTCAATATGATACCCCATACTAATACTAACATGTATATTACGTATATAGTGACATCTAACAACATTTCCTATAATTCATTATTTTTATCATTTTATTTATTTCCCCTTATATTACTTTCCATTCTTTATCCATTACCCAATCATTCATTAAATCAATTGACTTTTTGTAAATGTTCATATATGTATTTATATTATATTTTATATAATTTGTTTCATATATTTTCCTTCTATTCATTTCCTTTATATAATTTAATGGTCTTATGTTTTTAATACAATCTATTTTATGTCCAAATTTTAAATAATGAACATATAATGCTGATCTATCATCCCTCCTTTCAATAGCACTATTATGTTCTTTTGCCCTTTGTTCTAATTGTTTTGATGTTTGTCCATAGTAAACCATTTTACATATCCCACAAGTAATTTTATATACTGTTCCCTTTATATATTTCATATCAACTTTAATCTTATAATTTCCTATTAATATATCTAAATTTTTACTATTAGACCATCCTATTTTTATATTTTTATCCATATAATTTTTATTTTTAGTTAATATATCATAAATTTTAATATATCATAAAAAGGCTTTTATATATATAATTTTTCTGTTGATGTATTTACAAGTTGTTATTATTATATAATAAAGTTTTATATTATATTTCATGTATTTTATATCAACTTCATGCTTATTGTTTATTTATATATGTTGATATGAAGATTTTCATGGATTGCATAAATAAAAGACATATTTTGCAGGTTCATCCATGTTTTTACCCTTTGTCACCCAATGGATGACTTGTGTGATCAAGTCGAAATGTCGGTATATCAATATTTAAATTTTTTAACATGGATAAAACCACCAAATATGTTATATATATATATATATTGTAACGATATATAAATATGTCGTTACATTAATTTAAAATAAAAACTTAATAAAAATTTCGCAAATAAAAGTAAAAAACTAAACGCTAAAATTAAAAATGTTTGTTATACGTATATACATTCGCACAGATGCTAAACTTTAAAAATATTTTTTTTAATAAATAAAAAAAGGTATTTGAATGTATGTTTTATAAAAAAAAGATTTATAAAAGTATTTTAATAAAAAAATAACGTAAGTTAAAATAAAAACAGGTATTAATTAATTCCTGTAATCTATAAATGGAAATGATTGTTTATTAATTATCTAAAAGCTGTTTAATTAAAAAGTCAGATGGAAAGTTAGATAAGAGAAGAAAGGGATTTTAGCTTGACCAATGGAAGCCAAATAAAGGCCCGGACCATAACGAAAAAACAGAACAGTGACGTTTTTGTTCATGGAATCCATAGGAGGACTATAAAAAAAAATATTGAGTTCCAGTCAAAGAGAGCTTTTTCCAACTTGATTTTGGTGGGTCTGGCGACAAGACGCACTTGTCGTCCTCACTCACTTATTTAAAAATGCAAAGACTGTGATACCAGGACAGAACCAGCAACTGCCACCTCCAAAACATCAGACCGGTCTTCCAGGAAAGTCTGCGTGGGAATTGCCAACGGGAACAGGGACTTCTCTACCGTAAGCAATAGAACTGAACAATTGTTAAAAATCATAACATTAATTAAGAACTTTAAAGATTGATAAGTAAATTTATTTTTATAAAAAGGAACTTTTCTCTGACCTATGTGTCAACTAAATTGATAATGTGAAATTTTATATATACGTATGCGTTTGATAAAAAAAATCATTTCCATTTATTATTTATTGTATTGATATTTATTGTTAAATTTTAAATGAGTAAATTTTAAGTTGTTTATAGACGCTTGCATGGATTCGTTTGCGGTTAATTATATTTTGGTTTTCATATTTGATCAAAATATATAGACATTCGATAAATAATGATACCTTACGGTGAGTATCTAAAATGTATTTATTCGGATGTCTTTTAAGTTATTGGTGACAACGCAAGTATCTTATGGTGAATACTATTGGGTTACTTATAAGTTTCCCTCTGCGATTGTCGGTATCAATAATTTTGTATTTTGATCGTTTATGTTTATTTTGAAATGTTTTTGACCGTGGAATCTATGTAATCGATCTATACCCAACATTTTTAAACAATCTGTGCGAACATTTAAATGTTAAAATTAAGTCGGGCATGAATGGCTATATAGTTTTGTAAAGTTGTATTAAGGGAGGGTAATCTTAGGTTATTCATTTCGTAGTTGAATTGGTTCAATGGATTGGATATATTTGTGTAATTAGTAGATGTAGTATGAGGTCCGCTATGGGCAGGATTATAGATATACGCCACACACCCTCTGTTTGCCTATGGATGGGTTTGTAAGTCGGCAGAAGACCGCAGTCCATTCCTATGGAGTTTTTTTGTTTATTGATCTACTCGCCAACAGATGTCACATTCCTATTGGTGGAGAGCAAATGTCTTCTCTATTTCTACTTATTGTTCAGATGTACATTCCTGACAATATAATATTTTGTGTTGTCGTATCATGCTACATTGAATACATGAATGTATCAGATGGATTGGCACCAGTTGATTGCGAAATTTGTTGCCTAAGGTTAAATCAGGGAAGAATATTTTCCTTTCAAATGCAGACCTATGTAGTCCATTCATACTCGACCCTCTAAATAAATAGTAAACTCATTATTTGCAATCTACTTAAATTTAGAATTAAAGATCAATATAAAATTATAAACGTTAAATTTATTCCTCAAAATTTAAATATTATTTTATATGTGCGTAAATAAATATTTTTATGTGTTAATTTCTGGCAGTGGCTCCTTTTATTTTATTGTTATAAATATTTAATATATATACTTTGAGAATAGAAATCTATTGAAACTGATAAATGTTTAAAATCTCTGCTACTCTATGAGCTAGTGACTAGGGCTAACGGTCGGAATATTTAAATAAAGTGGAATCTTAACAGCGCGTATCTGCCTACTTTATAAATTTTTCTAGGCTCAAATGCCTAGATGGCGCCCTTGTAGAGCAGATATTGTGTTTGCGGTTAGATTCGATCTTCACTTTTATTTCGATCGTTATAATTTATCAGTAAACTTCCTCAAAAAACAAAAAAACATTAAAAAAAAAAAAAAGAATTTACTTAGTGTTAGTAATTACGTTACACAAATTGATTATATATGAAAATTTCAAAAGGACAAAACTTTTTTTTTACAAGACAAAACTAATTACACACAAATATAATGATTAAAAAAAAATGTTGACTGTTGATTCCTTATTACCAGCTGAATTTCTGCCCCCTCCCTTCCAAGTTTCTTTTCTTCAACTTTTAAGTATTATTTAGGCAGGTTAAATGATTAGATTTTAAACAAGACTGATTTATATTTATTAATTACGTTTTATTTATTACTTTTTATTTCTCGTATTTCTCTCTACATATGCGCAAATTTTCTTACTGGCAGCACTTTTTAAACAAAACTTCAAACTGCAACTCCATGTCAATACAACAAATATATTTATACAATTTCAGCAAAAAATTTACGGACATGATTCACTTTTAAAATTCTCAGGGTCAATCTCTGAGATAAGGCCACACTTGGGACGCCAATTATAACGATCGAAATGAAAGTGAAGATTGAATCTAACCACAAACACAATATCTGCTCTACAAGGGCGCCATCTAGGCATTTGAGCCTAGAAAAATTTATAAAGTAGGCAGATACACGCTGTTAAGATTCCACTTTATTTAAATATTCCGACCGTTAGCCCTAGTCACTAGCTCATAGAGTAGCAGAGATTTTAAACATTTATAAGTTTCAATAGATTTCTATTCTCAAAGTATATATATTAAATATTTATAACAATAAAATAAAAGAAGCCACTGCCAGAAATTAACACATAAAAATATTTATTTACGCACATATAAAATAATATTTAAATTTTGAGGAATAAATTTAACGTTTATAATTTTATATTGATCTTTAATTCTAAATTTAAGTAGATTGCAAATAATGAGTTTACTATTTATTTAGAGGGTCGAGTATGAATGGACTACATAGGTCTGCATTTGAAAGGAAAATACTCTTCCCTGATTTAACCTTAGGCAACAAATTTCGCAATCAACTGGCACCAATCCATCTGATACATTCATGTATTCAATGTAGCATGATACGACAACACAAAATACTATATTGTCAGGAATGTACATCTGAACAATAAGTAGAAATAGAGAAGACATTTGCTCTCCATCAATAGGAATGTGACATCTGTTGGCGAGTAGATCAATAAACAAAAAAACTCCATAGGAATGGACTGCGGTCTTCTGCCGACTTACAAACCCATCCATAGGCAAACAGAGGGTGTGTGGCGTATATCTATAATCCTGCCCGTAGCGGACCTCATACTACATCTACTAATTACACAAATATATCCAATCCATTGAACCAATTCAACTACGAAATGAATAACCTAAGATTACCCTCCCTTAATACAACTTTACAAAACTATATAGCCATTCACGCCCGACTTAATTTTAACATTTAAATGTTCGCACAGATTGTTTAAAAATGTTGGGTATAGATCGATTGCATAGATTCCACGGTCAAAAACATTTCAAAATAAACATAAATGATCAAAATACAAAATTATTGATAGCGACAATCGCAGAGGGAAACTTATAAGTAACCCAATAGTATTCACCATAAGATGCTTGCATTGTCACCAATAACTTAAAAGACATCCGAATAAATACATTTTAGATACTCACCATAAGGTATCATTATTTATTGAATGTGTATATATTTTGATCAAATATGAAAACCAAAATATAATTAACCGCAAACGAATCCATGCAAGCGTCTATAAACAACTTAAAATTTACTCATTTAAAATTTAACAATAAATATCAATACAATAAATAATAAATGGAAATGATTTTTTTTTATCAAACGCATACGTATATATAAAATTTCACATTATCAATTTAGTTGACACATAGGTCAGAGAAAAGTTCCTTTTTATAAAAATAAATTTACTTATCAATCTTTAAAGTTCTTAATTAATGTTATGATTTTTAACAATTGTTCAGTTCTATTGCTTACGGTAGAGAAGTCCCTGTTCCCATTGGCAATTCCCACGCAGACTTTCCTGGAAGACTGGTCTGATGTTTTGGAGGTGGCAGTTGCTGGTTCTGTCCTGGTATCACAGTCTTTGCATTTTTAAATAAGTGAGTGAGGACGACAAGTGCGCCAGACCCACCAAAATCAAGTTGGAAAAAGCTCTCTCTGACTGGAACTCAATATTTTTTTTTATAGTCCTCCTATGGATTCCATGAACAAAAACGTCACAGTTCTGTTTTTTCGTTATGGTCCGGACCTTTATTTGGCTTCCATTGGTCAAGCTAAAATCCCTTTCTTCTCTTATCTAACTTTCCATCTGACTTTTTAATTAAACAGCTTTTAGATAATTAATAAACAATCATTTCCATTTATAGATTACAGGAATTAATTAATACCTGTTTTTATTTTAACTTACGTTATTTTTTTATTAAAATACTTTTATAAATCTTTTTTTTATAAAACATACATTCAAATACCTTTTTTTATTTATTAAAAAAAATATTTTTAAAGTTTAGCATCTGTGCGAATGTATATACGTATAACAAACATTTTTAATTTTAGCGTTTAGTTTTTTACTTTTATTTGCGAAATTTTTATTAAGTTTTTATTTTAAATTAATGTAACGACATATTTATATATCGTTACAATATATATATATAGTAATTGAAAAGTTAGTTAACGGTGAATTGGTTCATGTGGAAGCCAAGAACGATGACTGAAAAGTTTTATCCCAGATTATGACAGGCTAAAATTAAATGATGCAATAGAAAGCTGTTGCAATATAATCCAGTTGCAGTCAGAGTACACTGTGAAGACCTATTGTAGCATTACTTGAAGACATATTAAATTATCTAGTATAAATTGTATGGATATTTAATTAACTATAGCTCTCCTTAACACTAGGATCTTAAAATTACATCCCCAGATCTTAATTTACAATTTTATTTACTTGAGACTCGATCACTAACCATAGACAAGCTAGCATAATGTATAAAATTGCTAATCATTACATGGTGAATATGGGACATTTAATAAGATGGTAATGAATCTAATCAAATTCATAACATAATTGGCTATAGCTCAGAAATCCTCATTCTCTAAGTATAGGAATGATTTCTGCAATAGAATGTGAGTAATACGAACTTTAAATTCTTTCTTCCTTAACTCAAATATCAAATCAAATCAATAGCAATGAAACTCTTAGTGAAATAAATAAAATACCTATTATAATATTAGAAAAACTGTCTAGCACAATTATTATTAATTTAATTATTAATGTTGCAAATATTAATAGAGGTAACAGATTCTGGATTATATTCCAGAATTATCAAAGCAAAGCTGAAATAATGTAGAAGGTAAATTGGATTTTATTGTATCTTATACATCACAAATTACACCAGAATAAAGCATTAAAACATACACTTAATGTTTCAGTAAATCATGCATACATCATCAGGGACAAATATATGTCCTAATATTTATTATCTATTTACAACATTGGATTGCTGACTCTTTGTGTGACAAATAGCAACAGCATAGATAGAGTAAGCTATAAAATTAACATTTATTTATGACTCAATAAACATTTAAATAGTATTTGGCTAACAATATTTATAAATTAAATAAATAATAGACAACATAAAATATCACATATCACCATTTCTTATGCTTACTTATAACTGTTGTTAAAATAGACAAAATTCACTATATGTATTGCCATCCACAGCAAGCTAGAGTAATTAATGAATGCCAGAAGGCTTGTGTATAAAATCCCGTCTAGTGCCTACCCATCCAATATCACCAGACTAGTTTCTGGCTTGTGGCCTTTGTCAGTGAGAAGGCTTGGATCTGAGAGCACTGCACCTAGATCTTAGAATCTAAGGCAACCCCCAGCAGCCACCTTTTATCTCCACTTAACTACAAAACTATGAGTCTTAAATTGAAAAATCTTAATATTTTCAATCCAAGCTCTTCAGCTTATATAGTCATATAGATCTGAACTCAGTTCAGTACCCATATATTTTGGTGTCTTTGGTTCTTTAATAACCATAGCCACCACTATCATATTAGGCATGATTGGTTTTAAGCCAAAAAACATCACATGATCACAATTTCTCATGCTTTCTTGTAACTGTTATTAAAACAGGCAAAACTCAAACCTATATGACTATATAAGCTGATGATCTTGGATTGAAAATATTAAAGTGTTTTCAATTTAAGACTCATAGTTTTTGTAGTTAAGTAGAGATAATATGTGGCTGCTGGAGGGTTGCATTAGATCCTAAGATCTAAATGCAGTGCTCTCTGATTCAAGACTTCTCATTGACAAAGGCCCCAAACCAGAAACTAGTCTGGAGATATAGGATAAGTAGGCATTAGATGAGGATTTTATGTGCAAGCCTTCTGGCATCCATTGATTACTCTAGCTTGCTTTGAGTGGCAATATGTATAGTGAGTTTTGCCTGTTTTATTATCATTTGTCTTTCGTTTCGTTTGAAATTTTTCTGAATTAATTAAGAAAGCAGACATGCTGGAGACTTATTTTTAATCTATTAATAACATTATTTAAATTAGAAAGTAAATTATCTATGCTAGAAGTATTTTAATAATTTGTTTTGAACACTATTGTTTTTCTTAGAGCTTTTAATTATAGGATTATCAATGGAATTCATTTTTCTACTAATTGCATTTGCTCTTTTCTAACATTATTGCTTAAACTAAGAGATATTTGAACTAAAATCTGTCACACAACTTATCAAATTAATTTTTAGCTATAAAGAGAGTTTATCTTATAGAGAGAAATTGTTTTTTTGGTTTGGTGTACTTTTCAATGTTTAAAATAAAATATAAAAAACAAGCAGTTAATGAGGGGTTGAATAATGGACAAATAGACAAATTCTAATATTTTTTTTAATTAAAGTAATGATATTATTAACATAAACTACCATAACTTTTAACTTGTTTAATGCACTTTAGTGTTCACCAACTTCGAAATCTCTCTTACATCAAAATTTTAAATATGTTCACAATGTTACTTTGATATCTCCCTTTACCTGGCTGCTGAAGAATCTGGATTTTTGACTAGTAATTATTAAACCAATATTTATCAATTACAATTAAAAATTTAGAACGTTTTGTAGATTATCATTTGAATTTTAAAAAAATATCATAATTGTTACAATGCTATATACAGTATTTAGAATTCGTGAAGATTTTGTTTATGTTTTTATTCTGTTCAAATTAAATGTCCTATCAATGTCAAACTATTCTTAATCAATGTTTCTACATGAAACTACATCTAAATTATATGAAATACTTTTATTATAAAAAATATATATAATTGGAGCTACTATACATTTTTATTTGACATAAAGTTATATTTAAAATGCCTCACCTTTTTAACTCTGGTAGCAGTACTCTTTTACGCCAAGCAAATACTTAGTCTATAATATAAATAAACGTTCACTTATTTTCAGATATTAATTAAGCAGAATATTTTTAGCTAAATCAATAAAATCTATATACAAAGAACACCTTTGTTTATAATCTATATATATACACTGTCTTTCGAATTTCAAAGAGGAACAAAAAAACACTTTAGAGATGACTTTTACTATTTTTATGCAAACCAACCTGGGAACCATAAATACATGTAGATATAGAACTTGGTGGTTCATTTTTCTGTCTATCCGATATTATGCATGTTATCTTTTAATTTATTCTTTAAAAAACTTTTTCTAAAATACTTTAGTACTTATGTCTACTTATATAACTCTATGGTAATAGTTAATTAGACACACATGCCACATGATGGCATTGTTGCTACACAAAAACTATAAAATATGGACATTCTCAGGCTGTATTTTTTCTTTCATTTTTCTTATAAAAAATATGTTTGTCCATGTAAATATCGTTTTTATGTGTTTTAGCACATAAATTGTGTCATCACATGAAGTGCATGAGTAATCAACAAATACCAACTCTACCATATATTCTATTCTCTGTCATATTTTCCCAAATGGAAACATTAAACTTTGCACTTCTTTAGAATATTTTTGAAACAATCCTATAAGCATTGGACCTTATCAAAATAGAGAAAAAAACTAGGTTTAAGTTTATCATAAAACATTTTTTCTTAAATCTTGCACTGTTATTCATTTTTGTATTAATTCGATGAAGGTGTGATTTTACACTATTGAAATCTATGCTACTATATCCAACAAGTTGAAAAATATATTGATTAGTTTTATGATCTTGTCATTGTATTTTTAATATTTTATTGAACTATATTAAATAAAACATTTTTAATGTTTTTATGATGTTTTAGTAGGGTGTCCAAATCTCACTTCCATACAATAAATTAGTTAAATCAAGAGCTCTCCATACAGGTTATTTAGTTGCAGTGAGTTTTTATTGTGGTGAAGTATTCTATCGCCTAACTTATTAAGAGCAGAAGCAGCAAATTGTGCACTGTTTTACATCTCAACATCTTAAGTCAACATTTCTGTCTATAAAACTATGCAAATATTTAAATTGGTGTACATTTTTAAATTGACAACCAACTAAGATAAAAGATGTTGAGTATTTCAATAAAAATCCTGATTATATATTAATTTATTAAATCAAACTTTTTATATATTATATTTAATGCATTAAATACATTCTATAAATCGTCTTTGAACTAAAAAATGGAACAATCTCCAGTATATTACAAATTTAGAATACAAAAAAAATGAATTTATTTTCTCAAATGACTAAACTAAACCTGTATGCATTTTTATCCCTGTTTTATTAAACCACCTATAAACAGTTTTAAAAACGACTGTTATAAAAATTGAAAGCAGCATAAGAGGAAGTACACAACCTTATTTAACATCAGTTTTTATTTTAAATGCTTCAAATTTTCCTACTGTAGTAATAACACTTTCTCTTATTTCATCATATAAAAACTATATAATAGATGAAAATTTGGTAACTACCAACTAATTTCAAGCAATGCCACACATCTGGTCAATTAATTGAATCAAAGGTCTTGATCAAGTCAATAAAAGCAATATATAAATCATTCTTTTTTTATGATAATTTATATTTACAACTGCAATGTGTCTCTGGTAATCATTTATCTATGACTGTAAGCAGTCTATTCTTCAAAATCATTGAAAAAACCTTGGATAACAATATTTTATGATAATAAGGTAATAATTGGAATCTTATCTCTTCTCTTTATCTTTAAAGGTTATAACAATAAAAACATCCTTAAGATCAGATGGCACAACTTTATGAATGCAACATTTTTTTTTTTGTATTTCAACATTTTTGAAGCAAACATATTGCCATATTTTAAAATATTCAATTAAGTATTTCATCAAGATTACAGCTATTAAATTTTATAAGATTATAAAGAGCTACTTTGAGCTTTATTTAGGACGTCTTTGTCCAAATATAAGTAAGTAACCCTAACCCTTCTAACTATTCAAAATATTATCATTATATAAGTGAATACCATTGCTGAATATAATAGAAGTATGATAAATATTTTTCATGTTCATCATATTTGTTTTAGTGCATCTACAAAAGAGTAAAAAAGTGATAAATATCAATGAAGATCTTTATTTTTTTGATTTTATCCACAAATGATTTTAAACCTTCTGCATAGTACTGAACTTCTGCCATTAAATTTCTATATTTATTATTAAGCTTCACATTTAATTTACTATTCTACCAAGCAGAAAATGCTGTTTTCTTTTTAACCAAATCTCTGATAATATGATCTATGTTAGAAAGTCAGTAATGATCCTTCTTTTTAGAAAACTCAAAAATAGATTTACTTATATCCATAACACAGTCCGTAATACATTTCTTAGCCTCAGTAATATGAAAATTATGACTTCCAATTTAATAATTACATATAATAGATTTTTCTAAAAAAATACTTCAAAATTATTGTGAATCTGCTTGGAATAAGCCATATTTTAGTGCATCATTTTAATCTTAAAATATTATAATCTATGATCAGTTCAACAACCTGCTTCTTGTAAGTGTTGTGATGAATTTTCCTTATATTTTGACTTTGAACTATAATGTAATATGTTAAATAGCAGAGATGTATTGACATATATTTATACCAATTTTTTTTTAATCATATATTTACAATAATTAATTCGTGTGCTGTGCAAAACTTTAGTAATCACAGACCATTTGAATTTGAGCACCCATATGACCAAACTCTATTGTTTGTCCCACTATCATAAAAGACAAATACAATTGTTTTTTTGGGTAATAATGTTATCCAACAAATAATAGACTTTTTCTTTTTTCAGTTTTCTGAGTCTAGTGTTGGAGTATATCCATTAATATGCATTTGCCATTCACAGGTTCATTTGCTTTCCAAAACACTTATAATCCCTTTCACTGATTGTTCTGCTTTCCAAAAAAACTTGTAATCTTCTATATGTTATATTATATTTCCCTTCTCTAGAAAATATTTTCATTAAAAGTTGCTATATCGATTTTAAATCCTCTTTAGTTGCTACTAGTTCCTATACTCTTGAAGAGTTTGCATTGAATAAATTTGCTCATTATTTAAATCTATATGTAGAAAAAAATAATTATAATACTTTTAATATGTGCTTTATTACTACAGCTGATAGTTTTTCTAACAATTTAATCAACAATCCACCAGGCCCTACAACCAATCTAGATTAGGTTAGACAAGTACTTGTAAATTGCAATATTAGATTTCTTCTGTGATAAACAGGTGGACCTAAGTATGTCTTCCCATCATATACAGTATTTGCTATCTGAAACTTCGTCTGAAATCTAGTTCCAAATCAATTCATTAAATATTATACAGCCTCAAGCAAAAGTAACATCTAAGGATTGCAGCCCATTAAGACTATTCTGATCATTGGTTTCTTAATTATTAAGCGCTTGAATAAAAAAACAATGAAGAGAATTTGAATCAGATATACTTTAAATGTAACTAAAAGATAGAAATGTGATCGTGCAAATCTTTTTTATAATAAAAAAAATTCTTTATTGATAATAAATTATATACAAATATTAGCATATTTACAGTAAAATAAATTTGTTTCATTGGCAAAAGTAAAATAAAACTACAACTATTATGGTATAGATAATACTATAAGTTGTTTAATATTAATGAAGTATCATCCAAACTTGAAGAATGTTATATTCTAATATTGTACAATCATGATGACTAAACAACTGTGAGAGAGCACCATTGAGGTAGATTTTAGATTAACAAGTTTGGCATGATGTTGCTGGGTACAAATTTGAGAGAGTAAGGTATGAACTGAATTATTCTTTGTTATTACTTTTGGATATATTGTATTTCTTATTGTAAAATATTATGGAGCAGTATCCAAGCCACATAATTCTCAGTATGTGAATGATTACATATGTGTTAAAAAGCTGAAAGTATTATATGTGTGTGTGTGTTAAGTAATTATTTGAGATTGATTGTACACTTATGAGATGAAAAATGTGAGTAGATATTTTAAAAAATGTGCCATTTCATCTGAATGATTATTGCACAAAACATATGTAGGTTTAATATTTATCATGAATCAGCCAATAGAAAAATTTTTTGGTTGTAATTTTATCCTATAATCTTTTCAACCATGATTGAGGAACACAAAGGTTTTGAAACTTGGTTAGAGTCTTAAAAACTGGCAGTATTGTCCATATATGTCTGGATGTCATCTTATTTAAATTTTTAAATGATATGCTGAGAGATCTGGTATTATAATGGTCTTTTATCCCTAATAGAAAAGCCCATAGATTTGAAAGATATAAATTTGAGCTTTTCTTTACATATGGAAAAACATGCTTCTTTGATGAATAGAAGATGTGAAGATAAGTCCCAAGTTGTGTTAAAAAGCCACATACATGGATTATCATAAACAAGTATTTCACTAAGAAAGCATTCACTATATGAATTTTTACATTGGGCAAAATGCTTTTATTTTTATACTGAATGTGTTTATAATAAGACTTTAAATTATCTCTTAATTTCATTTTACATAGATAAATTTATAGCCTGTAGACAGATGTCACAAAGAAAACTTTCAAACGTGTATTGTGGAGCCAGTTGATGTTTGGAATTTATTTAAAATATTTAGAAAGATGAAATTGTTTAACATGCCTCTAAAGATTATCAGAATAAAATGACAATTCCATGATAAGGAAGGAAAAGATCTTCAGGGTATTGTTTATTTTTTTAAACAGGTGATTTATATAAATTGCAAATAGCAATGATACATGTGGTGAGCCTTGTGGGTGTTTCAAATGGGTTTGAAAAATGTCAGCAGTCACATATAATTCTTCAGTTTACTTAATATATTAGTAAAGTAGTTGGATAGCATTCATCAGATTATTGTGTTTAGGCAAATATTTGTGTTGTGCAGTGAATAGATATTTCATTGACTGGATTAAAAGCTGACAAAAGTCAACATGAAATATAATCTTTTTTTTTTCTTTTTGGTGAACAACATTGATTCTTTTACAAAAAGAATAGCTTGAGAGGCATAATGACTTTTTATTGCAAATATTTTTGATCAATATCCTCAATTGTAATAACATGCAAGTTATTTACAAAGTGGTATTCTGAATTTGATTGTTTTCTGAAACAAAATATTTTATTCGTAGAAAGATTGAGGGTGTGAACGCAGAGTTTACTTTAGCATTTAATAGAATATGAGTTCTGATAAAGTCAATCTACATGTAGACATTATCTGGGATAAGATCTACAGTTAGAGAGATGTGTTTCAACATGCTCAACTTCTTAGAATATTTGTTGCTTTTTAATAAAATTTTCCTGAGGATATTGTGTTCTGTAGTGATCAGTGGGCAAATATTGATCAGCTGCTTTTAGACAAGATTTTAAATGCTCATCAATTGTCATAACAACATTAGTACTAGAAAGAAGAGTTTTGCCTTATGTTAAATAAGAAATGTCAAAGGTTTGCAATGGAGTTGATCTTATGAAAACTCTTAATCCCTTTGTCAAAGTTAGTATAAGGAGATAATCAATGGAAAATAATTTTGTGATGACTAATCTCTAAAGCTTCTTAAGTGATTCAAGGAGGGAAAGAGGGAGACAAGAACACTATTCTCTACCAGATATGTACCTAGTCTTTGATTAACTAACCTGTTATTCTATAAGACAATAACAAATAGTCTTGGTCAATCACTGTTTATTTGTTTAATTCAAGTTATCAGTCACCTTCTGAACCCATTATAGTCTAACTCAGCAACATTTTGTGCAGAATACTTATTTTAAATTGCCTGGTAATAAAAATTATATGAACAATGCTTTTTCATTCAAAATATTAGCAATCTAAGACTGATTAAATTTAATTTCTAATAACACCCCCCCCGCGCCATCAGCGACAAAAAGCAAGATATTGAATAAAATTTTGCTTACAAACACATTTATTCTGTAGATACAAGATTGTTTAGTTTTTAACAGTTTTATTTTTAATAAGTACACAAACTTAGTAAAAAACAATAGTTGTTTCTAACAAATTATCTGTTATGTTTGGATAAGACATTTAAATGGTATTATAATTTTACAGTTAGTGTTATACCAATCTATTGTGTATATATATATAACCAACTATGTCTCTATTTTCTTATGTGGACTTTTTTGTATTGATATTTCTTAATATAGCAATTTATAGAAGACAACGGGTTTGTACATAGATGCATAATCAATTCTATTTATGGTCATTCTAATTTTTAGAAAGAAAATTTTCGTTTTTTATTAGTATTGATGAAAATAACATTATCCAATAAGAATAAAGGTTTACTGTCTTTAAATGTTTTGTAAATAAAGTGGCTCATAAAATTAGCTATTGTAGTGCAAAACAATTTTAAATATATTAGTCTTTTTGTCAAGCATTCGTGGTCGAGAGGTTAGCGACAGCTGCTTTACAAGTAGTTGTCCCAGGTCAGCGGGTTCGCTTCCCGGCTGATGCTATGACACATGAGAAAAAATATATATATATTAGTCTTTCATAGATGCATTTAAAAATCTGAAATTTAACAGTATGCAGTTTATTTTTTATTTAATAAATTGTATTCCTAAAAATTTATAATTTACTAAATGAAATATTTTGTCATGACAAGGTTTAGTTACAATAACAGATATCAGTCTTAAACGTTGACAATTGGAGGATGGGGGGCCTTAGGTGTTGTTATACTTTTCAAGTTGATGATTCGATTTTTTAAAACGTTAGAAAATTCATTTATCTAGAAAAAATACTTTTATATTTTCATTATCTTCTCATTTGGCATAAGCACAATTACTTATATTTATTTCTGATAATTAAATTTTCTATCTTCCAATCGCATGGTTCATTGAAATTTTATAAATTCGATATTTAAAATCTTCTATCTTTCATGAGCATGGAATAGCGGTAAAAATATTACAAAATAAATCCATACAAAAACACCAATATCTAGAAAATAAAACTACTGGGTTAATTCAAGTCCAAGCATCTAATTGTTGTTTGCATTTTTTTTATGCACGATCACCAATAAGAGACATTTTACTACTTAACTTTCCTTGCAAATGGTTTCTTAAGATCAAAACTTTACATATTTGTAAACTCAGAATAATCTCTAGTTTAATGAATGATCAAAAAATGAATGAAAACGAGGCTGTGAGTGGAGTAAGTTTGGCGGTTAAAAAAGAAAATGTGAAAAATCGACATACATAAATATACTTCATGTAATAATAATATATATGGGAGATGGTGATATGGGCCAACTGATGAATGCTGGTTCAGCACGACTTGCATATTGGGGGTCATTTGTCTTTTGTTGTATCTTTACTTATATGAAAAATAAAAGAGAGAGGAGAAGTGGAGTTTGTTAATACATCGATAATAAATAAATATATTCAAAATAAATTTAATTTTTGTACTTGAAATTAAAGAATAAAAATCTAATTACAATTATTTCAAATCTTTGTCAGTACAAAAGTATGGCTGATAGAATAAGAAGCTAATCAACCCTTCTAATCAAGATGACTTAAGATTATAAAATATATGAAAAAGCAGTGTTTAGAGATTGTATTCACTCTCAATATGTAAATTTATATAAATTTAATATAAATCTGATATTTAATCAAATATTGTAACTTTTACTACGGCAGAAAAAAAATGAAATCATATAATTTAATTAATTAATTAGTTAAACTTTCCCTTTCTTGATTAAATTAAAGTTCTTTTTGTTGAATTATATATATACTATTATAAATTTTTACATAAATATATTTTAAATATTATATTTTAAATGAAAAACGTGAGAACTTTTAATTAATTCTTATCTCGTTTTCGTTTTTACCTTATCATAATTTTATTCCCTGCATCAGGTTTTTAATTTGTATTTTATTTTAATTACATTATCTTAATTTTGTACAATGGTTTTTTTAATTAATTTTAAAATATAATTTCCAATTATTTCAGCAAAGCATTACTTAAATAATTTTAAATTACAGTTTGAAAATACTAAGACAAATGTAACAAGAAAAGAAATGATTATAATAATAATTACCTCAAATTATCATAATAAATCGCATATATATATATAATTTAAATAACCTGCTGCAGAGTAAAAGCCTTTCCAACAGTCGTTCATAGAGAAACCCAATAAAGGAAAAAACAATACTCATCAGAAATTGCAAATAATCATAGTGCAATTGAGCAGTTCTTTATGTTTTTCTATCTTCAAATTTGGTAATGAATGACTAGATACTCATTAACTGAGTAATGTTGAATCATTTCCTGGATAACATGAGCCTGATACTCCCCAAAACTTTTATGATCCATTAAATAAAATTTTCTATTTGTGGGCATTGTAGATGGATATTTTATTATTGTACCTTGGGAGCTCTTCAAATTATATACCTAATAGGAGATTGTCTTTGAAAACATTTTTAAAAAGACAGGAAACAGGAAGCAGTTTCTATTGGGTAATAATAAATCACTTTTGTTGAAATAGTAAATAAAATAGTCTTCAAACATTTAATAGAAATAAACCATTTATTAACTTTTAGAATTACTTTTCTTTCTTTGACAATAACTAATCCTAAATATATACTTCTTTTATTAACATAATATTTTATTCTTCTAACTTTTTGAATAGGTGAATTGCATCCAAGGATTTAGGTCTTCATTGTTTTCAGTAAGAACTTAGTTTAGATTATTTATTTTCACTTTTTAAATATATATCTAAAATTATTATCTTTTGAAAGCTTTCATTTCTAACTAATAATGTAAAAATTAGTTATAACATATATAGAAAAGAAATTTAATTGTAAAAATAAAATGTTTAAATGTAGAGGATTTTTTAATGTAAAATTCACCAGATCCTATTCAAAATATACAGGAAGACGTTTCACCCTTATCTCCAAACAAAAATGTACAATTTCAAAAGTAAAACGAAGTTTAATGATTTAATTACTGTATTATTAATCTAATTTCATTAATATTAATGTACCTAATGATGTTGTATTTGTAGTAAATAAACTCATACAAACATGAATTAAACATAATCTTTGACAAGAAAAACTATCTACATTATTTTAATGTGTTTTATTATCTAGTTTATCTTAAATTTAATCAATTATAATAAAATCGATTATATTATTTATACTTATTTTAAAATATGACTTAGTAATCCCTTATAAAATGTTAACTCTATCTTATATTATTACTTTTAATAACATATTCCTAATATATTTTTATTTTATTATATAACTTTCTTTAACATCGTTATAATGCTATTTTAATGAGTAAGATCAAAAATGAAAATTAATGTAATCCATTATATTATTTTTTTATATAAATCATAATAAATACTAAAAATTAGATACAACAGTCATAAAAATATAATAATAATTATACTTAAAAAGTCTTTCTCAGTATGTGTTTTTGTGCCCTTTTTAATATTAATCATCTACTTTAATGTTAACCAATTATTACAGATAGAACACTATCTAGTGTTCTATAATGGAAGTAAAATAATAAAATAAAACATCAGTGAAATGAAGTAAAACCTTCATATAGACATCTAATACAACTTCAAAAAATTGATCATATAATAGAACAATATGCAGAATAACTAATCCATAAATTATACAACTTTATATATACTCTCTTGTATAATTTTCATTCATTTTTAATTGATTAGTTAACTAAATTAATTGAATTTTTATAAATATTTGCACAATTATATTAAACCTTTAAATTACAATAAAAATCCAAAAAGAATATAAATATAAGAAATATATTACATTAAGCATAACTTAAAAAATTGTATGAATATTTGTAAAATTTATTTAGTTGACAAGTAGTCAATTAAAAATGAATGGAAAATTAAATATGTCAGTATATATAAAGTTGTATAATGAATGTATTATTTATTCTGTATATTATTATGTTATATAGTTAATTCTTTGAAGTTATATTAGATCTCTATATGAATGTTTTATTCTATTTTACTGATGTTTTATTTTATTATTGTTGTTATTGTGGTCAATATTAAAATAGATGATTGACATTTAAAGGTTTTTTTATTTGTAATTGTTAGCTGTTATGTATGATTTTTATTATTTATTACATTTTAATTAGCTATTCTCACAACAATGTTAAACCAGCTCACTGTCATGTGGAAGGTCACATGGATCACCATGAAGTAGACAAAACATTATCTATTTCATATTGTCAATTTTGAAAAAAAATGACTGTTTGTATTATTCTTATTTTCATGCCGCATTTTATGTCTTATATTCAACTTATTGGTTATTGTTCAATAAGATTGTTTTATTCTAATTTACTATTGACCTTTATTTGGAGATTATTTTCTCTGTGATACATGGAAAGTAGACCTATCCCTTACTTGAGGATTTCTAATTTTTTTCTAGGTGGTGAATAATATTTATTTGTAGATGCATATGTGTGCTGATAAAGTCTATAGTAACCAGGTTCTTCGACATTAGATGCCATAAATGCTCATATGGTGAGTTTGAGGATGAATTGTCTTTTTTACCTTAATTCAATTTGCAAAATTTCCAGATCTATTGTGCAAGCATGTCTTCCATCATTTCAATACCAAACCAATTGTTAGTCAACATGATATATTGAATATTTATGGATAAGTTGTGGATTATCACTTTTAATAATATGGCTTTCTTACATGTGAAAAGTAGTGAGTGATTTTAATAAAATAACAATTAACAAATTTATTAACATGGTTAACAATAAATTTTATAATATAACAAATTAAAATATTTACAAAGAAAATTATATTTACATTACTTGGCACAAATTAAAGAAAAATATTTTACAATAAGATGACATAAGAATATAAAATTTAAATTTAAAAATAGCCTTCTCTCTGGCCATTTTCCAAAATATAATACAATAAAATAAAAATTTCTATTTTACCATGGGATAACATATTTAAAATATAAATATTCCAATGTATGTTTACATTTTAACAACATCTTTAAAATATAAATAAAATATTGAAGAAAATTATTTAAAAAATTTTCTTTCAGTTTCATGAAGTATTATCTCAATATTTAATTTTCAGAAAAATGCCTTAATAAAAAAACATAAATATGTCCCTTCAAAGAAAATTACTTTATTATGCAAGAAAAATATTCAGGAATCAGCTTTTATATATCTATGACTTAATTAGAAGTAAGTTAATAGTAAAAATATCAAGAAAATTAATTATAAATTGGATAGCTAAAAGTTATCTTACTTTCATCTTGATGTTCTTTTATGCATCACATCATTTCCAATCTCATTTTCACTTCACCCACATTCATTCATTTGAATATGCATTGACTAACAAGTGATCTCTAATATTTTCATATAGGTTTTAATTATTTTATTCTAGTATTGCACATTACATAATGCACTAAACATCTCAGCATCATTTGAAGAAAAATATTTGCATACTACATCTTGTTCTCTTAAAAATATACTACTTCAAAATAATTCAGTCATTATTTTCCAGCTTAAACTATCTTTTACAATGATACTTGTGAAAATGAATAGAGAACATGTGTAGGGAATGGAATAACAATTGAGAATGTTCCAAAAGAAATAATATCACCATAGACACAGTGCAAATCAATGAAATAGGTCTGTATTTATCAGGCACCTAAGAATAAATCAGGATTCTATCATAGACATAGAAGAAATGTGACTGTCCATAAAATACACAAACAGTCTTACATTATCTGTAGACATCGATAAAATTCAAAATATGTGGAACTGCAATTCTCCAATAATAATTTTCAACATGACCCCAGCACCAGGATTTCACAAAAATATTATTATTTTCCCAATATCAATATTTGTTCCACTGTATAATTTATTCAACATCACAAAATAATAAACTAACAACATTTTAAAATAATTCATAAAAAAATACTATAGGAAACAACAATAATCTAAATCCACACAAGGTGTTTTTTTTTTTAAAAAAAAAAAAGCTTTCATTCTCAAATGATATTGACAATCATTCATAAAATGCTATACATCTTACTCATTTATTAAGAAATAATGTAGAGATCAATACTATGTTTTTATATAATATTCATTAAAGTAACATTTCAACAATTAGACAATGCCATATAATTATGCATATTCAAAGTATTCACATTTTAGCTAAAGAGTAAAGTAAGGAAAATATCCCTATAGGTTTTTCAAAACATTTATATTCATTTATCAACACTTACATAATTACATACAAAAATTTAATCATGGTTCATTCTTCCATTATTAATATTAAACTCAAGCATTGCATATTGTATTTTAGAATAAATATTAATATATATATATATATTTTCTCACATATAAGAAAATCAATAAATCTTCAAGCAATTGTAATTATAATAATTATGATAAACAAGACATTTATTTTTATTATTTTTTTTAATATAGCGCGATGTTTTTGTTTATAATCTGTAATATTAATAAGCCAATAAGCTGATACACATGCGCTTTGCAGATGTCACTATATAAATGAATACTCCCACTTTTTAAAGACTTTATCTTGGGTTTGAAAAAGTGGGAGTATTCATTTATATAGTGACATCTGCAAAGCGCATGTGTATCAAATAATTATGATAGTAAAATGGCCAATGATCTCAGTAAGATTATTCATTCTTCAGCGCCATTCATTGAAATAAAAGTAATGCTTGAAATCATTTTCTGAATATTTTTTTTATAAAACATAATAATGATAAAAATTATTATATTTTAATCTATTTTCTAATCATAAGTTAATATTAAAATCAATCATAATAAACTTTCAAAGTATTATATTAACTTAATTCTAAAATAAATAACTAATAAATATTAAAGTTACAATAAAAAATTGTTTTGTCCATAAAGTAAATTGCATTCTAGAATTTGCAATTTATGAACCTCCACTGAAGCTAGGTTACAATTGAATAGTTTTCATGCACAAATATTTTTTCCCTCTTGGAATGTCATGTAAAAAAAAAATGTACAAATGTCAACACTTAAATCCATTTAAAATCTATAGTAATCGCTGGCAGAGTATTTAAATCCTTTATGATAAAATATATATTCAGTCCTTTCTGAAATTTTATCCAAAATATTTAATCCATATTGAATAATAGTTTAAAATCCATTTTATAAAGAAATAATCCTTACATGAGTTGTATAAAATAAGCACTTGTTATGACAAATATGATATTAATAATGTCATATTTCCAATGATAAAATTATTATAGGAGACGTCATAGTATAAAGTATTATTTTAAATACGTATATAATTAGACATTATATAATTTAATACATTTATTTCGTGTATTTTATGTCAGATATTTAGTCCGAAATTCAGGTAATTATCTCATTTTTTAAAAAATAATATTTTTTCTTACATCTTTTAGGTGTATATTTTCAGATGTATATAATTGTATTAGTTTGGCATTATTACGAATGTAATTTAAATCCTCTTGAAAAACGAATTCAGTTTCATTATTTTCATATAAATCACACGGTAATTTACTCTAATCATCGATTTTAAAATGGACAATAGTTTTCAAAAACATATAAACAAAGTTCATTATATATATATATATTAAAATTTGTCTCTCTAAGACCATCTATTTTAAAATATCAGTTTATTTGACTTTTTTTTAAAGAAAAATCAAATAAAATCAGCAATATCAATAATATTATAAAACAAAAACAGGCATTCGATATTCCATCACACATTTGTAGCTTAATTGTAAAATACAAATGCAGAGTCTTAATTTTCTTCTTTAGAAACTTTATCTTTTAAAATAGAATTTTTAATACAGATCCAGTTCCTCTCTTTCATTT
Organism: Epiperipatus broadwayi; assembly: GCA_028023455.1. Taxonomy (NCBI): domain Eukaryota; kingdom Metazoa; phylum Onychophora; class Udeonychophora; order Euonychophora; family Peripatidae; genus Epiperipatus; species Epiperipatus broadwayi. Next base: position 6,102,119 of record JAQFVV010006237.1, read on the forward strand.
TAAATAAATTAACTGCATTATAATCTATTTAATTATTTTTAATTATACAGTCAGTCCTTTCAAGCACACTATTAATAAAATTTACATAATTCTTACGTAATTTAAATCCAGGTTTGTTGTAATAATTTTCCAGGCAATTGACATTTATGTTCCGAGATATTCTAACTGTTACCATCATATTCTGCATATTTTTGAAGGTTCTAAATTAATTTCAAGCAGTAATACATTTAAAATATAACTATTCTAATTAAAATTTTCACTATACTTTTTAAATAAAGTTATAAAAAATATAAAAAATTATCATTGTAAAATTTATAAATTGTACAAAACAATTGGTAAGTGAAATATAAGTAATATAAGAAGTATAAATAAGAGTATAAGATTATAAGAGTGTCTAGACAGACTTCAACCTTAGTATTTATACCTATCTGATCCAACAATTTTATTGATCATTACTGCTTGAACAAAATTACTAATTTACATATTTGCACAAATGGTTTTTAAAAATTAAGTTTTAAACACTATAAGTCATCAATATTAAAGAATTTTCCACTTATTTAATGCTTCAATTATCAAATATTTTCACCTAAAAATTTAATATTCTTATTTAAGTAATATTAAAACATTTTAATAACTTAGAATTAATTTTCAAAATATATTATTACATTTAAATAAAAAATAAAAACAATTTTAAATATTACTTTTCAGATATTATTTTTAGTCTGATAATTTTGCTACATTTTATAGTATCAAATATTAGTTAACAAACTAAAATAAAGTTTTATTTTCCTAACTTTCTGAAAGCACACATAGTTACACACAGCATACTCATGTGATACTTTCAGCACTCTTTTTAAATAATATTTTAAGCAAAACTTATTATTTAAAGCATATTTACTACTAATTTAAACCTACCCTATCTCTATAGTATATTTAAAACTAAAATAAATAAAAAAAATAATATATTTTAAGTATTTTATTATATCATTTTATATTAAATTCACCAACAATGAGGTCAATTTCCTACACCTATCTTCATAACTCCTACCTACTGAGTTTGAACTCCTACTATTCAGAACCTAAAAATTATATATAATAAAAGCATTTTAATTTTTTTTAAATATTGGTAGCTCCTGAACTAAATTACTATCTGTACCAATTGTAAAGGATAATATATATATATATATATATATGTGTGTGTGTGTGTGTGTGTATGTATATATATATATATTGAACCAACCTCCTAAATAAACCAATCTGCTACTATTTCTTAAAACTACCTACTCCAAACAATCAATAAAAGAATATGACTAACTACAACTACTTCTATTTATATTTAATACTTGTTTACTACCTTCAAAACTCTTAGAATATAAAACTTACTATTTAAAAATTATTACTTAAACTTACAGGAAATAACAAACACTAAGCATCAACAAATAAAATATTAACTAATATTTTATATTTTGTCCTCCTAAATTTTCCTTTCAAACAATGGTTGGTTTTCAGGCAAAGTGTTAATTATTATCAATAGTGAACTATTAACAATATTCAACATTTGATTACCAAATATATATCATCAAATAAACATTTTATTATTAATTTTTAAAGAAGAAAGAAAATCCCTTAGGCGCCAGCTAATTACATTAGAATTAGCATGTCCATCTGATCAGCATAATCCAGTGCCTGAAATGCCCGCTAGCTCAGTCGGTTCCATCCACCCGCTAATAAACAAACAAAAGGTATCTTAAATGCCCGCCTCTTCTAAACTGCTACTATTTTCTAAACTAAAATAATTTCCCCTGAACCATTCTAAATAATACTTCGCTCCTTTAAAACTATTAATAACAACATTATACTGAATGCTAAACATTTATAGATTTAACTTGGTGAATCTTTTCTAAAATACTATTATTAAAGATTGGATTTTTTCCCTCCTACTCTTATTAAGAAAATAACTATTTATACTTACCCGCACATATCAGAAATAAACATAAATATTTTTAAAAAAATAATTTAAATGTTTTACTTTATTTTAAAATAAATGCATCGTTTTATCTTATAATGAAACACACATACACTTCTTTTTTAAAAGATTAAAATAAGCATTTTAATATATTGCTTAAGCAAATAAATTATACACATTACATCATATTTTATTATTATTTTTTTAAATTTAAAATTAAATCATACATATGTGCATGCCAAAAATATTATTTAATAGAAGCTGCTTTTACTTATTTTATTATTGCAAATATTAATTTTTTGAAATTTAAAGTTTATTCTTTTTTTTAAATTTAATTCAAAAAATTCAAAAGTTCTTTCAATAAAGTCTATCTTTATTTTTTAAGGAAATTGGAATGTTTAGATATCAAAGTCAAATAATTACCTAGGTTTTTAAATATGACAGAAACAGTATAATGGGATTATCTCTTAACTCATCGACGACTGGTAAAATTCTTCCATAGATCCTGTGTCCTAATATTTCCGTGGCTGGTTTGATGTTCCCTGCACTCTGCTGTCTGTGTAGTCTATTTTAACATGATTACCTTCCAAACTAATCACAGATCTTAGATGCATAGAGAGTGGTTTTTCAGTCAACTGCAAATACGTTGGTTTTTAACAATGCATCATTTTTGGAAATATTACTTCAAAAATATTTTATTCAAATGAAAAAGTCCGAACCAAGAATGAACAAAATTTGAGCTATTTATACAGTTTTAAACAATGGAAAACTTTATTTTTAGCAGCAGCATTCATCTTGTGAAAATAAAATCAGCTTCTAGCATCTACTTTTTATTAAAAATTGCATACACACACGCACATATATTTATTTATTTATTATAAGATAAAACAAAATCTCTTTATTATTTTATTAAAAATTCATTTAAAAAATATTAAATCATTTATTTATTACAAGATTTTTTTCTTCTTTTAAACAAAAAAAAATCTTTTATTTTAAACAACTTATTATTTTAAACAGCATTTATAATTTATTTTTTTTATTATTTCTAAAAAGCGTTCACAGTTTATTTTATTTAATACAAAATTCCCCTCCCTCCCTACTCTTTAGTTTTTACATTTTATTCTCTTAATTTTAAACTTTTATATTTTTAAACATGGAATTCATAATAAATTAATTACATATCAATGTACTTTGGTACTATATATATATATATATAAATTGGATTATATTTTGACTAACAGGAAATACATATTTCAAGATTGTAATGTTCTTAATAAATTTAACACAGGAAGTGATCATCGATTAGTAAGGGGTAAGATACATGTTAATGTAAAACTAGAGAGACAAAAATTATTAAGAAAAACTATATTTATAGTTGATATTCCTAATCTTCAGAAACATTCTAATGAATTTAAATTAGAACTTACAAATCGGTTTCAAGTATTAGTAGATTTTGAACATGATTCAGATTTGAATGAAATTAATATGAAAATAACTGATACACTTTTAAAAACTGCAACAAAGATAGCTGGTAGAAAAAAGCAGCAATTGACTAATAAAATTTCTACTGAGACTAGAGAACTTATGAAGAAAAGAAGGAATATGAAGATATGCAAGAATGATGCATTAAAAAGAATTGAATATCTCGAATTTTGTAAAATGGTGCGGAAAAGAGTTGAAAATGATATAAGAAAGTATAACTGTGAACTAGCAAGAAAAGCTGTAGAAGAAAATAAAAGTCTTAAGAATGTAAAACAACATTTTGGTATTGGTAGGAAATTTATATCTGCAATAAGGAAAAAAGATGGAATTATTACTAAAAAGAGGGATGACATTATGAAATTGGTAGAAGATTTTTATCAAGAATTATATAGTAATAAAGAACAAGTACCTCCTATATCTATTACATCTTCCGAATTGCCCAGAATTTTAAATGAAGAAGTGAGAAATGCAATTAAATGTATGAAAAAAGGAAAGGCTCCAGGTAATGATGGAATTATAATTGATATATTAAAAGAAGCAGGTGAAGAAACAGAAAAAATATTAGCAAAGTTATATACCAAATGTCTAAATGATAAAGATGTACCGGATGATTGGAAGAATGCAGTAATAATATTAATATTTAAAAATGGTGATAAAGAAGATATTAGAAATTACAGACCTATCAGCCTTTTATCAGTTTTATATAAAATTTTTACCAAGATAATTACAACTCGTCTACAGAGAACCTTGGATTTTCACCAACCAAGAGAACAAGCTGGATTTAAAAGTGGTTTTAGTACAGTAGATCATATTCAAGTATTGAGAGAAGTTATAGAAAGGACAAATGAATATGAGTTGTCATTATGTTTTGGATTTGTTGATTATGAAAAGGCATTTGATTCTATAAACATTTCTTCAGTGATTAAAGCATTGGATCATCAAGGTATAGATCCAGGATATTGTCATATTTTAAAGAATATTTATACACGATGCAATAGCAATCTTAGATTACATAATGATACTGGGAAAGTCAACATTGAGAAAGGTGTAAGACAAGGTGACTCCATATCTCCAAAACTTTTTACAGCAGTGCTGCAAGAAGTATTTTGTGGATTAAAATGGGAAACTAAAGGAGTGAAAGTAAATGGAGATTATTTAAGTCATTTAGATTTCGCAGATGATGTAGTTGTTTTTGCAAATAATGCTTCCGAGCTGCAGGAAATGTTGCAGGAGTTATCAGATGAAAGTAGGAAAGTAGGACTAAAGATAAATGTTAAAAAGACTAAAGTAATGTTTAATCGATTTGCTCCAAATATGAAAATAAAGATTGATTATGATGAATTAGAAGAAGTTAAGAGTTACAAATACCTTGGTCAGATTATTAATACATATGGAAACATAATAGAGGAAATTAATCATAGAATTAAACTTGGTTGGAGTGCTTTTGGTAGAAATAACTTGATATTAAAAGGAAATATGCCTATGTGTTTGAAAAGAAAGGTTTTTAACAAATGTGTTTTACCAGTTCTTACTTATGGATCTGAGACTTGGACACTTAATAGAAGATCAATACAGAGACTTCAGACCACTCAAAGAAGTATGGAGAGATGTATGTTGGGAGTAACAAGAAGAGATCGAAAATGCAATGTATGGGTAAGAGAACAAACAGGTGTTACTGACCTCATTGAAAAAATTAAAAGATTGAAGTGGAGTTGGGCTGGACATATTGCTAGAAGAGATGATAATAGATGGACAATTGAAATTTTAAACTGGATTCCAAGAGATTGTAAAAGACCCAGAAGGAGACCGAATGTAAGATGGATGGATGAAATAAGAAAATGTGTAGGGCTGATGTGGAGAAGAGAAGCTAAAGATCGGAGAAGATGGATTAAACTTGGAGAGACCTTCATCCTGCAGTGGATTGATAATGGTTGATAATGATGATATATATATATATATATATATATATATATATATATATATATATTTATATATTATATATATATATATATATATATATATATATATATATAATTAAAATAATAAATTTAATAGGTTACAAACTATTATAAACAATCCTTAAATCCACAGAAGTACTTTTGGTTAATTTCTTAAATCTGCCTCAACTGCCATTAAATTTAAAAAAAAGTGAAAGCAAACATCATCAATTCAAACCCCACAAATCTCATATTTTAATGTTAGCAGATTGTCTATTTATTAAATGCATTTTAGACAAGCTGCTAACATTAAAATTTGTGGGATTTGAATTGATAATGTTTGCTTCCACTTTGTTTTTTTGTTTTTTTTTAATTTAATGGCAGTTGAGGCAGATTTAAAAAATTAACCAAAAGTACTTCTGTGGATTTAAGAATTGTTTATAATAGTTTGTAAACTGTTAAATTTATTATTTCAATTAGAATTACAATTTTGTTTTAATTAACGAACATTTTATTTATATTATATATATATATATACCCACTCATACTTTTAAACAAATGACCAATTTGGATGAAAGTGTGAAAAAACCAGGCTATTATTTATTTAGAGCAATATTAACTAGTACATAGTTCTAAATATTCTGATCACTATTTACTTTTCTGTATGCAGAATTTTTGTTTTTTTTTATTTTTTCAACAAGTAAAATAATAAAAATGATAATTTTTAATATTTAATTGAAATCTTTCAATACATAGAAAAATTTCAAATTGAAATCACATTATCAGGGAGTGGGGATATAATGTATCATATATATTAAACTTTCCCATATGTCTGAAATAGAATGATTTGTAGAAGCTTTTGAAATAAACATTTATTATTATGCACAATCATGCATAATAGATTGTTATAATGTCTAAAAAAATTCAGCTTCTGTAGTTTTTATAGGGTTTTTCTATGGTTTTTGCTGCACATAATTTCTTGTATAGCGCATAGATATTCTTATACTCAGAAGATGATCATATAATGCTATACATTCTCTAACTTATATTTTCACAGAATAACAAAAACAAAATACCATGCAGCTAAAAAAAAATATAAGTATAAAGTAGTTCAAATAAAAATTTTTAATCTTGATTTTTAGAAACAATGTTCTCATATTTTGATAAAAATGCAATGTTTAGCAAGTTCCATACTAAAAACTTCCAATATTGTGCATTAGAACTATTAATTTACTATATTTATTTACTGCAATAACATGTATCATGTGCCTATACTATCAGTAGATGTTAGATGTTAATGCTAGATTCATTCACTGGATTAGTTCCTGGCTGTTGGCATTTATCAAAAGCCATATAATAATAATTGATTATTCCATCTTATAATAGATGGCACAGTCGTAGAATAAATAGTCTAAATTACTGTTTTTAATGTAGACATTTTTAAGGGAAAATATCATAAAGGCACAACATTATCAAATATTTATTTTTTAAAGTGTTAACTGATGGTTAAGACTCTGATATTATTACCTTATTGCTATTACCAATTTATAGATGTTATGTGCTGCAAAATGAGAAGATCAAAACATTTGTCTATAAAATGATAGAAAACTATTCTGCCTCAATAAATGTACATCTAAATCTTACCATTAATTACTTTTGTCTATCTATATCTAATTTAATGCGGTACACAGATTTAGTTTCTAATACCCATTTTATTTATGTATCAAGACATCTTTAAAACAAACAATAAACCTGCACAAACATGAAATTCCAATGGAAAGCTAATTCAGTCTGCTTTATGAATATTTATGAACCTACAGCAAAATACTTTTAAGTGTAAATCTTTTAAAATATTTGGAAAACTCGTTTATTTTTAATATATTTCATGACTGAATAAAAATGTTGATGCAATGGATAAGCAACTATCTTGATTTATTATGAATACTGAAACTAAAATAAAACTTTGTTTCTACTATGATATTAACTCTTAATTTTATTATAACAGTGGAATTTAACACATAGTTATAATATTGAAAAAAGAAAAAGTATTTATAGTTGTAGAAGTTAAGAGATAATTATCATGTTTCAAAAACCCAATCCAAAAATCTACGATTATTTATTTACATAAAGAAATATTGCTAAAGAATATAAAATCCATTGCCAGAAAATATGATTCAATAATGAACTAACTATCAACATATTTCTAAGATTTGAAAACTTATTAATTTGCTTTGAAATTTCAGCAAATAATTACTGCATCACTTATTATTATATGACATCACATATACCATTACTATTTATTAAAAAGCTTTTAATACTATAAGTTTCTAACTATATGACAAATTAACTTGTAGTGTAGTGTTGTTGAAGCATCTTTTAAGTATTTCAAAATGAATTATTTGTATCATATTTTCAATAAAGCCTTTCTAATTAAAATATTTTTGGATAATGTAGCTAAAATTAAACAATATTTGCCCCTCAGACTTGATTTTATTATCATCTAATCTCAGTTTTCAACTGGAATCAGTAAATTATTAAACATTTTGCATTAATTATATCAATTTAACAGACTTCTAAATTATTAAATAAAACAAAGTCAAACATCACATGACTCAAATTTATAAGCTTGTAAATAAAAAAAAATCGTCTGAGGATTGGGGGTAATTTCTAGATAAAGATTTTTAAATGCTTTCTCTTGCAGCCTTTATTAATAAAGTTTGTTAGAGCTATTACCACCAATCATTATTGCTTATTTACATGCTTATAAAATTGAGTCATGTGACATATTTACTATTTATAGTTTTGTTTTTAATAAGACTATTAATATATAGTTTGGCTGAAGATTTCTCAGTCGTATTAGCTATTTAAGTTAGATATCTGGGTTTGGAGACATATAGGTGTCTGAAAATTTCAGATTATCTACTTAATAGTTAACTTTTAGATAAATACTGGCTTTGGGTTGATATTTTTAGATCTAGAGTCTGAAATATCCTATCACTTCACTGAGAATTGCCAAAGTATGAAACCAATCTGAGGATTGGGGATAATTTCGAAATAGAGATATTTAAATTCTTTCTATTACAGCATTTATCGATAAAGCTTGTTAGAGCTATTAGTAGCACCCATTATTTTTTAAATTACTAATTTTTATTCTAGAATCTTGTTTTTTCTACATTTGAGTACTTTTTATTTTTCTTTACAATGTTTACTGCTACTTTCTAAGAACTTTAATTTTGTGATACTGATTTCCTCTTATTAACTAATCCTAATATTTCTCTAGACAACACAAAAAATATAAGATCTGACTCAAACAATGCTGTAAAATGTTACTCAGAATATAAATTACTAGAAATTCAAAAAAGAATATCTTATTTCTATTTTACTTTTTCAATCCTTGTGTGGTAAATAAGATGAAGAATTTTATTAAACTTTTTTTTTAAATTCGTATAGTACATTTTCAAAATTAGAACTTCTCCAGCTATAAAATGTACATATATCTATTTGCTTCTAGTATTACTTTTTAATGTAATGTCTTTTATATGTCTACGTTGTTACTAAAAATTTAAAAATATTAATCCTGGAAATATGTTTTTCTATTTTTATTTTTTATCTTAAATATATATTAATTTATACATTTCTGAAATTTTTCATTTGATTTTGTATAGGCTGCTGACGAAAAATTGGTTCTTTTAAATAATTTTAATTGATTTATTTTAAACAGAAAAAATGCATTCAAACAAATTTATAATAACACATTTTATGTACTTTTTTATACTTGTCTAAAACATTTGCAAATTAAAAATAAGTTACACTTTTTGATTTGAACGCAGCATAAAAATTTAATCATGTCAACATGATTTATTTAATAACTAGCCTTTTTTATATATATATCTTTTTTACTTTAAACTTAACGAAGCGGTTATATTGGTTTTGTTTTTTGTTTTTTTTTTGTTTACTGAAACGATACAAAAAAAAAAGATCTTTTCATACAATAAACAATGCAGATGTATGGTATATCCAATACCTTATTTAAACTCAAAAAAAATTGATAATTTACAATCAACTAATCTCGTTATTTACCTATGTCAGTTCAAGATAATTTATAGAATACCTGTGTTATTGATTCAATCGGGATAATCCAGTTAATTAATTTCTGAATAATTAATATATATTTTTTTTGCAAAATTACAGAAATTCAAATATTATAAACAAATATTATATTACTGCTTTAAATATTTTGATACTAGAATAACGTACATTAAGAAAGAGAAAATCAATATTTTTTTCTATTACAGAAGATGTTTAGCTCTTATTAGTCAGCTATGGTAACCTATTGCCCATTTGTCTCAATCTGTACTTGTGCCAAAATCTATGTAAAAGATATAAAAAATAGGTGTAGTCTTTGGAAACGGTATCATTCACTTGGAATATAGATGCTGATTTCTGTTCAGTACACAAACACAAATTAACCTGAGAGCTTTAACTTCTGTTAAAAATAGCTTAACATTATTTAATATAAAATGTAAAACAATAGTTGAATAGGCAATTATATAAAAAAGGCTTTCAAAAGTTTCTCCTAAATGAGCAATAGAAAAATCATTACTCATAAAGCTTGCCAATTTTCAAATGATGATAATTTGAATGTTTTTCTAATTAATCATCTCTCTATCTAACAATAACTAGATATTTGTATAATGATCTATAATATTTAAATACATGTATAATTTTCTATACTAAAGTTAATGTAATTAGAAGGGATTTGAACTCAAATTTTCAAGCTTCCAACAACGATTCACTCCATCTTATACAATTGATATACATGACCACATGTGAAAAAGATAAATGATCTCTAATATATGTATTTCCATCACTTATCATTCAATGATATGGATGTCTGAAAAGGTGGAGAGTAGAAAAGATTGAATCTTGCCCATTAAAGTTTGAAGACTTGCTGTTTTAATATAAACTGAGCACTGATTGTATATATGTGTGTGAAATGGTGATCTGGACCAACTAATGATTGCTGATGTCATAAAATATGTATATTGGAGATTATTTATCTTTTTCACATGTATTTGATCATGTGTGTCAGTTGTATGAGATGCAATGGATAGTTTTATAGCGATCTTGAAAGTCTGACTTCCAAGTTCTTCTAAATACTAATCGGCAATGAAAAACTGATATTTTATAAACTAGATATTTAAACAGTTGAATCTTACGTTTGCTTAGAAGTCTTAATATACATAAAATAAATAATTTTGAACATTCACCCTGATTCAAACCCTAAATCTTGGGGCATAAATCAAGTAAATGCAACAATCATACAACTTTTCTAATTAGAAATTTTCTAGCTTATATATCGTTTTAAAAAATTAAAAATTCTGCTTTTAGTATTTGATCCTCAAAAATAATTAATTACATTATAAAAGTCTATACTTCTGGCTACCATCTAAGTTTTCAGGTTTTATTGTTAACCTCATAATTTTTATAATTTTACTTTAATAATTTAATTTTGCTACAATTTTATGAAAATAATTTCTTTTAAAATTGGTTTAGAAATCTTTTGTGCTTTTTTTTTGTCTATATATGTACAGTATATTGGAATTTTCTATGCCTCTTCAAATAGATTTAAGAAAAAAATAATGAGATAATAACAATTTAAACAGCCCATTCTTCATTAAAGTCATAAACATTTTTTTTTTTTTAATGATGGGTTTAAAAAAATCATTTCAAATTATTTTCATTTTTAAAAAAGTAAAAATATTTATTTACTATAGACATATGTTTTATATTTCTACAGAAGTAATAACTAAAAATTGGATTTAAAAAATTTAAAGAGAGAATCTGCCAAACTGAATTTATTTTAAAGCATCAACATTTTTTATAACTCTCATATTAGGATCTCATGGCATAGTGTTTACCCACCAATTTGCCTATGACCATGGTCTTGAGACTCAAGAGTTTTGAAGCTTTGGTCACAGGCTGCCTTAGACTTTATTTTTTAAACAGACAACTCATTGCTAACCGAGATAATTATCTAATAGATGTTAGTAAATGAGATATTTGTTATTTTTATAAAGAGTGTGAAGATCTACAGAATGAAATTATACTATAAATCATATTTTGTTATTGGTGAAGAAGAATATCATATTCCGATAGATACTATACTATAATTACTTTTAAAATAGTAGCAACTCTCCTGATACAATAATACCACTTAGTGAAAGGCATATTAATCAATGGATTCTAAAAGGTATGTGCATAAAAATCCCTACCTAGTGGCCACTTATCCAAAATTCCAGACTAGTTTCCAGCTCATGGCCTTCATCAGTAAGGAGTCTTGGATCTGAAAGTACTGTAGATCCTGCAGTGCTTTCAGTTTTAAGGCTCTTCTTTACTGATGAAGGCCACAAACTAGAAACTTTTAAGTGCCATGCTTTCAAATTTAACTTTACAACCAGTTGAACCAAATTATTTTATTTTTTGGCTAATTCACCCCCCAGTAAATTTTTTTTTGTAAGTATTATACATTAAAATGTATGTAAAATTATATATTTCAGTATAATATTTTTTTTATAAAATTCTGCACTAAAAGGCAGGAAATTCAAAATTCCCACTCTTACAATAGACATAAGCTCCACCCTAACATGTTCAGCCATTGTCTCTTGCCAAGGCTGTAAAATGTTCAGCATTTTATGACATTGCAGTTTTCAATGACACAAAAACATGTTTATTTGCAAATTTATTAAAGTTTTAAATATTTTTTTAAATAATTTGCACTATGTTTATTAGATATTAAGAAATATAAATTATTAATAACTTATTTTATTTGGAATACTTTATTTTCAAAAATATAATGTTATATTAGCAGCCGACATAAATATGGCCTCAAGCAAAATAAAAAATTGTAGCTTTGACAGTAAATAATCTACATTATATTTACAGTAAGAAAATATCATAATTTAGCAATAAATGTTCAAAAAAAATAAATTTTAAAGCATAATTTATTAGAGAAATAAATAAATATTCATTCACATTTTTAAAAATAATGATAAAATAATCTTTCTAGAAATGATGACATGTAACACCTTTGTTTTGATTGTGGTCTCATTTTTTTAATATTTACAGAAACAAAATGTGAACATTTAAAATTTATTTCAGTAGTAAACAAAAGTATCTATCAAAGGAAGTCAAATTTATTATTTTCTGGTAAGTAATAATCATTTTATCATATATTTATAAATGGAAAATAATCTTTCTAGAAACAATGATGTGTAAAGTCTTTGTTTTGATTGCATCCTCATTTTTTTAATATTTATAGAAACAAAATGTGAACATTTAAAATTTATTTCAGTAGTAGACAAAAATATCTATCAAATGAAGTCAAATTTATTATTTTCTGAAAAAAATGATCATTTTATTATATATTTTATGTTGATATGTGATACAAAGAAAAATATTAGAAATACTGAAGTGTAAGAGGCATGATGCTGCAATTTGGAATGGTTAAGATTTTTCACTGATGAAGGCTAAAAGCCAGAAACTAGTTTGGAAATATTGGCTGAGTAGATACAAGCTAGATATTTTGATACACAAACCTACCATCTATTATTACTATGGCTTGCATTGGGTATGGCACTAATGTATGGATAGACTTGCAACTGTTTTAAAAGCTTCTGTAAGAAAAAGAAATTGTGACTAAATGTTTTATGGTTAGTTAACTTTAACTGTTACATTATAAGAAAGCAATATTATATTCATATTTATTCATTAATGCTAATGCATATTACAATTAGGAAATATATTAATTGTACATATCCTATATTGTTTAATTTATTTTTTTACCATCACTATGTAGACTCTTCAAATTGATATGTTTAAGAATAAAATAAAAAATATAAGTTGAACACATTGGGACATTTATTAAAGAAATATGGGTTTGTAATCTTCCCAATGTTCTCTTCTTGCCTAATTATTTGAAATGTTGTTGATTGAGTTTATCATATTATTAAGGTGTGACCAGAAAGCAAAGTAGCCATAAATATAGCATAAAATGATCTCCAAATTATCCAAAATTTCTCCCATGCTAATTGTATTTTTTCTAATAAATCTTTTTATAAAACATCACTCTTTGCATAAAGAATTTTTTACAGTAATGTTGCCCTCTTTAATGAACACTATTACAACATGAAAGATGGATGTCCAATGAGTTTACCTGTGAGATTTTTTGAGCATATACCTCAATAACATCAAACACCAGATTTTCCCTAAATACATTAATAATATCCCCAACTTAATCTATACACAATAGATTAATGATGTCTTCATATAAACCCCAGAGTTTTTAACTTGGACAATTGAATGGGTTGATCTGAAAAAGAAACTAAAATACTCTTGGCATATAAATTCTGAGAGAAAAGCTGCACTTACATTACAAAATGTTTATCAAATATAGAAATAGGAGAGTACATAAAACCTGAATCCATTTCTCCCAATACACACATATATGTTGATTTATCTTCATTTTTTACAGACACTACCATTTATGTGAGTGTGGGGCCCCTTATAAGACTAACATTGAGAAATATCAAAATGAATATACACAAAAAATGTATGGAGCAAAATTTCAATAAATAGTCTAACTTAATGTCATTAGCTAGCTTTCAAATGATGTCATTAATAGACATAGCAATGGTTGTAGTAGGAAGAAGAGGATGTATATATATTGTTTGTGCTAATTTACATTTAATTTATATGTTGCATTACGATGAGTGAGTAGGTCATTTTTTGAAAAAGGGAATACATGATTTTTTCATATTAATCATGTATGTATCTTTAGAGATTTTCCTTGCTTCCTTAATTTTTTTTTTCTTGGCATTATTACCCTGAGTACAGATGATAATACTATGGACATGATAGTCATTAAAAATACTTGTAAGTAACAATAATTATTAAAGTTATTATCAGTGATTTTTATAGTAAAATTAAAAATATATACTCATAAGTTCTGTGAATGTTCTGAGAACTGAATTATAAGAAGATGCACTGCAAACATTTTTAAGTGTGATCTTAATTAAAATTCTTGCTTTTGTCATCATACAGAATGCAGTAATTTATTACTCTTTTTTCTAAAGGTATCAATATAAGCTAGAGTAAACAATAGATATTAGAAGCTTTTATTACCAAGTAAATCTTCATATTGAAATTTCTGACTATAACTGTTAGTGTGAGAAAAGCACATGAAAAGCACACATACACTGACTTGCATATTTTACTTATGTCATTATTTAAATTTAATGAATTTAAAAGTTTTGAATGTTTTAATATTATGAATTGAAGCCTTTCTGTGTCTGCAGCCATATATTTTAAATATTACAAGTAGATCTACAATTCTTAAATCTTCTGCATTCATATATCTGATATCATTCATTTAAGATAAATACCTTTATAATTATCACTTATCATTTATTAAACTAGAGCTTATTATATTTTTAAGCCCGATAAAATCTTTCAATTTAAATAAAAATTAATGTATTTATTAAATAAAACCACATAGTATTATTAATCAAACTTCATTTCACTTTTTCTCATGAGAATTATCTTTCTTTAGATATACGTATTTTTTTCACACATATTTGAAATATATGAATAAAGCCATTGAAGGATAGGGGAGTAACTGATTTTCTTTCATTTACATCTGAACTAAAGTTGCTATGATGATATCTAGTCTAATAAATTATTAGTTATAATTTTTAATATATTTATCTAAAATGGATGGTGTCAAAAATGTGAATACATAAAGTTTGGCATCATTGTAGCAATATGATATTAATAAATAATGGATGAAATGTCATTTTGAGAAGTTGTGATCTGGTCTACTGAAAATGATTAAGTCAATGTGAATTGCATCTAGGAAATCACATACCTATTTCAGAAATTTTTTCTATGACTCAATGTGTGGTATTATAGTTGTTTTAAATATATCTATATATCTATTTTAAGTATATGATAAATATAAAAACATTTAATTCTTTGCCAAAAGAATGATATAACCAAAGTAAACCATGATATGGTTCTTTAAACTTATAGTTAGTGTCTTAATTAATGATAGTAGTTTTAGAATGCTTACCTATTTACTTCTAATGTAGATAAATATAGTGTAACTTATAGTTGTTAATGTATTAAATGTAATCTTGGAAACATATATTGATTTGTTTTGTTATAAAGTAAATACTTCTCTGTCAAAAAGAAAAAGTACTTACACTTATTACATAATGAAGGTTACTAAAATAACTAGTTACTGACCCAAAGACAGACCTATATAAATATGCAAATAGAATATCTTGTGTTGGAACCCTTTAATGTATTAAAAACTGTCTATTAATTACAGTGAGTATATAAATTAAGTAAAAGTTTTTGCTAGATGGATATGCACAACTTGACTCTTTTATTAATGAAATAAATCTGATAATCTGGTTTTAATAAACTCATGATTACACAAGTCAGTCAAGACAAGGGTGATATAGTAGCATTATGTTATGCGATATTACAGGGTAAGTCAAACATCACAGAAAGTTTATTATTGTAATAACTATGATAATATATATTTGATTAAACTTCCCTTGAAAATTATCATAATTTACATTCTACAATAGCAAATTTTTTTTTACTTTTCAAGTAATTTTTTTGTTTACAGTTATTAAAAACTTAAAAATATCAAAATATATAAATAATAAAATAAAGACAGATGTACATAATTGTGCAGTTTATATTCAAAACATTTAATAACTGTAAGTACTTATACTTCTTGACTAAAATGTCATATTCTGTAAGATAAGGTGAATTAGATCCCCCAAAAATCTAGATATTCTAAATCCAGATCTAATATTTCTTATTAATAAAATTTATATACTAAGAACTAGTAAAAATATAAGGATGGGAGAGCACAGGATAAGGATTTAATAATCAATATCATCTATCATATATTAATTATTCAAGTTTATACTAATTAACAGGATAAAATAAAAGAAATAGATTTTTTACTAGTTCTATGTAAGCAATATGTGATGTTTTATTGATTTTGTAAATTCACATTAACTCTTTTACACTGTGATAGATTTAATTGTTTTCTCTGATGAAAGTTTTGTAAGGTTTCAAATTTTTATATTCAATGATTATTTTCTATCAGAATAGAAATAAATTATACTTGGTTTACTAAAAATGTATGTTCAATACTAAAATAAATTCTAAAAAAATATTTTTGAAATCTTCTAATATTGAAAAAGTAAGATCTTAATGAAAACAAAGAACATTTTTATCATTGAAAAATTGGAAGAAATGGATTGATTTCATAAAATTAACAAAATCATTTTTGTTTGTGATTTTTTTCTAAATTATGAATGAATAAATGTCAATCTCTGATACAACTATCAAATTATGCTTTAAAATATTATTTTTTATAATTATTAGAATATCTCAATATAGCCTAATAGAGTATAGGTTGTGATGTATTGGCAATCGGTTTAAAAAGGAGTAGTTATTGGAACATTATGCTAGAACATATTATCTTTTATTTTTAAAAATAAAACATGTGCATATGAAATAAACATATACATATGTATACTTTTGATTTTTAATAACTATTACACAAGTATTATGTAAAAATATCCATGAGTCATAATAAACTTTGCAAAAGAATCGAGTAAGAAACATTTCTCAAGTTTTCTTGAAGTAATCTTGCAATGCACATAAAATTTGATGTCAAAGAAATAAACTCATCAAACATGTATATATATCTAAAATACTTTGAATTGCTGCATTTTTGATTATCTTGATATATTTAAACCGTTTTTAATTATAATATAAGAATTCAATAACTGTGAATACCCCTATTTAAAAAAAAAATTGAAATATTATATAAGCATGATCATCTACAAGAGTATGTCTGTATTTCTCTTATCTGGATAAAAGTAATGGTTAACATGAGGTAGATGGAATAAGTCTGACATATGAATTATTATAATATATGTATTTTGAGTTTATTTGTTCATTAATATTATTATATATTCTGAGTACTACAAATTTATGAGATGGTTAAAACTATTATATATATATATAAAATACATATTTTGTCATCCGTGAAAACTTTTAATAACAAATACTGAGTTTACTTGTCACAACCATATAACTCTGGAGGCTTGTTGACCTAATCAGTATATTGATATATAAAAGTTTTATATATATATATATATATATATATAACCGTGCAAATATTCGTTTTAACATATATATATATATATAGTTAAAATATAAAATTTTAATATGAATTAATATAAATTAATTAATAAATGCTTATTTTTAAATATAAATATAAATTAGCTAAATAATTCAACTTTTGCAATTAGATTTTAATTTACTTGAAATATGCTTGCATATAAAATATATTTTTTATAACTATATATTCAAATATTCATTATGCATATTTATAATTTCTTATAATTCTAATAAAGATATAAAAAATGTAAAAAATGTTATAATAAAATATTTGCTCATATTTTATTAAAGTTAAGAAAAATAATATAGTATAAACACAATTTTTATGAAAGTAAGATCAATTTACATATAAAAGGGTCAAGTAAGAATTAAACAAATTTTATTTATCAAATACAATTTTGTTTTTATTTTCATCCACAAAACATGGCGATTTCCTTTAACTTTGGAGAGAGAAGGGGGAGATCAAAATAGATTTTCTATCTTGAGTTTAATTTATTTAAACATTTAAAAAATAGAAAAAAATATGTAAAAATAATTAACTGCTTCAAAGGTCAAGTGACATTGGAATGGTAAAAGCTACAGATGAAGCTTGTGTTTGAAATCTTGAGTTTCACTTTAAAGTTAAAATAAACTACATAAAACAAAAATAATAGATTGGTTAAAAATTACTCAAAGAGTCATAAAATTTGTGCACTAAAAATATTATATTGAGTTTAAAACTAGAATCTTTAACATTTGAGTCTTTTCCAGTTCATTGAAAAAGCTGCACAAAACAAAGATCAAATACTATTACTAATGTAGAAGTAGCTGCCAATTTATTTATTTTTTTACTATAAATTGATAGGTCTGATATTGGATTATTAAACACTTATACTTTTAATAACTTATAAATCTCTATAATATTTATAATTCAAGTTCTTTTTTACAAAAACAAAATATAAAAAAATAGTTCATATCATTTAAATAGAATGTCTAAAATAACATTAAATTGTGACAAAAATAAACCCTAATGTGTAAGAAATACTAAAAATGAATTAAAAACTAGGTTAAAACATATAAAGACAAAACTTTATTTTATATACATATAGTAATTAGAAACAAAACATAAAAATTATGATATTAAAATTTTTAAAATATTTTTAAATTTAATAAAAAAAAAATATGTAAAAACATATTTCATATATCGAAAGACATAGCCCAGCCCTAATAAAACCATAATATATATATATATATATATATATATACACTAAATATATATATATATATATATATACACTAAAAATAAATCTTATCACAAATTTGATAAGGATTTTATTAATTAATTAAAAGTAAGAATATAAAACAACTAAAAAATTGAAAAAAAAAATTATGTAAACTTTTAATTTTAATAACATAAAATAAATTGAAATGGTTATTTTTAATTTTTATTTATGTTTTTATTTTCTTTTATAATAATGATTTTTATACTGTTAATGTTTCTAATTCAGTTGTAAAACACTGGTGATTTGACAGTTTTTATAAAGATTTTTTTTTCTATTTTTTATATAAACCCGGGTATCATTTTATGCAGTAGATAGCTTCCTCAGAAAATGTGCACAAAAGAAATCGCACAAAAATAAATGTAACTTACCTTTAAAAATGGGGGGATAGATGCTGTAATTTTCAGAATTCATATAAAAGCAAAGCAACAAGAAAAAATTACTTTGAAATTTGCATTAAAAAAATAAACAAATAAAAAAATTTCAAATATTTGAAAAAAATTAATACAAGACAAACTTTTTTTATTTTTTTATATTAACTACAGTATTTAATTTTACATTTTTCATATATATTTTAATCATTACTGCTAGTGTTCATTTGTAAACTGGTAAGAAATAAGATTCAATTTGATGTGATGTGATGTATTGTACTTTTCTTAAATGAAGTCAAGAATTTCTTAGCAATTATACCCAGAGAAACCTGTTAGCCACTTTATTTTTATTTGTGATGTGATGTACAAACTAGCACCACTTTCAGTCTTGTGCTGTGTTAATGGTTTTATGTTTCTATATTAAAAAAATGAGATCACCATCAAAACAAAAAGATTATACATTATCATTAATGAGATTCTTTTGAGTTTATAAAATCCATAAAATCTTCGTTATTTATTTTAAAAATCTATGATTATTTATTTCTATTATACCTAACAAAATATGTTTTAAAAGTTTAAAATTTTTGTATATTTATTGCAATATTTTTATATGTAAGTATAAATCTATTATTATTATTTACTTATTAGTATAAGTAGGTTGTTTTACATAGCAGCTAAGATTATAAATACAGCTTCAGGCCATATTCACATTAGCTGCTGATATAACGTTATATTTTTGAAAAAAAAAGTATTTCAAGTCAAAATAAGTTATTAATAATTTAAATTTCTTGATATTTAATAAATATGGTGAAATATGAAGGATATTAAAAAGAAACATGAATCGCATAACTTCAAAATCTCATTAAAATAATCCGCATAAAATGAGACCCAGGTGTATATTTTTTTTACTTGAAGTATTGAATATATAAAAAATAATAGTGACTTTATTTTTTTAGTCATAATATATGTAGAGTATTAAACTATATATAGAATAGATATACCAGTGGTCAGCAACCTATGGCATCCATGCTATGCTTGGCACATCAATGATTATGAATGGCACTCAAAATAAATTGAAATAGTAAAAAATATATATTTTAATTTCAGCATCTTTTTTTTTTGTTTGTTTTTACATTCAACATTGAATTTATGATTAAATCATTATTTATTAGAAAATAATACACTTGACTTCATTTAAAAGATATTTTTGTTTGCAAGCGAAAAAAATTCTACATATTCAAATTTTACTTCTGATAAAATTAAAAAATGAGATTGTAATCCAAATAAAAAGCTTATTGTGTTATCAATTGTAGAAAGCTGTTTTTTGGTAATTGAATGGTAAATAATCAATGCTCATTAGTGGTTTTTCTTTCAAAAAAGAGATTCTAATGGCATAGTGACTGAGAGATTCCCAAAATGTCCCACAAAAGACAAAAACATAATATTCGCTTTTTTCAAGACTCTTCAACAAATGAATATGAATTTATACAGCAAAAAGATTGTAGTGTGTGTATATTATGCTGTGAAAGTATTGTATGTCATATCTGTTGTGAAAGTATTGTATGTTGTACCTCAAGTGTACAAAGACATTATCAAAATAAACATGTGTTCATGTTTAAAAACTCAGAGAAGAAAAATAAAGCTGTAAAAAGAGCTGTTTCTGCGTTTAAGAAACAAACTAAATATTTTGGTCAAATAATTGGAACCCAAAATAAAGCCACCAATTGTACAATTGCCCATTGTGTGGCTTTAAAAGGCAAACCTTTCACAGATGGACAGTTCATCAAAGAAACATTTTAGAAAACAGATGAAATCTTATTCAGTGATCTACCAAATAAACAAATGATACTGTTTCAAATTCGAGAAGTACCAGCTTCTGCAAGATCACTTCAAAGACAAATAACTGATATGGTCGAAGATGTAACAACAAAACAAAACCAGTTTACAACAAGCTATTGCATTCGGTATTACTGTTGATGAAAGCACTGATATAAATGATGTGGCACACCTAGAAATAGTTGCATGATACTGTGACAACAGTCATATTTATTAAAAATTGTGGAACATGATATTTTCATTGCATTTTTCAATTATTTTGAAAGTCAGAAAATCAACATAAATAAAATATTTAGTGTTATTACTGATGCCAGCTATGCAATGGTCAGAAAGAAAAAGGGATTTGCTAAACTTCTTGAAAATCATATTAAACATTTTCACTGCATTATACACCAAGAAAATTTAGTTTAAAAAATCTCATCACAATGCTTGAATTCTGTAAATGGACACTGTCATTAAAATAATTAATTTTATAGTTTTTTATTCTTCATTAAAACACAGGCAATTTAAATCCCTTTTGCAAGAAATAAATAGCACATGTATAGACTTCCCTCTGTACAGCAATGTTCATTGGATTAGTCGAGATAATGTCTTGAACAGGTTTGTATCATGTTTAAAAAAATCAAGATGTTTTTTAATAAAAAAGAACAACATTATCCGGAAATAAATGGTTAAGACTGGTTAAGCAAATTGATGTTTCTGATTGATATAACTCAACACCTGAATAAGTTAAACTTGCATTTGAAAGGGAAGGGTCAAACAGTACTAGAATTTCTTGAATATTGGAAAGGATTTGCATCAAAATTAGATATATTTTGGTGTGATATTCTCACTAACACAGGTACTTTCCAAATGTAAAAGCCCATGCAAATCAATTTAGCAGTAACAAAGATGAACTTCAAAAATACATTAAAGCTCTCAGAAAAGAATTTTTCAAACGATGTGAAGACTTCAAAATATGCACACCTATATTTTCTTTTCTCATCAAACCTGACTTAATTTGTTTAAAGATAACTCCATTTGATTTATTTCTTTTTGAGTCAATGGATATTGATTGTTTTGAAATGAAATTTATCAAATTAATGTCATCAGAAATGTGGAAAATTAAATTTGTAGAATTGCAGAAAATTCTTGATGGAAACTATCTAGAAAAGTCGGCTGTCATTCTCAATTGTTGGATATTATTGCTGAAAGATTTAAGTCTTTGAAAAAAACTGCTTGTACTCTGCTTTTGGCATTTGGTTCAACTTACTTATGTGAACAAATTTTCTCACATATGAAAAATATTTTGAGTTCACAAAGAAGTTGCCTTACTCCTGAACATTCAGAAGTATGCATGAAGCTAAAAATGACCAATTACAACATATGTGACATTGAGCTCAAAGGGTATAAGGGCAATGTTCACATTAATTTATTTTAATAATAAAAATGGCTAATCATATTAGAATTTGTGATTTTTTTTCTTATTTAAATTATATATTTTGTATAGGTAAAAAGTTGTAATTTATAATTGGTAATATAATTTTTAATAAGCATGTCAAAAATTACAAATTTTAAAAAAGCTACTTTTCACATGATTCTAAGTATTTTAAAATATTGAATGACCAATAATATAAGATCCAGTTATAATGGACTTCAAAACTATATATTGTATAACAGTGTATATTATATATGTTAATATTATATATAACTTTGAAGCCCATTATAACTGAACCAATTTTGATAATATAATATAATATGGTTGGTAAAAATCATGTCAGCACGTGGAATAACATTGTAGCATAGGTTCAGCACCACACTACTAAAAGGTTGCTGACCCCTGGGATATACCATTCTTCAAAAGAGTCTTATATACATTTTGACCATGAATAAGAATTAAAATATTACAAATAATTGAAATCGAAATTATAAATATGAGTGTGAAATTGTAACTAATTAAAAATAAATAAATTTTTAGGATTGAAAAACCAAGTAATGTTATTTTTTAAGGTTTATATTTATAATCAAATTATCTTATCTTCATTGATGCTTAGTTTAGTTTTAAAATTATGAGAATCTATAAAAATGATTTATTGGAAATAAGATTTTAAATTTTTAATATTTTTTAATAGACTGTCGTTTATAAAAAAGAATTATAATACCACCAATATAATATTTGTAATAACTATTTGTAAGCTGCTGTTTATTTTTTTATTTTCTATAGGGTGTTTGATTTTTCTACTTATCCTAATATTCGTATAGTATGATTTTAATTTTGATACACTTGATGTCTGGCATAATAAATATTTACTCATGTCATATTAATAGAGCAAACTTCTTTCAAGTTAGTCAATATCATATGTATTGGATTAATAGTAGATATTTTTATTAATTTAGTTAGAGTTTTGATATTTTTAGCTATCTATTGGACTAACAAACATTTAAAAAGAACCTAAAAAGATTTTAGTCAAAAATATAGATTCTGCAATAATTTAATTAAGCACTTCAATTTCTGATATATTGAGCAGCTAATAGCTACTTTGTTAATGGTTTATTTCTGATCAAGGGCATATAAATAAGGGATTTTTTAAAATTCCATATTTGAATATGCAAGTTCAAATACCATGGGTCATTTTGAAACTGTTGGCAAAACTCCATAATGCATAAGAAGATCTAATCCATCTAACTTAATGAAAAGCTATCTAAAAAAAATTATTTGGGGTCTTATATTATTTATCATTTCATATGCCATATTATTTTTTAGTTGTTGAACATATTTGGTAAATAACCTGAAAAAGATCATGATTTTATATGTTTAAAAACAGAAACTACATATTGAGTTATTGAAAAATTTATCAGGTCTGCAAGAATTGCATTGATTATCATAAATCTGTAACTGTAATAAAGAAAAAAACATTTATAAGAATTAGTAAAAAACAAAAATATTATCTACTTCCCAAATTGAATGTTACAATCTATTTAAGCTGTTTATATAATAGCAATATCATATAACATAATATTAATAACAACAAGAAGAAGAATAAAATAGCTTTATTGCTTGAGAATTTATAAAAATTTTGAGTGCTGGAAAGGATGAAGCTGGGCTTTAATTTATAGACTTTTTGCCCTTGAATCTGCTTCTCTTCAACTGCACCAATTTTATTGGAAAAACATGTGACATCAATATACTTGATAGATTAATCAGAGTTATAGTCTAGATATATTTTGATAATTGGAAATTTTCAAATTTCTTTTTATTAACCTCTCAATGTTTTAGAATTGGATCTTTTTTTAAATTCTGTGTAAATATTTCCAAATGCAACTTAGATTAGTAAATTACTTTAAAAATTTGGCAAATACTGAAAATAATTGCAATAGAAGGAACTACCTCTGACTGAGTTATGTAACATAAAGAATGCCAATCTATATTTTAGCTCATAATTCTTATTATTTATTATTACATTTATTAAACTTTTTTATTTAATATTCAAAGATTGTTAAAACTAAGAATAATTTTTGAGTCACTGAATATATCAATAGTGATTTCAAATCGCTTTATCTGTGCATAAATTGGTATCATTCTATTTTTTGTAGTTGTTGAAATTATATAACATAGTGGGAAGTGTTTACTTTTGTTTCATTTACATATATTTAGAAGTTATAATTATTTATAATTTTTAGTTAGTTTCATTCAATTGAGTAAACTGAGATGTTTTTTTGTCTCTTGTTCATAATTTATTTCTCAGCTGAAAATTGAACCTAAAACTTAAATCTCTGAGGCCACCACATTTTTTCTTTTGTAAATAATTTTACTTTGTTTCAGGATTTTTCCATTCAAAATGGTATTTATATTTTAGCAATTAAAATATTTTTATGTTTCCACATAGTTCATCAATATCATTTCAATCATTATAAATTCACTTCAGAATAAAGACTTTGCTAAGTTTAATTCAGTTCTTATTAACACCTCCTTTTCTTTAAATAAGAAAGTAAAATTAACCTTGATCTGGTAGCACATATAAGATGAACCTCCTTTTCTCCAATATTACAGATGACTATTATTAAATTATAAACATAATATTGTCTTTACATTTCATACAACTAATAATAGCTAAATAATCATTTACTGGGATTACTTTTGAACAATCTAACCTATACAAATATTGACCCTGTTTGTAACTTTACTGGTCTGAACTTGAACCTTAGGTTATTTTCATTATATTTCTTCAGCAAACTTTCATACCATATCTTTTCATCTGAAATGTAGTCTTTTTTCCAATCTTTTTTTATTCTTTATGGATTTATTTAATATTTCAATTGTAAATTTATTATTATTTTTTAACAATATATCTAGTAACTATACTTAAGACACTTTTTATAGTGATATCTCTTTATTCTCTAACCCATGTATTTCAATTTTGATTATTCTTGCATCGTTTACCATTCTTTACTGCATAATTCTTTCTATATTTCTCTTCTAGTATTAATTATGTTTAAAAACAATTTTGATAATTTCAGTTGACAATGATTATATAAATTAAGATGATAATAACTGTATTTTTTTAACTATCTTTATTTCAGAATATCAGGTATATTTTTATTGTGAATGCATAATGTTTGTTCTAATTGTAAAATACTGTTATATATATATTTAATCAGTGTAAAAAAACTCTGAATCTTTAAACTCGGTAATTTTTTTTATTTCCAAACATGGAGTTTAGCGAATATATTTTGTATTCTACTTTGAAAAATATGACGATCGTGCTGAAAGGATTGTAATGGTCATTCTATTCCAATGTAAAAAAAACATATCTGCTGTCTCTATTTATCTTTAAAAAATAATACCATCCGCGATTTCTTGCTGGTTTAGCGCAGTGATTGAGTGACAAACTAGAATAGATTCCATTTCTAGTACTTTTCACATTCGAGCTTCTTATAACCATTCAAGCATTAGAGCCAGTTGCGTCCTTAAGGTCGGTCAATCGGGCGTATTCCTGGGGTACCAGGGGTTAGTGAGGCCTTGCACCGAGTTTTGTATGGATTTGCATTTAGCGCTGAAATATGATGACAACAATGGAGACATTAACGGAAATGGTCTCTATGAGAAAATCAAAGTGTTCTGTAACATTTTCTGTGAAGACAGGAGTGAATGTCTTAAAAAAAATTCACCACACAGGAAATAGACTTCCCAACTTAAGTAAAATCTTAAGGATTTTAATAACAATCCCGATAACCATTGCTGAGTCCGAACGTAATTTGCCAAAGCTTAAAATAATAAAATACTATTTAAGATCCATAATGGCATATATATATAAAAGAACATATAACCTAAAATAAAATATGGGACTTCTTAAATGCAAGAGAGATAATAGATAAATTTGCTAAAATTAAAGCACGGAAAATAAATTTATATTAAAATTTGTTTTTCTTTTATATTAATATTAACGTGTTATAAGTTAAGTATTATTATTTACATAAGAACAAATGTTGAATATGTTCCTTTATTGTATTAAAAATTCAAAATTTTATTTATTCATTCATTTTTCTATTTACCGGAGGTCCCATTCTATATTTGTGCCCGGGGCCTCAAAATCTAAAGGGCGGCGCTGATTAGAGCCATTCGATTATTTTATTTAGTAATTCTTAGAGATGAGAAATTGATGTAGATATACTCTATTATTATCAACAGCAATACTTCCTTTTATGAACTTGAGGTGTAAATATGTTGAGATATACTTTAAAAAAAATATTGATCTATTATGTATGTAGGTTAACGAACAGACACATGTTTTTTCTTTTCTTTTTTCGGGAACTTTTAAACAATTTTTTAGAGTTGTTCGTGACAAATATAAATAGCTTTATTTTCTTTATTTTTCTCTTTACTTTGTGTATTTGTATTTAAAAAAATAAATAAATAACTCTTGCTCTTTCGCATTAAATGTCCATTAATTTTATTAAAATGACAAATACGCCGTCTGCGCGGAGATGAAGTCAGCTTCGAAAGACCTCCCAACTAAAATAAAATATAAAAAAAAAAACAGATGGGTCTGCTACTTGTTTAAAGATTTTTCTATTTTCAGTTTTCTTCAAAATTCTTCCTACTATATTTAGAAAGTCAATGAAAACATTTTGACCTAATGGGACTAAAATAGCCCAGTTAATTACACTGAGAACGCAAATATTTCAGAAATAGGACATTTTCTTCGTCAAAAAAAAAATAGTTTTCTTGGATTTAAGAAAAAAAATTACAACAATTATTTTTACTTGTAAAACTATTTTTAGTTATTAGCAGAGCTTAATATATATAGACAAGACTATTTATTATTATGAAGTAAAACTAATAGCTGAATAGTGACAAAATATATGTAAAACATAAGGGGGAAAAGGATATAAAAGTCCAAAAGCAAATATATAAACAATAGACAATGAAAAGAACAGCATAAAGAGAGATGTAATAGAAATATTAATAATTTGTATTAGTCATTTATTATATTAGAGATTAAATGATAGAAATATTGTTTATAAATGAAAAATGCCAAAGTTAATCTATCCACTGCCTTCCAAAGACAAATTTTAAAAAAAATAGTAATAGAATTTAATCGAAGATATTACATCGAAAATAGATATAAAAAACTAAATAATGAAAAAAAAAGGTTTTAATGTTGCATGATCAAAAATTGCATTCACACATTCCACTTGTACGTATCAGTAATCAATAGTAGTATTTTTTATCAGGAATATACATCGATCTTTTTTTAAATTGACAATATTCAGATTTTAAAAATAGCGAAATACTTTTACATTCAATTTACAGATAAAATAACAACAGTATTTTTTAGAAAAAATCAATATAAGATAATTTTACTGTGATATACTCAAATGTTAAATATTCTAGGATAGATCCTCCGATGAAGAACATTTAAAAATCATAGTTTGGTCAATTAAATCGGAATTCTTGAGTTCTGCCTGCTACTTGAATTCCGAGAAATTACGTCCTCTCATTTAAGTGATCATACACTATTTATGTAGAATATATTCTAATTAATAAAATAGATTTTAAACATCTGTCTTAAGAATGATCGGGCCTTGACAACATGACAGAGATTTTGATAAGAAAAGGATGATACACCTTTTCTCTATTTAACTTTATATATATATACCAGTCTTAAGCATCTTGACCTGAAAGCTTCATTTTTCTCTGTCATGTTGTCAAGGCCTGATCGTTCTTAAGACAGCTGTTTAAAATCTGATTGGCTGTCTGAGAGGCAATGGTAGGCACATGTGAAAGACTAGTAACCTTTCAATTATTACTAATTTAATAACAACATGCGATTTAGACAAATGTTAATAAAGTAGAGTAAATAGCTAACATTTTGATACTATTCATTTTAGATAAATCCACAAAAGGTTATTAGGCTAGAATTATCGTATTATTCCTAACTCAGATATAAACTTTAAATCCAGTTAACCATACATATACTTTCTTTTTTTAAATTAACCATAAATATCTATATCATTAAGTATATATAGAAAAATAAAATCTAATTCTTGGAATCATCTTATAAACTATTACAATTATACCAATGTTTTGGCAAAATAATAGTTGTCTTTGATTAGTAAATAGACATACTCAATGATCACAGCAAAGGTATAGATGATTATTATATAAATAAGAATAAAAATTAATTACACCAGAAACAATCACAGAACTATTCAGAATAGTAAATTCAAAATTAAAACAATTAAAAGGATTACCTTTACACTCAATTGAAATCATTCAATTGTAATCAACACTGAAATTTAAAAAATCATACCAGAATCATACCTGAAGTTATGTGGATTGATTTCTTGGATTTAAATTTAGTTTATAGCTTTTATTGACCTACATAATTACATTTAAGTCATTTTAGCTTTTCTAAATATGTGTGGTCAATGCATTGTAATGAATAAATGTTTAGTGTTTGAAAAAATTTATGATGACAAATATCAGAGATATGAGGATTAAGTAGTAAAGATAAAATTGATACTTAAGTGCAATAGCAAACTTTACTCATATATACATATATATCACTAGACAAATTTTATATGATATTTTATAAATTTCTTAAGCATCAATAAAATATAAATTATGTCTTTAGGACTGAACAATATATCACTGCCTTTTTGGTTAATACTCTGGTCTTTTATTATAATTCCATTTTTATCTGTGGAGAAAAAACATTTTAAAATTCTTATTCATAATAATATTTTAGAAATAATATAAAGAAATAAAAATAAAAGAGTTTATAATCCAGACATTAACTTTTAGTTTTTTTGTAGAGTTCTTTTATATTTTAAAAATATAAGTAAGATAGAATATAGCAAGAAGTTGACATGCTCCAAAATCCTATAGGTAATGAATAACATTTTCTTATTCTATTTCTGATATTAATGTAGCCATTGTAATAATTTGAAGCCTCCATAGTCAGTAAAACCAATGAACTCTACAAGATGCATAAAATGAACTATTGATGTGCATGTTTTAAATGTTTTGTGTTTATTTAATGCTCTTTGTTATATTATATTATATTGCATGATTTATTAAGAGTGTGTTCAGTTATAAAAAAATCATTGTTTAAATTAATTAAGATTTTATAATAATAGTTTTTAAATTATAATAGTAAATATTTCATTAAAATAAATTATCTTTAAAACTTAATATTTTGTTGGTCAATTCTTTTACCACTAATTAAAGCAGTAATGCATTATATTATTCTTTTGATTGAACTAGTTGGAATTTCTTAGGTGCTGAGTTAGTTTGAAAGTGCATTATTTACTTCTGGTAATTAACTTGTACCTGGAATTCTCTCTGAAACAAAAAAGTGCTTTGAATGATAGGTGTTGAATTTTGCAGTTGGGAATATCTGGGGCCTTGAAATGTGGTCATCATTATATATCTTAGATATATAACTCTGGCTTGGTCACAAGTACCCTCCAGGTATTATGCTTCTCTACCTAAGAGGACTGTTATGAAGCAATATTCAAATTGCATTGGAGTAGATCGAATGTATAATAAATAATGGTATCATTTTTTTTGTATAAAAGTAAGTCTTACAATTTGGCTTTCACAAGTTGTTATTTTATTAGAGTAAAAATTTCATTCTAGATGTTGTTACTATTCTATGTGATCTAATATACGACCCAATTCAATATATATATATATATATATATATATATATATTGAATTATAAAGTTAGTTATATATATATATATATATATATATATATACATCTATTTCATATATAAATAACTTTATATAATAACTGGTTTTATTGATGGGCATAAATAGACTTCTCAAACTTTAGGAAATCAATCATAAACTATACATTTTTGTTGTTTTCCTGAAAGCTTGGGATGATAGTGTTTTAGTTATATTTATATGTTGGACTATTTTCGTCATCTATTATGGGTATTGAATATCTTTAAAAAAATTTAACTTGACATACATATTCCAAATACATTCAAATGTTATTAATAGCTAACAGGTTAGTATATGCACAACATATTGTGAGGTATTATTCTTCTCTCTTCTTCAGATGTTGCTGGTCTGACCAGTGGCAGTACTTGAATGGGAATCGAACCTGGACCACATGATGAAATTACTGGTAGCATGCATTTACTTTATGACAATAATTTTTATCTGGAATGAAGTTCTGTTAGCAACAGAAGTATACTTAATACTGCAGCAGTTGAATTGATCAACATTTATAGCTAACTGACAGGTATTATCCAGACAGTTATGTCTTAGATAAACAAGATTAAGGAATAAGTTACTTTTATAAATTAATAAAAATAATATTAATTCTATTAAACACAATAGTTCCTTTTTTTTTTTATTTTACATTCGTAAAATAAAATAACATAGGTTTACATTCATTTGATTATAGTAAAAAATATTTTTAATCAAACTTTATTCTTTATTCCTTTTATACAGAGTACACAATGGTGATTAATCTTCATCATATTTATAAAATAAATATCATCTAAATTTATGACTACAAATTATACATTATTTTTGTTAAATAATTAATTAATTTAACCAGCAATGTTTTTATTAGAATCAGACTAAATAATTTATTTCATTATCGTAGATATTGTTTTTAATTTTTAAATTACTTATTTAGCATATATGTGTAGAGATGGTAATCTGGACCAACTGATGATTGCTGGTTTAGCATGAAATACGTATATTGGTGATTATTTATCTTTTCAACATATGTGTGTTCAAGTGTATCAGTGTTATGAAATAGTGTGGAGAGTGGTGGGACATGTGAAAGTCTGTGCTCATACCCTGTCTATTACATATATAGACACAGGTATATATAAGCCTGTGTATTTCAGCTATTATTTAAATAAAGTATTAATTACTTACTTATGGACATCTAAATTTTTAATTATTTTCACCTTTATAATAATTTTCTATAAATAATTATGTATCTGACATTTTTTTAAATAAATAAGACAAATCTGTTTTTGCACACACACTATGTTATGTTTTTTTAAGTATCTACATAAAATATTTTTGTCTCTCTCTATACATATATTATAATAGAAGTTTAATATGATATAAAATCCATATAGGATAATTAAATACATTAAATATAGATTTAATCTGAATATATAATAAAATGACTGTAATTCTTCAATTATTAATAATGATCAAGATAAGTACTCATTCCTTTCAAAGTTCTGCAAAAAGTATACACTATATTTATTGTTTTATTTTCTGATCATCAATTTACAACTGTGCCTCTAATAGTTGGTTTAAGTATCTTTTTCATTGGTAGTTTTATTTATGACTTACCATCAATTGCATGTTATTTTAGAATGTCACTTCACAATTGAATAACTATCAATGATCATAATTAAGATTGGTTTTAAGTATAATTTTCCTAACTGTCTCACAGTAATTTAGGTTCCCAGATGATACTGTCTTATAGCTTATGAATATAAGAAATAACAAAGACTTTACTAAAAATAAACAAACAATAAGTAAAATAACATTAACAAGATGTTTTAAATGATATATATTAATAAATAATAGACATGACTTTGCACACATAGATTTACAATAGTACTACTGTATACACATATCCATGTGAATATTTTTTCTTATATTTAAATGTAAATGTTCTTAAGCCAGTGAGTAACTTGAAAATGTGATGCACAGAGTTTGGGAATGATTTAAAATATGTTTACTATTATCATTTTAAAGTGGATCATGTTTTATTATTATTTATTAGGATCACATTCATGGTTTTGAATAAGAATGTAAGATAAAGAATAAGATCGCATTTGTTTATTGAAGAATTTTATAGCAAGAACCCTGAGATTTGTTTTGATTAAGAAAAGTCTATTTAGCTTGTCAGATATGATTTAAATAAGAAAACATTATGTTAAGAAATAGAGATTTATTTTGATTAATAATTTTTTGATAGAAACTTGGATTTTGTTGAATCCTGCTGCATGGGATTTGCTTAGAGAATATTAGAACTTTCCCGATAATATGTTTTTGTTTGATATAAGCAGCATCAGAGCTAGAATACTCATTGTTGTTGTTGTTGTTGTTGTTGTTGTTGTTATTATTATTATTATTATTATTATTATTATTATTATTATTATTATTATTATTATTATTATTATTATTATTATTATTATGTTTCAACAATAATAAACTTTATTAATCCTTTTAGTTACGTAGTATTACAATGCCACTTAATTGTATCTAGATACATGTGTAATCCTATTATTGTCACAGTTCAATTTTGAGTGTTACAATATTCACTTTTGTTAAAAGTACATATCTATATAGACATTTGTAAATGATTCTATCCACTTTGGAAGTAAGTGTCAATTAAGCATATTATTGTCAAAAAAGAGCACAATCTTGACCATACTTTCTTTCTTAGGAAATAGGAGATTAATTTCATCATTGTTTTTTAATTTCAAATCTCATGATATATCATGAAAAAGACATTATAATGGTATATGAATGTTTTTTCTCACAGCCTTTATATTCTAGGTTATCATCCAAACACAAAATCCCATGATCATATTTGTGATCATTAAAAACTTACATAGTTTATTCATAAACCAGAAAATTCATTCTTTATAACTTTGCTGCTTGTCTGAACAGGGACCAAGTAGCTGCATAAATATCTGGGTTGGTGATCTGCTTGTCTCTAACTTGAAATTTAATCAACTTGAATTTTAATCAACTTGAATTTTAATCAACTTGTTCTCAAATGTGGCTGGATACCTTCTAGGGTTATTACCCAATATAAAAACACACCTAGTGCACCAGAGGTGCATATAAGATGAATGTCATGGTCCTTATGGCTGGTACAGATCTGCCTTTGTAATTTGACCCAATTTGCACCATTAAAGTGTTTTGTTTTCTGTATTTCTTCCACAGAATGCATCTAGTCTGCTCCATGGCCTTGCAGTTGAAAATTATGTGCTGTAAAGTATCCTCAGTCATAAGGCAAAGGCCAAAGAATGGATCAACTGACCTGTACATTCTTCTGTGATGTAAAAAAAATTTAGTAGGTAAAGCATTCAAATTCATTTTGATTATAAAATCTAACAACTTAGGTTCTAGTTGGCATCTTTTGTATTGCTTGATCAGACATTTGTTTCCTATTTTTAGTATTGATGGGATATCCTTATTGTAATTATTTTGATGTATAAACTTATATATTTTCCAATATTTATACTTTTTCTCAAATTGATCTGGGATTGTTCTCTTTCTCCTGCATTGGTAGATGGTGACTCATCATCATCATCATCATTGTTATTATTATTATGATGATGATGATGATGATGATGAAGAGGTCATCTCTTCTCCTATTCCTCTAGTTACAATATATATACCACTTAAGGAAATATAAAAAGGTGCAAGTTAGAAATGACAAGGCGAGTTCAAAAACGAAATATATGAATAAGAGAACAAACAGATGTTATTAATATCTTTAAAATAAGTAAAAGGCTGAAGTGGGCTTGGGGTGGACATATTGCTAGAAGAGATGATAATAGATGGACCGTTTAAATCTTAAATTCGTTCCAAGAGATTTTAAAAGACCTAGAAAAAGACTATATGTGAGATGAATGTGATGTGGAGAAGAAAGGCTAGAAATCGGATAAGATTAATTAAATTTGGAGGGGCCTTCACCCTGCAGTGTATTGACAATAATTGAAAATGATAATTATATATATATGAATTAAGTCTATCATTTTTTAATTTATTCTCATTATAAGCAGAGTAAAAATAAAAAAAGAAAATAAGACACAAAATAAAAATAGTAATATACTAAATAAATTTTGTTGAAGATTACACAAACCTATTTATGAATAACCAATATGTCCTCGTAATTTTCTCACTCTAACCCATTATTTTGTTTATTTGATATTTTGTATGCTGTTTAATTTTCTTTTTTTTTTTAAAAAAAAAATCTTTATTTGCACAAAAAGTAATATATACATTGTAATATAGAGTTCATGTTTACAATCATGTCTGACACATTAAAGACTAATTAGTTATTAAATTAGATGATGATTACAAGATTAAAAGTAAAATTTTATGTTATGTTACTTATCGGGGATGATTTAATTTGGCATATAGATCCCATGGCGTGTAAAGTTTGAATGTCATGAATAAATAATATGCATGGCTATTTTTAAATATTTAATTGACTCCATGTTTGCTGCAGCAATTTTTTTCTTTCGTCCAAAGATTATATTTCAATTTCCATTATGCATTACCTTATTTGATCTTAAGGAGTCACTGCCCAATTTTATCTTTATTGACTTGCTTCTATTTTTCATTTTTCTTCTATTGTTTGCTTAATTATTTTTATTATTAACATCTATATTGGGTAATATACGGTGAAATATTAGCAACTGTTATTTATAAACGAAATAACTAAGTGACAAAAAAAATAATCATAAGCAAGTCATTTATACATAATAAATAATCTGAATGCCATTTATTTTAAATATAAGTCGATGACGACTTAATAGCATCTGATATATATATATATATGTGTGTGTAAGGAAAGGATGATAATATTTGATCGAGCTGACGCGCAATAATATATATACACACTCTTATCCATCCATTTCCATTACAATAAATATGAGAAATTTTACTTAATGTTATTTAATTTTTCTATTAACTGATAAAACTGATTAACTTATGCAAATTAGTCAAAAGTAATTAATTAATCAATGGTTTAATTACCAGTTTAATCACATAATTTAATTTTTTTTTCTTAAAGTTTACTATTATTTGTACATAAAATCTATTATATTAAATATTCTACTAGAACTAATTTACTCTATTAATGGCACTTTGTGACGTAAATGAATAAAACATAACTGGGTCTAAAGCTATATAAACAATGAAGTTGAAACAAAAGTCTCCTATAAATAAATTGGACGTTGGAAAAAAATTAATAATTAAATAGTACGACAGTAAATTTTTAAATAACACATGTGCTTCGTAATTTATAGCA
Organism: Epiperipatus broadwayi; assembly: GCA_028023455.1. Taxonomy (NCBI): domain Eukaryota; kingdom Metazoa; phylum Onychophora; class Udeonychophora; order Euonychophora; family Peripatidae; genus Epiperipatus; species Epiperipatus broadwayi. Next base: position 6,137,774 of record JAQFVV010006237.1, read on the forward strand.
AAAATATGAAAATAAATTATGCAACATATATAGTTCAATATACGGAATATACCTGAAAGGTAAATTTAGTTACTAAGGTAACAGATGCACTTTATTGTCGGTGGTAAACTGTCATTGCAAATTATTTTTATTATATATATATAAATAAGATGTAAAAAAAAAAAATGATAAGTAAGATGTATGACAATATTGAAATAGGGCGAGCGCACTGCAGAACTCAATACCTCTTCTTCTTTTCTTTCTCTGCAAATAAAATGATATGAATAGAGTGTTAAATAAATTAAGCAACTAGTAGATAAATAAGCATTTTGTTTTCTCCCCCATTTTTACCCTCTTATTGCAAATACCAAAACTCTATTTAATGATTTATAATTGAATATTTGAAAGAGTTAGATATGGGTTTGATATCAGAAAGTAAAATCCTAAAGTTGATTGAAATCAATGATATAAAACAATATATATATATATATATATTGTAACTAATAAAAATATAAGAAATATATTAATAGCTACACTATCTACAAGCTTTGGGGGGAAATGAGAGATATGAACTAGTGTGCTTTTAAGCATTTTTCATATAAGTTTTTATTCTAAGATAATCTTCATTGAAACTATTGTTCAAATAATTAAAACATAGATTAACAATTGTGTGTAAATGTGTATGCTTATACACTATATATATATATATATATATATATATATATATATATATATATATATATATATATATATAATTATTCAAAACAATACAATAATTAATACAGTAACAATATTTTAAACAAATATATACCAATTTAATAGAAGTACTTTCAACTATCTATGTAGTCGTTGTCAACTAGACTCAAATTGTATTAGAAAAAACCGTTACAAATGTAAACAAAAGTAATACGTCATACATCAATTTTCCCACAATTCATTAATTTTTATATTGGCTGCCTGTCTATTTATCAACTGTTGCTTTTCACTTTTTATTAACATAGCTTCTTTAATTTTGCGTTTATTATTATTTCTTTCAATACACAGAATTTTAACTTTATTAAAATCAAAATCAAAACCATAATTACATGTTACATTATGATCAAAAAATACTGATGGTGATACATCATCATTTCTAACATTCTCTTGTCTTGATTTTTGCACTCGTTTATATAATAACAAATGCTCCCTTGATCTTTTCTCCAATGTACATCGAGATTCCCCAATATATGCCTTTCCACAAACACATAGCCATTTATATATTGCACAACTTTGATTTAAAATACTACACCTATTTTTTGAATTATTTATTAATCTATTTAAATTAGGAGTAGTATAAAATGCAACTCGACATATATTTTTATATATCTGTTTTATAAATTTAACCTGTTCATTACAAATAAATGGTATTGATATCCAAGTATATTTTATTTTATCAATATCTATAGCATCTAAAATATTTAACATAAATGTATTTATTATGGATTTGTTAAATGTTGGATATGATCATAAATTAATTTATAATATTGTTACTAAGTTTAATAATAATAGAAATATTTTAGATGCTATAGATATTGATATGATTTGAGTAGTTATATTGTTTGTTTATTTTATTTTCCTAAATATTGTTTAATAAATACTGTACTTAAAGAAATTTCAAGATTATGAAAGATAAATTAGAAGAGTTCATGGGGGATTAAGACTATAAAGAAAAAAGGTATGACAATACAATAAGTGATAATTAGCAATGTTTTTTATATTGCTTTTGCACACATTTGGAATAAAATATAAAAACATATAGATTTAATTTATCATCAGATTGATACATATTTTAAATGTTAAAGCTACTAAATACACAATATTTATTAATATTAAAATTATTAATTTTATTGAAAACCTCAGTAGAAGAAGATACAAAATGATCACATGCATAATCTTTTAAAAATTTAATCAAAAATTTAAATTTTTTATCAATCCCCCACCTTTTAATGTAAAATTAAAAATACAGCTTTTAGGAAAGTAATCTTTATGATATTTAATTCTCTGACACTGTGATACATTTAATAGAAATTCATATTACAAACAAAATAAATTCTAAAGAAATCATTTCAACTTTGCAAATATTGAAAAAAATAAAATCTTTTTATTGACACTTGAGTTTAAAGTATAAATGAATATATATATTAATATATGATAAATTTGTAAAATTTATAAATATTAATTTTTTTAAAAGTTTTTAAGAATATTAAATTACTAAACATCACATGATCACCATTCTTTATGATTACATAAGCTGTTAATACAGAGGCAAAGCTGTCTGTATAGTTGCACCACTCAATACAAGCCAAACCAATGGATGCAGAAAAATTTGGGTATAAAATTGCTATTGAGTGCCTACTAATCCAATTTCCAAGACCAATTTCTAGCTTGTGTCTCTTATTAGTGAGGAAGCTTGGATCTGAAAGCACTGCACTTAGAGCTTAGAATCAAATATAACTCCCCAGTAAAAACCTTTTACCTTTTTAGTTAACTATAACACTCTGAGTCTGAAATAAAAATCTAATAATGTTTTCAATTTAAACTCATTTGTTTTTATAGTCGTATAGAACTGAACTCAGTCCAGCATCTATACATGTTGGTGTTTTTGATTCTTTAATAACCACAGTCATCATAATCATATTGGTCAGGATATTTACTAAATTACAACACACCACATGATCACCATTCTTTATGCTTATACAAGATGTTAACACAGAGATAAAACTTTCTATACAGAAGTGTTACTCAGTGCAAGCTTAAGTAATCAATGGATGCAGGAAGCTTTGTGCATAAAATCCCAATGTAGTGCCTACTCATCCAATATTTTCTGACTAGCTTGAGGCTTTCAGATCAATAGGATCCTTATAGATGACAGCCACAAGCTAAAAACTAGTCTAGAGATATTGAATAAGTAAGCCCTAGATGATGATTTTATGCACAAATATTCCTATATCTATTGATTAGTTTACTTCTCATTGAGGGACTCTATTTTATGGAGAGTTTTGTTTCTGTTTTAACAGCTTGCGTAAGCATAAAGAATAGTGATCATGTTATGTTTAGTGATTTAATACCAATCCTGCATAATAGAAATATGCTGAATGTGGTTATTAAAGAACCAAAAATACCAAAATATATAGATACTGAACTGGGTTTAAATCTATATGACTATACAAGTAAATGAGCATTGTGTTTTTTTATTTTGGGCTCAAAGCTTTATAGTTAACAAAAATTTGGAAGATGACTGGTTGAGAGACACATTAGAGCCTGAGATCTAGGTATGGTATTTTCAGATACAAGCATCCTCACTGATAAAATCCATAAACTAGAAATTAGTCTGGGAACTTTGGATGAGTAGGGACTAAATACAGATTTTATGCACAAACCTTCCTGAATCCATTGCACTAATTGGTACTACTGCATGGAGAGTTTTGCCTTTGTGTTAATAATTTGAGTGTTGTGATGACTTGCGTACCTGACTTCTGCAATTAAAAATTATCAGTTTATGTTTTTAAAAAATAAAACATATACATATAAATATAGCTTTACTTCTCACTATATGTAAAATATATAATTGTTAATTAGAGAAGATATTAATTAGTATTAAAGTTTATCGGCTTAACGTTTTCGAGGATCCATGCCTCATATTCATAGCCTTCATAAAATGTATAATAAAATATGCAAATACAAATATTCAAATAAGCTAGTATTACGTAGCCCATTTCTTCGAGATCTCGAAGCAAGTATCCTTTCTATTAATGGCATGGATGTTTCCATTGATGTAAAATGCCTCCTTTATTTTTCTTTTGTGATCATTTGATTCTGAGCACAATATTATGGGATTGGCAGGTGTGAAGTTGTGTCCAGATTGTTTAGCATGCTCCAAGAATACAGAGGGCGTGTTGCTGTTTTTCTGAGCTCTGTTAAATGTGTAAATATGTTAACCCAGTCTAGTATTGATTGTAGCTTTTGTTTCACCATAATATATAGCATGGCATCCAGCCTGAGGGCAGGCAATAGAGTACATCACGTGTGGGGTGAACGATCGATCAATGTGGTCTTTAGAGTTGTTAAGCAATCTATTAGAATTAGGTGGAGTTCTAACTGCTATGTTAAATTTATCGTTTAATGCTTTCATTAGTTTGTTAGATATTTTAGTAATGTAGGGGATTGTTATTCTAGGTAGATTGGTGTGAGGTACATTATTGTTTATTGTATTATTAAATTTTATGATTTTATTTTTAATAGCTTTGAATTTGAACCCTGTTGCCAATAGATCTTTAATATAGTTGTTTATGTTTTCTTTCCTGTCTGCTTCATATTTACATAAATAAAAGTTTCTAAACAAAAATGCATTAAGGCCAGCAAATTTATGCGATGCAGGTGAGTTAGAGTTAGGGTGGATACAGCTGCGAATTTCAAATGGTTTAACAATCATTTTGTAATCTATTAAGTGGCGATTTCTCGATAAAGAGAGGTCAAGATATTTAAGTTCTTTATTATTTTCATATGTGATGGTGAATGAAAGTTTGGTTAAGTTTTGTAAATCACGTAGTATATTTAAAGTATTATCTTTAAAGGTTATGATAAAGATATCATGTATAATTATGATTTTTAATAATTATTATACAATCATTGTTCAAAAATAGTCATGAATTTTAATAAACTTTGCAAAAAAAAATCAAGTTTTTAATTTTTATAAAAAAATTTATTGAACTAAACTTCAAAGTATATAAAGTCTGATAACAATAAACAAAATTCATTAAACTTTCCCAATCTTGTTTAAACTTTTGGAAGTCCATTGCATATGTAAATATCCTGATGCTTTAATATATTTTAGGGATTAAAATATAAATTTCTTGCTATGAAGTCCCTCACTTTGATAAAAATGCTTAAGATTGAAGAAAATTATAGAAAAAAAAGTGTTTGTATTTAAAAGTAAAATATGAATTGCTAACTACATTTGTCAAGGCTCAGAATATTTAAAATCAAAATTTACATTACAAGAAAGTATGATGGGAAAATCAACAAAATCTTTAAATTATTTTCATGTGATCTATGAACTTTGATAAATTTCTATATTAGTCAGCATTGTTGTGGAAAAAGTTTTGTAGTTTCTAATTAATCTATTAAAAATAGACATTTTTATAAGTTAAATTTATTATATACAGGAATATAAAAACTGCTAAAAAACTTTTAAAAACTTAAATATTAGTAAGAAGTTTTTATTTAAGAAGAAAATATTTTTATTTAAAAGTTCATACTTTGAAAGATGTTTTTTTTAGAATTTGTCATTTTGAAACAATAGATTGTTGAATTCTAGATTGTTGAAACTGCCTTATAATAGCAATAATTTATAAATATTTTTATTAAATGTAATTATGCTTCAACATGAAAATCATTAATTTAATCCAAATTATATTTCTTTGAATTATTACAATATATTTTAAATAGATAGTAAGAATGAATGACTTTTTAAATTATTATATGTATAAAACCATGAAATGTCATATGATCACCATTTCATAAGTTTACACATGCTGTTACTAATATTACCAAACTCTCCATAGAGTAGTGCCACCAAGTGTAAATCTTTATAATCAATGGATGCAGAAAGGTTTGTGCATAAAATCCCTATCTAGTGCCTAGCACCTCCTCATCCTCTATTCCCAGAGTACTTTCTAGATTGTGGCTTTTATTAATGAGGAGCCTTGGATTGAGAGCATTGTACCTATATCTTGTGATGCAAACCTCAAGCAACCATCTTTTTTCTATTTTGTTAACTAAAAATTCTAGAAGCCTAACATGAAAACACCATAATGTTTCCAACTCAAGCTCATTAGCTTATATAGTCATATATATCTGACTAAGTTCAGCATCAATACATTTTGGTGGCTTTGGTTTTTCAAAAAACCACAGTCACCATTATTCTGTGGGCAGGATAGAATTTTATACACAAATCTTTCTGCATTCATTGATTACAAAATTTTACACATGGTGACACAACTACATATAGAGTTTGGTATTATTATTAACAGCATGTATGAACATATAAATCTGTGAACATGTGCTCTTTTTATGGTTTTACACCTATTCTGATGATTGGATAATGATGACTTTAGATTTTAAAAAACAAAACATATCAAATTGTATAGGTGCTGAACTGAGTTCAGATCTGTATGATTGTATAAGCAAATGAGCTTGGGCTGTAAGTATGCTGATTTCATCTTTGCCTACTAGCTTTATAGTTAACCAAATAGGTAAAAAGTAACCACTGGAGGGTTGCATTAGATCCTAAGTTCTAGGTGCAATGCTCTCAATCCAAGGTTCCTCACTGATGAAAGCCCCTAGCCAGAAACTAGTCTGAGGATGATTGATGAGTATGCACTAAATAGGGATTTTATGCACAAATCTTTCTGCATCCATTGAGTACAAAGGCTTGCACTTGGTGGCACTAATGTATGTAATGTTTGGTACTCTTTTTATACAATATGTACTGATATGGAGTATAAACATAAATTTTAAAAGGATAACTTTATTAGCTGAAATATGAATTATTTTAAATGCTATTACATTTTTAAAATATTGTGTGTTTTTTCTACTATTAACATCAGTGTGGTAGAAGCTATTCTCCTGTTGAATATTGTTGTCATATATAATTGAATAAAAATAAAATAAAAAATTCCTGAATTAATAAACATTAAAATTATTGTCTTTTATTACTTAATAGAAGTTTATTTACTTATTCTATATAATTAGAGGATAATATTCCTGGTTATTTAATGAACAAAACATTCAGATGTATTTATTATCTTTGAATTATATATATATTTGAAACATGAATGCTTCTAAATTAATGTCATTCAAATGTTATAAACTTAACCTGTTTTTATTATAAATTTCTGCTCCTTACTTATTATTGTTATTATCCAACAGTCTGCTCTACTATAAAATAAATTATTTTTCAAAGGAATAAATCTTGAATTTTTTTATCAATATGTGCTTTTCAAAAGATACAGAGTAATTAATATAATACGATATAAAAAAGTTAAGGATGCATTAATAATTGTATTTATTTTGAAATATATATTTCACAAAACAAAAATGGCCATAATTTTTTATTATGCTAGTATTACATAAAAATTTATTGCTATTGTTAATTTTTAAATGCTTTGTTTGTAGTTTGCATTTTTCTTTGTTTAAAACTGTGGAGACATCTTCAATGTTTTCAGAATATTTTTTACAGTGACTGTATTCAGTTGAAGGGTTGAAATATCATAAATGAAGGATTTATATTTTTTTATTTTACTTGGTAACAGGTATAGTTTGAAGTCTCAATATTTATGATGATATAATATGATATATATTTTCTTTATTTTATTTTATGCATTGTTATTGGATATAATTTTATAAATTATTTATAACTGGATTTACCCAAAGTTCTCAGAATATTTCCATTTTATCATGTTATATTTTAAGTGCTATATTTGATCTTTTTATGAAGATATTTATTTGAATGTATATGCTTATAATAAACATAATTTGAAGCGGATGTATATTTTATTGATTATTTTTGTGCCATAATTTATTTTATTACACATATTTGGCAATAATTATTTACATTATCAGCTTTACACATCAGTGTGTTGTAGTATCATTTAAGAGATTTAGCATTAAGCTCTCTCTTGTTCATGATGTATATTCCTATCTTGCCAGGATTTTCAAAGTGATCATAGCATTGTCTCTCTCTTATTATATATTTTCTAAGAATTACATCATTTTTAATCTCATGTTTAAGCATAAAATGTTTCCTTTAAGGCAAATGTTAGTAATTCATTATAGTTTGATAGTTCATTCTTATAGTTATATGTCTATATATAAATTCCTAGCTTATAAATTGTCCTTATAAGTAGGTGTTTTGTTTCTTAAGTTCGTACCACACTTGCTTTTTTCTTGCCATGGTTTTATTTATTATGTATTTTTGTATAAAGCCATGAGTAGCTCTTCATGTCATAACTTTATCTTGGCAATCAATACATTTTGTGTGCTGAGGTAGGATATCTTATTTTTCAATTGCACTCTTAGTTAATGATAGTGTAGGGGGTTATTGACTTGATGTGTACATCTTGTTGCAGTGCTTTGCTAGCATTTCAGGTAAACATTTAATTTAGAAATTAGAATTATATTTTTGGCATCAACAAATAATATACATCTCCTTAAACAATTATTTCACTGCTGGATTGGTAAGTGATATTTGAAAAGAATTAAACACATTTATACGGGATAATATAATGGAATGGTTTTGCTTTAAGATTAAGAACATTATAATATTAACATTGCAAAAAGATTCATGAATCAATTAGTAACATTTTTTATTTAATATTTATTTATTATCTGTAAACTGTATGGCTATAATTTTACCTTTATGGTGAATTGTATAATAAAAGATTCAAATGATTTTTTCTGATAATATTGTAGATACTTAAGTTTTGTATGTTAAGTGAATTTATTATTACATAAAATGTTATTTTGTTATTCATTTTCTTTTTATTATTTATCATCATTCATACATATAATATTCAGAAATCTAAATATTACAATATTTATTATAAATTTATCCTTACTTAGATGTATTGAGAGTATATGAGCATATCTTATTTGATATAAGTGTTACTTTGTGAAAATTGCATTTCAAGTGTAAAGAAGCATCTAAGAAATTGATTATTTTATTTCTCATTATTAAAGGATCACTATAATCAATTTTCTGTGTTAAAAGGTCATTGATCTGAATTTGCACTGAAATCATTTTATTTCATTTAGAAAATTGTTTTGATTATTCATCATAGATTTAAATGATAAAATTACTTAAGTTAAAAAAAGTACTTATATGGGATTTATTAGAGGTACGAGTGACCATCCACTCATTTTATCTGAATGCTTTTCTAATAAATTATTTTATTCCAAATTAAGAAAGTATCATGTTTATTTTTAATAATTAAAATTATCATTGTTATTATTGTAATCTTGGTAAAATATTATCTTCAGAGTAAGAATATATCTCAATATGAAATTACTAGGATCTCATTCTTTATCTAATAATCATAAATTTAAAGAAAAAATAAAGTTCACATTAATTAAATTGTTGTTTAAGAAGATCCTGAAATATTAATTTACAAAAGAGTGTTAAAGAAATTACTTTAATTCAATGGAACATCATAGTGGTAAGATATAATAAAGTATGCTTTTATTTTATGAAAAAAATATTTGTGTATATGGTCATGTTGATAGAATAAATTGTTATGATTGTAAGATGTGCTATAAAAAGAAGTGTTGTAGGTAAAGTTTAAATATAATGCAACCTTTTAATGACATATGCTTCTGGTAATAAAATCTGTAATAATTTATAAGAATGAGTATTAGAAGTTTCCTGCTCTTAAATTTTACTAAATGTTGCAATTTGCTTTAATAATGCTTAGTCATTATTGTTATTCTTTACACATATTATTCTTATTATTATAGCATATGGCATTTAATAACCCATCTGAGCTTAGCCAATAGTGTTATTATTTTTGAATTAAATCTAGTGATTTATTTGTCTATTTTATTAGTTACATATTTTGGCTTGCCCAATCTGTTGGCTATTCTGGAGATGAGGAGATGTACCAGTTGAGCATCCTGGTTATGCATTGTGTTTTGCCATCTGTTGACATTCACTATCTTTTTAGATGATATATATATATATATATATATATATATATATGAAAAACAAAAACAAGTTTTATATACATAAAAACTTGCTATCGCTTGTATTAATGATCAATAGATGGAGCTTTACCAAGACCTCCAAACAAGCGTATTTGTTTACATAAATGTCAGAGTCAATATTCACTGTCTTTTTCATTTTGCTCCACCCTCAGATCAGCTGATTTCAAGCTGATTTGCTCTCATCAGTGAGGAATAGAATTTAGAAACTAGACCTAAATATTAACTCCAAGCGTTTATGCAAAACATTTCTATCAGTTTGCAAGCATGAATTTTTTAGACACCTAAATGTCTTCAAACTCAACCTATCAAACTAGATAGCTATATAGGTCTGATATCAGTTCAGATTCTCCACATAGTGAAAGCTTCTGCAATCTATATCATTGCAAGAAAACTTTAAAGGTACATTTATGAAAAACAAAAACAAGTTTTATATACGTAAAAACCTGCTATCGCTTGTATTAATGATCAATAGATGGAGCTTTACCAAGACCTCCAAACAAGCATATTTGAACTGATATCAGACCCATATAGCTATCTAGTTTGATAGGCTGAGTTTGAAGGCATTTAGGTGTCTAAAAAATTCATGCTTGCAAACTGATAGAAATGTTTTGCATAAATGCTTGGAGTTAATATTTAGGTCTATTTTCTAACTTCTGTCCCTCACTGATGAGAGCAAATCAGCTTGAAATCAGCTGATCTGAGGGTGGAGCAAAATGAAAGAGACAGTGAATATTGACTCTGACGTTTATGTAAACAAATACACTTAAACGAAGTCTTGGTAAAGCTCCATCTATTGATCAATAATACAAGCGATAGCAGGTTTTTACGTATATAAAACTTGTTTTTGTTTTTCATAAATGTACCTTTAAAGTTTTCTTGCAATGATATAGATTGCAGAAGCTTTCACTATGTGGAGAATCTGAACTGATATCAGACCCATATAGCTATCTTGTTTGATAGGCTGAGTTTGAAGACATTTAGGTGTCTAAAAAATTCATGCTTGCAAACTGATAGAAACGTTTTGCATAAACGCTTGGAGTTAATATTTAGGTCTAGTTTCTAACTTCTATCCCTCACTGATGAGAGAAAATCAGCTTAAAATCAGCTGATCTGAGGGTGGAGCAAAATGAAAGAGACAGTGAATATTGACTCTGACGTTTATGTAAACAAATACGCTTGTTTGGAGGTCTTGGTAAAGCTCCATCCATTGATCATATATATATATATTAGCAATCTTTATATGTAAATTATGTGAGAGGAAACCAATATTTGAGACATGTGCTATTGGTATTAATTTTCTCTCACATTATTTACATGTAATAAAAAATAGAAATGAGGAATTTATATCCATGTAAACTGAAATAACTTGTAGCTTTTGAAATTGCTAAAAATCTATCAATAATATTAATTGATATTCCCTAAGGCTAAACAGGTTTTTCATTAATTCAAAATAGAAAAAAATTAGTCAGCAAATCTACTAATTACCATAAAAAAAAAATTTAAATATACTTTTTAAGTGAAACAACAGTTTCAATCCTTATACAAAATATCTCTTTCTCCTAATAGTGAATACCACATCTTATTTCAATCATATTTTTATTTTTACACCAACAAATCAAAGCTCAGTTGGTAAATCAGAATAAAATGGAAAATTTATGTTTTGCCTAATAACATATATGTATTATATGTTGAACAACTCTGAATGTGTAGAATTATATAATCTAATTATTTGTTATACTAACAAGGAATACTGTACAATTAATTGATTTGTCTGAGAATTACACATTTGAGTAAATTTCTTTAATTTATCAAGATTGAACTTAAATCTCTTTAGTCTTGGTAGGATAGATATCTGTGTTTCAAACTTTTGTCCAGATTTTAGAAATTTATAGATATTCATTATTTATACATATGCATTTTAATATATAAGATATATATAGCATATTGATATATATGTATATATATATATATATATATATATATATATAATACAGATATTTCAATATGTATATACAAAATGTACACACACCATTGATATAATTTTATTAGTATACCTTTACCTTGCTTAGTGAAGGCAATTGGTTCACAAAACTTATCAATCATCAAGAATGTTCAATAAAAAACAAATACTTATAATGGTTTTCTATGAAAAAAATTTGGTTGGTTACTCCAGCTAAAAATTACATTATAAGCTATTAACAAACAACTTAATCTTGCATATATATAGTAATTAAAAAACCCTTAATATACTTTATGGGCTTGTAATTGTAAATTAGCAATCAGGCTAATGCACATGTGCTTTACATATTTTAAACTATATGTAAATAAATACTCACATTCTCAAACATTTGGGTAGAAAAGATAGATGGATTCATTCTATTTCTTCATAAAGACTTTATATTGTGTTTGAGAATGTGAGTATTTATTTACATATAGTTTAAAATCTGTAAAGCGCAAGTACATTAGCCTGATCACTAATTTACAATTACAATTTATCAACATAGCACTATATAAATAAATACTTTATTTTATATGCTTGTGTAAAGAGTGATATGTGTATTATGCAAATATGCATATAAAACATGTATGTGTGTATAATAATGCAACTTAAATCTATGTAAAAAAGCACTTATCTTAAAGTTGTAATAATTCATTCATAAATCATATCTAATTTTCTGAATCATCAATTGCTTAATCTAAAGACCATTGTTAACTTCTAAATCCTTTGATGATATTGGGAATTTTTTGTAGGAGTGCAGTTTAGAATAGATGCTCAAAATGCTTCTTGGAATTTTTTTATATGGAATACCATGACTTCATGATTTTGGAAAGTTTTGATATACGTACAATGGTTTGAGCACTTTATTCTATTTTGTCTTGGTTTTTAAAAAAAGTGGTGATGGTAAACATGGAAAAACCCATAGAAGTACAGATATCATAATTTCATTCTTCTGTTTTCAATCAACTTAAAACATATATTTCTATCTCCAAGCTTGGAGACATTCTTGACTTTTTTTTAGTCATATTAGGTGTAGCCATGATTTTAATTGAAAATATAAATAGAATTTCTAGAAAAACAATGCAACTTTTAACTGTACAAAAGTACTGCAAAATGAATAAGAATGTAAAAGTAAACTAGCAGTTAACCATTTTGGGTATTTTTCTGTGCAACTGTTTCATTTCTTTTTGTGCTAAAAAAAAATTCATACTGAAGTTTTTTTTTTCAAATTTGAACTACTATATTATGTTAATTACATGAAATTATTTAAAATATTAAAAAATGTTTAGTAACAACTTATTTTATTGATCATAAAGACTGGTTATTTATCGTTAGTGTATGTGAAGCAAAATTAGCAAATTGCACATTATTAAAATTAATTTTAATAAAATATTCTGGAGTAGTAAAAAAGGTAAAAAACATATCTAATGCATTTTGTGTTTGCATATTACAATGGATATTTTTTTACATTATAAACTATGCAGATCTAAATAAATAGTTTTATATGGTACATAAATATGTACACTAGCTGTGAAATATTTTTTCCCATGTGATGTTGCATTTTATTAAGTGCAGTAGACATGTTCTTTGGAAATGACTTTTTTTTTTCAATTAGTACAGTCAAACTTTTAAATAAATATTAAAGATATCAATCTCCTTTATGTGTATACAATTTTGCATATATTTTTAAACAGTTTTATGCTCAATAAAATTTTTAGTTTTGTTTTTTCAAATTCTATATTTCTATATATTTGTGATAATCTTATGGGATATTGCAAAATTCAGCAAATAAATTGTGTTATTTTTAATTTAGATTAAGTACTTTTTGATCATACAAAGTTCATTATTATAAAATCTTTTTTTTTTTTCAAAATAACAATTATGATAACTAAATTATCATACACTTAACATTATTTTTGTCATAAGCAAAGTACTGTTAATAAAAATTTTACTTATAAAAATAAATAAATATAATGTACAGTTTTAAAACTAATATATACATTTTAAAATTTAATATAGTATTAATATATTTGGTTGCTATATATTATCAAAATATGATTTTTATTATTTATTATACTAAATAAAACTTTTTGAAGGTTTTGTAATTATTAACAATAAATTCTTTACTTTGGATGTATCATTAATAACCTGATTGTTTTGCAATGCCGCTGGATGAAAATTAAATAAAATACCATACTTTATATTTATTAATCATATTTTAAGTTTTATAATCAAAATATTGTATATAATGCTAATATAATGTCCTGTATTGGGTATTATGAATTAACTCTATAATGTACAGTTTCAGTATGAAAGTCACTATTTTGATTTTGGATGACATAGCATTAATAACTATCCTATGACGTCATCAATCTTACAAAATGGCCACCAATTTTTTTTTTTTATTTTTTTTTTTTTATGATCATTATAGTGAATAATTTGATTGTAAATCAAAATAATGGGCACAAATTAATAATGATCGCTATTATGGATCTTCACATAAAGTACATGTGCTAAGTGAGATATAGATGTATATACATTAGTAGATACCACATTTAAAAATAAAATTAAAAAATATAAATTAAATAAATACCTATAAATTAACAAATCTAATTGCAAGTAATCTGCCTATTTTATTTTAAATTATTCTTTTATTAACTTTATGATCAATGTTGTAATTAAATATTAAAAAATATTTTATTCAACTGCTAAATGTAGGGGGAAATCCCTGAAGAAGTAAAACTGGTTTTCAAGATTTGTAGATTTTTAAAAAGATTACATTTAACTTCTAAGTGAGGAGGAAAATATGTCACAGAAGAAGAAAAAAACAGTTTATTAATATTAACATTAAAAATTGTTCAAATTGTTATAATGGGTTTCTATGGAAAGGAGAAAAAAAACTACTGTGTAAGTTTGACTTGAATTTTTAAATAAAGAAGTAAAAACAGTTAAATAGTAAATAAAAATTATCATTTTGATTTATTAATTTACTTGATATATTATAATTTTGTGCAAGTACAAAAGAAAGTATAATACATTGTACAGGCTTAAACCTGAATTTATATATGTAATATAGGCAGGATTCGAACTCAGACGTTCACACGACCCACTACTCTCAGTGCCATCTCATATTGCTGACCCATCTGATCTCACACATGTTGAAAAGATAAATAATCATCAATATACTTATTTCTTGCTAAACCAGCAATCATTAGTTGGTCTAGATTACTATCCTCACACACATATATAATCAGTGCTCAGCTTTATATTAAAATAGCCAGTCTTCATACGTTAATGGACAGGCTTCAAACTATTCCAACTCACAACTCTTAAGCCTTCCATTTCATTGAAAATCTGATGAGTATGAAGATTGACTATCTTAATATAAAGCTGAGCACTAATTATATATATGTGTGAGGATAGTAATCTAGACCAACTGATGATTGCTGGGTTAGCATGAAATACGTATATTGGTGATTATTTATCTTTTCAACATGTGTGTGATATGAGATGGCACTGAGAGTAGTGGGTCGTGTGAAAGTCTGAGTTCGAATCCCGCCTATATTACATATACAAATGCAGGTTTAAGCCTGTACAATGTATTAATTTATATAAATAGTGTATAAAAAGGTCTGCCCATTTCTCACATATGTATGTATGTATAAATGGATTATTCTCTTGTACATGAGGGGTTAGAATGACTAATGTCAGCATGGGTAGGATGACAACCTTGGCAATAACAAGGGCTTTGAACATTCCATCATCAGATTTTCAATGAAATGGAAGGTTGAAAAGTTGTGAGTTGGAATAGTTTGAAGCCTGTCCATTAAAGTATGAAGATTGGCTATCTTAATATAAAGCTAAGCACTGATTATATATATATGTGTGTGTGTGCGTGTGTGTATGTGTGTGAAGATAGTAATCTATACCAACTGATGATTGCTGGTTTAGCATAAAATATGTATATTGGTGATTATTTATCTTTTCAACATGTGTGTGATCAGTTGGGTCAGCAATATGAGATGGCACTGAGAATAGTGGGTCATGTAAAAATAAGTATAGAAAATATTTTAGAATTTTATATTTTAACATTTGTATTTAAATATTAATAATTAATAAAAAGTACAGACAAAAATATAGATAGTAAAATTATTGTTTTTTTTTAATTTTGAGTAGAATTTTCAAGAATAAAAATCATTTGTTGAAATTAAATAATTTATATAAAAATCATACATATCAGTTTGCTTCTTTTAACAGTTATTTCCTTGTGAAATTTTGTGATTTCAATGTCCAATAGTTGCTCAGTAAAATATTTATTTTTTGGATTTTCTTTGAATATTTTTAGAATTGCACACAGAGTAGGTCTGCAGATATGAGCTTTACAATATTGTAATACAAAATGAAAGTGATAAATATTGTAAAAAAAATAAGGGAAAATGGTTGCAGGAATTGAATTAGCATTTTCCCTTACATTTGAGCTTGTAAATTGATTTGTTAATACTTTTTACTTTGTTCTATTTTGTTTATTCTAGTGACAAAGAATTTAAAGTGCATAATTAGATAAATCTTTTCATAGAACAAATAAATTCATATATATTACTAACATAATTTACAAACTAGGTTCCCAAATAGTCATTTAAGTAAACTTTAAATAATGTTTGCTTTTTGTTATATCAATATATTCTATGTAGTCAGATAAAAATTGTATTTTATCTGACAAAATTGATTGGCATTGATATTTGGAAGGGGGGGGGTGTTATTTATAAGTTTATTTAAATTGTTACATTTTTATTTACTATTGTAAAACTTACTCCACTCACAACTTTGACACCATCCATCTCAGATAAATACAATAATGATTATTACTAATCATTTTCTAAACTAGAAATTATCTCTAGCACAGATATAAACTTTAAAGCTCAGTTAAAGATTAATATATCTCATTTTTTAATTTTGAACATACACACACTCATGGAGTTATTCATATTTCTCTTTCCCATGTATAATATCTTTATAAATATATTAAACAACCTCCATTCTTCCCCATACTTTTTAAATTCATATAAATAAAGATACAATAAAAGATAAATGACTCCCAAGATGCATTTTGTACTGAATCAGCACTCATCAGTTGGCCCAGGTCACTATCTCTCATATATATTTTTATTATATGAAGAGTATTTATCTATAATAAATTGTTACATTTTTATTTACCATTGTTAAACTCACTCTACTTACAACGTTGACACTATCCACTTCAGATAAATACAACAATGATTAGTACTAATCATTTTCTAAACTAGAGATTATCTCTAGCATGAATATAAGCTTTAAATATCAATTAAAGATTAATTTATCTGATTTTTTAATTTTGAACTTACACACACATGGAGTTATTCACCTTTCTCTTTCTCATATGTAATATCTATCTTGTGGATTATTTTAGTAAATTATTTGAACTTTTTGTCCTATGAATAGGTTTATATTCTCAATGAGATATATTTGATAAACACTAAAATTGTTATCCTAATTAAAATTAAATAAATTTGTTAGTACAGATATTCTCTTAGTATATTATTAAACAAAAATAACAATGTTAAAGTTTCTATATCAGGTGTATGAATTAAAATTCTTACTAAATGACATTAAATATAAAAAAAAAAGTTTACTACAAAAAACACTTTGCAATAAAATTAACTTTACATATATATTAATGCAGTAAGCAATAATAAATCATATGTATAATAACATTTAAAAAAAAAAATCTTTAACAATGAAAATTAAATTAATTTAAATTCAAATAATGACTAAAAAATAACAAGCTAAGTAGTTCAAATCTAAAAAATAGTGCTTTACATTATTATTTAGATATATTTTATAACAAGAAAAAATACCAAAATAAAATAAAATTACAAAAATAATTATAGATAGACAACTTCCATATTTCTCCATTCTTTTTTATTTCATAAGTAATTTCATATAAATAAAGATACAATAAAAGACAAACAACCCCCAAGATGCATTTCATGCTGAACCAGCACTCATCAATTGGGCCAGGTCATCATCTCTCATATATCTTTATTACATGAAGATTATTTGTGTAGAGCAAATTGTCTCATTTTTATTTTTAAGCATCAATTTACTCAGCTCCTAAATTTTACTTTAAAAAAAAAAAGAAATAATTATCTTATTCAATAAGTATAAGCTACTATAAAAAGATAAAAATTGAAAATTCAAATATTAAAATAAAAGAGAAGTATAAGAATTAGGAGAAATGTTGATAAAATAATAAATATAATTAATAAAATAAAGTAAAACATTTAAAAAAGCATAAAAATTTTCAATAAAAATGTTTAGGCATTTTAACAAATAAATATTTAAACAAAACAATAATAATATAAATATTATGAATGGAATTTAAAAATAAATTTATAAAAATACCAAAAACAAAATATATACATTTTTTTTTATTGATGTGATTATTTTAAGAATAAGATTAACAAACACAAATATGATTAAAAATATAAAAAAAAAAATCACTTGTTCACAGAAATACGAAAACCATAGAACATTAAAGTTTTAAAAACGATATTTAAGCATTAGTTTATACAAATTTCAATTTAGAAAAAAAAATAAAGATGGTTTATTAAATAAATGTAACTAAATATAAAAAACAATGGAGATATTAATTTAATTACCAGTAATTAATATATTAGCAAATGAATAATAATGTAATATACAATAATAAATTTAGCAGCATTATAAACAAAATTGATTGATATGATATTATATGTAATAATATGTTGAACTATTTCCATCATCTATCATTAAATGTTGAATGTATAGAACATTTTCAACTTTTATTTAAATTTTTCAAACACAAATAATTGGTTAATAATAAAACACAAATAGACAACACAGGTTAATAATTATACATTTCAAGTAATATTATTTTTCACTTCTCTTCAAATATTGTTGGCATAATCAATGACAATATCAGCATAAGCAGTGAACTGGCATCTTTAGATTTTTAAAATATTGAATTTTAAGGCATTGCTCTAACCAGCTGACATATTATGTCAAAAGCATTCATCAGTAGAAGTTTCATATACTTATTTATGAAGATTGGTTCAAATCCTCCTAATTCCTTCAATTGTTTTTAATACTTTTTTCTAAGAGTGACATTAATTAGAGGCTTTAAAACATTTGGTATTAACACACTGGGTTAACTTGTAGGATTGTCTGCCATTTTCATATGAGCAGATTTTCTGAATTTTCTTCTGTGCACCTATTCTTACTCATCCAATATTTTTTTTATTTTTCCAATCAAACATATTTTCACTAGTACATGCATGGTCTCCTACTGTAATCACATCTGTTTTTCTCTTTTAATTATTAATTTGTGTTCTTTCAATGACTACTCAACAGAGTGGCAAATAATTTCATTAATACACTTCCTTCCACATTCACATGGTATTTCATAGATGCAGCTTTTGTCTTTCAGCATTTCTAGTTTAGGCTTGTAGAAGTTAGAAATGTTTGAAGTGTGGCTATGACTTTGGAAAGCTGTTTTAATGAAATACTGAATGCAGATTTTCTTTAATTTTGTTTGCTCTTCCTGGTATTTGATGCATCTTTTTGTTATCTATTAATGATAAGTATATACAATTTTTATTGACTGTTGTCTTTGACAGAATAGCACAGTTGCTTAGAGTATTGCCTTAAAATTTAATAATCAAAACTCTAAAGGTGTACATTTGAATTCTATGCTAATGTTGTCACTGGTCACCAGCAACATATGAGAATAGTGGAGAATAATACTATTGAAAATATTGTATAATTACTAAACCTGAATTATCTATTTGAATGTTATTACTAGCAAGTAGTTTGTGTTTGAAAAGTTTAAATAAAGGTTAAAATTTTATAGACATTCAACATTTGATGATAGATGATGAAAATAGTCTAACATATTATCATGTTTAATATACCATCATCACAATCTTTCAAAAAAATGTGATATTATATCTTCAAAGGCCTTCTAGTGTATTTTTTATTTTGTTTTGCACATTGTCATATAAAGAAAAAAATAAAACTCATAAAAATTGGTAATATTTTTCATTATATGTCTATATGTAGAATAAAATAAAAAAATACTGTAGACAATATTTGAAGACTTAATATCATTTCAGTCTAATTTCATATATGTATATTAAATTCAATATTTCCATCAATTGTTATTATAATTAAAGAATGAAAATGAGGAGACAATATCCATGTAAATAGAAAATAACATTTAACCTTTGATGTTACCAATAAATTATCAATTATTACTAATTGACAATCCCTGAGACCAAACCAGATTTTTTATTAAATCTATAATAGGTCTTTTGTTTGAGTTTCATTGAAGTAAATGGAGTCCTTTTTTACTTTAAACCAAAGTACTTATATTATTTTTTTATTATAATAACAATCCATAAAAATATTTAACATATACACCTCTCTGGAGAAGTTTAAAATATTATTTGCAGAATGTTAAAAATGATGCTATTCTTTCACATTCTCACATCTATAAAATATAGCTTCCTGTGTTTAAATTCATATAAAAATTTGGGTTTGAAGCAAAAGAAAATCTCTTTTATTTCAACAAAAACTTAAGCAAAAGAGCTATTATAGATATAATGAAAAAACTGTTTTAGCCTCATGGATTGCCGGTTAGTAATAAATGATAATTTATTGGTAAAATCAAAGATTAAAGGTTATTTTCTATTTACATGGATATTATCTCCTCATTTCCAATCAATAATTTCAATCTCTGTAGTTATGTTTGCAGTCTTTAGGGTCTTTATAAATATATGAGACCATTAATGAAGGTGGAATCCCAACTCTATTGCTAAAAGGAGATTACCTCGACAACAGTTTGAAATTCTTAATTATCTATATTTGGATTATATATATATATATATATATATATATATATATATATATATATATATATATATATATATATAGAGAGAGAGAGAGAGAGAGAGAGAGAGAGAGAGAGAAAAATATAAAGATACATATGAAATAAAAATTTAATATAAGTTTTTTAAAAAATTAAAAAAATAATATGTAAAAATATAAGAAAGGAATATCAGTATATTATAAAATCTTTTAAAAAGTTTAAATTGAATAAATCTTTTTTTAAAAAAATAATTTTTATTATTAATAAATTAATTTAAAAAATAATTATGAATTAATATTCATGTAACATACTAATAAATAATAAAGATATTTAAAAATTATAATTATATTTAAATACTAAGATATTTTTAATAATAATAATAAAAATAAATATGTATGCAAATGTATGTATTTATGACTATTATATATATGTACATGCTTCTGCTTACTTTTACATGTATATAGAGAAATATTTTACTTATATATATATAATTAATCAATCCTTTCTAAAATAGATAGATAGATAGATAGATAGATAGATAGATAGATAGATAGATAGATAGATAGATAGATAGATAGATAGATAGATAGATATTAAATGAATAATTTAGTGATGTTATATTTTATTTAATTGCGTATGTATATTCTTATTGTATAGTTCATGGAGCTAACATCATCATTGCAACAGTAAAAAATTAGCTGAGAGAATTCAAAAACGAATGTGGTAATATTTAATCACAATGATAGTTTGTTTCAAACTTTGTCTGATGTTGAAATATTAATAGCAGATACACAATACATACTAATACTATTAAAACAGTAGCAAAACGATTTTCCACAATAATGCCATCTAATACAAGCTCTCGTTATTGATAGAAACTAGAAGATTGTGCATCATAATCCCCATGCAGTAGTGTCCTATCCAATATCCCCAGCCTAATTTTTAGTTTATGACTTTGATCAGCTAGGAGCCTTGGATATGAAAATGGTATACTTGGATCTTTGGATTTAAAGCACTTTTCCAGTAGCCACCTTTTACCCTTTGATTAACTATAAATTATTAGCCCAAACTGAAACACAGTAATGTTTTTATTCTGATTTGCCTATATACTAAAATAGATCTGAATATAATTCAGTACCTATACATATTTTGGTGTCATTATAAAAGTATATGTTTTAAATAATTCTAAAGTAATCAAAATGTAAGAAAACCTTATAGAGAAAAGCTTTCATAAAGTCCGGTTTTGTTTTTATTTTTATGCCAACTTTTGACTATTACAAATCATAGACATAGCATAAATTAAAAATTGGGAATGAGTGCATATATATGCTCCAAATTATGCTATGTCTGTGACTTGTAATAAACAAAAGTTGGTTAAGATCGTACTATTTTTAAAAAAATTTAAAAAAAAACAAACTTTATAAAAGCTTTTTTGTACATGGCTTTTGGATATTTAATGATTATGTTTAAGTGTTATTGTTATTAATAACCATAGTCATCATTATTTTCTTGCTGGAATTGGTAGCATATGACTACCATTTCTTTCTACTTATGCAAATTGTTAAAACAGCTGTATTTTTCCCCACACAATAGAGTCACTTATGGTCATTTTAATAATCAACAGACACTAGAAGATTCAGTTATACTGCTTCCAGGTGCAAGGTTTTTAACTGATGAAAGCTGTGAGCTAAAAGCTAGTTTGGGAATATTTAATGAGAAATCATTAGATGGGGATTATGATGCACAATCATCTAACATCTATTGATTACTAAAATTTACACTAGATGGCAATATAGTGTAGAAAATGTTTGTGCTACTGTTTTAACAGTTTGTGTAAGAATAAAGAAATAGTGGTCATTTGATATTTTTGTGATTTAATACCAATCCCAGCCAAATGATAATGGTGATGTTATTAAAAAAACAAAAGACACCAAAATATATACATACTGACCTGGATTCAGATCTGTATGACTGCACAAATGAATTATATTGGAGTGAAAACTATTGTGTTTTACTTTGGCTAATAGCTTTATTGTTAACCAAAAAGGTAAAAAAGTGTTATAGAAAAAGAACATGAGATCCAAAGATCAGGGTCTACTGCTCCCAAATTCAAAGCTCCTCACTGATAAAATCCATGTTCTATAACTATCCTGGAGATATTGAACAAGAAACCACTGGGTGAGGATTATGGTGCACAATCTTTTAATATCTATTGATTACTGAATTTTCACCATGTGACACTGTCATATAGAAATTTTCATTTGCCAATGTTAATAGCTGATGTTAGCATAAAGAAATGGTGATTGTGCATTGTGTTCTTGGCTCATTACTAATAATTAATCATGTGGATTAACCATATTATTTAATTAATTTGAACATTCACTAAAATAATAATAATAACTAATAGATAAAATGTATTTTTTTATTTTCTTATGACTTATGAATAGTATTTACATATTAATAGTTTAAAACTAAATAAAAAGTATTTTTAAAAAATTTTCATAACAAAATTATATATCACAAGAAATAATAATAATAATAATAATAATAATAATAATAATAATAATAATAATAATAATAATAATAATAATAATAATAATAATAATAATAATAATAATAATAATAATAATAATAATAATAATAATAATAATAATAATAATAATAATAATAATAATAATAATAATAATAATAATAATAATAATAATAATAATAATAATAATAATAATAATAATAATAATAATAATAATAATAATAATAATAATAATAATAATAAAGATATTGATTGTTCTTTTAGTAGTGACCATGTTCCAGCATATAAGTGGAGATTTGTTATGATTTTATCTCGGTTCCTTATTTGTGTTAATTTGTTGAGAAAGGTGGCTGGATGCTGCCTGGTGTTATTTCATATTATAAAAGTATACCTTGTACACCAAAATGCGTATAATATAAAAGTAGCCACTCTAATGTTTGGTATAAATTTTGTTTTGCATGCAGCAATTATATTTTCAATTGATGTGTTAGATTTTCTATATGTGTCAAAAATTTTTTTATGTGTTCGAGTGCTGTACATTAGTGTAGCATGTGTTGTAGGATTTCTTCTGATCGATGGCACAGTTCGCAAAAATGATCTATTGTGAAGTACATTCTCTTGTGACGCAGAAAATAGGTTGTGGGCATTGCAATGAGATTTAATTTCAAACTAAAGTCAAAAAAGTTTGGTTCCAGAGCCCATTTTTCATATTCTTTTAGTAATCTTTTATTGTTTATCCCTAACATTGGTGCTACGTCATTAATGTTATTTATTTCATTTGTGAGATCATAGATATTCCAATACGAATATTTGTTTGTATATTGTTCAGATATGTTTGCTGTGGTTTTAAATTCATAAATAATTGTTGATATGTATGATTGAGTTGGAAGTGGATGATCAGTTGGGATGATTTTCACAAGGTGTTTTAGTTTTGCGAATTGCTGTAAAGTGGTAATTATGAGATTCCTTTGTTTTTGGATGTGAAATATATTGATATTGTGTAAACCCAGTCCATTTTTAATGAGTGGTTGATTGAGCCTTCTTGTTGAAATTGCTACTGTTTTTTGGACCATAGTAGTTGATTACAGATGTTTTTTTATTTTTTATTTAAAAACTTTTGAGAAGGATATAATCAGTAAATAATAAACTATTTTTGTTATGATGAGCTGGTTTACACTTTGGAATATATGGATAAATATGTTTTTGATAATGAGTTTATTATTTGTTTGACCTCCTCCTTTAATTTATTTTGTATGTGGCATCTCATTTCTGTAAGTCCCATATATAAAGGAAAACCAAGAAAAAAA
Source organism: Epiperipatus broadwayi (assembly GCA_028023455.1). Lineage (NCBI taxonomy): Eukaryota > Metazoa > Onychophora > Udeonychophora > Euonychophora > Peripatidae > Epiperipatus > Epiperipatus broadwayi. The sequence continues at coordinate 6,162,331 of JAQFVV010006237.1, forward strand.
GTTGATGATGATTGGTATGTATTTGTGCACAGCTTTCCAGAAAATAGTGACCATGGTGATGTTTTTGTGGGGTTGAATTTCAACGTATATTGGGTTGGTATAGTCTTTGAGAATGTTTTGAAGATGGTTGAGTTTTTTTTTTTATGATAAGAAAACAGTAACATCATTCATATATGCTAAGCATGGTATATGTTCTGTAGTGCCTGGTATCTCTATTCCAGTAAAAGGTTGTTCTATTTTTGAATGAGAGTATTAATATATAGTATGAATAGTAATGAGCTGAGAGGTAATCATTGAGATATTGATTGTGTAGGAGGAAATGATGGGAAGTTTCTTCCATTGATGGATATATGGATTTCATGATTTAGTAGTAAGTTTGCTATAAGATATAGATGAGTTTTGGTTATATCAGTGTTATTGAAGCATTTCTAGAAGTATAGGTATATCTATTGAGTCAAATGCTGCCTCAATATCTAATTATACAGCTATGGGGCTATTTTTTTTCTTATTGATACTAGGATTGTTTTAAAGAACAGAGCTGCTTGTGTTGTTGATGAATTTTTTTTTTTTTTTGCAAATTGGTATTTTAAAATAAGCATTGTTATGTGTGGCTCAATTTTTTGCTTTATGATTTTTTCTATAACACAACCCTAAGTACCTGACAAAAACTACTAGAGAAAAACTTTTTCAATAGCTTCTCAGCCTTTTAATTATATGCATACAAGCTATGAACTGCAAAAAGATCATCAAAAAAGTAACTTGTTCATCAACTATTATGAATTTTTTAAAGAACTCATTCAAGTCATAAAATCAAACAACTCAAGAAGCCATAAATTGAACTATATCTCTCAGATATTCATTATTATGTAACAGAATAATCAATGTATATATCAAAATTATGTCAAATACTTTTGATGTAATCTTTTATAGAATCAATAAAATCCCTTTTTGAAAGATACTATTACTACTACTTCTACTACTACTACTACTACTAATAATAATAATAATAATAATAATAATAATAATAATAATAATAATAATAATAATAATAATAATGATGATGATGATGATGATGATAATAATAATAATAATAATAATATTTATATTTTTAAAAAAAGCTTTTAGGTGGTCAAAATATAGAAAGTTGTTTATAAAATAGCTTTGATATAAGAGGTAAATTTGATGTTTGGTTTACTTGAAGTCATCTAGAGTAGTTAGACCTGGTAATTCTGTTTATTTGGCAATCAAATTACATGTCTTCTATAGTTGTTGATGCTGTTAAAAAAGACTAGCTTTTACCTATAAAAAATATTAATAAATTAAATAGAAATTTTGTTTTTGTTTCTGTCAAAAGCAAGCAGATATATTTAAGCGTTTATATATATATAGTATTAATTAATGCTTTAAAAAAATGCAATTAAAAATTTAACATGCTTGTATATCCAATACTCACACAAAAATTTTATCATGGAGGATGAATATTTATAATTATTATCTACAAATTAAATTAACAGACGACATGTATGCATTAAACAAAACATAGGTAAATTTGCCTTTACTTAAATATTTTTCAAATTAATAATATTAAAACTAAAAGAGTACAGAGGTATTTTATGTTTTATATTGATTTGAATTCTGTTGCAATTTACATTCTTTTTCCCCCTGTCGCATAAAACAAGTTAAAATAGTATACACAATAACCTTTTTTTTTTAGATCAAAAATTATGCCCTAGACGTTAATGGGTGTTTCAATGGCCTTTGAAAAAGTAAAAAGAAAAAAAAATGATATAAAATTTGAATTTATTTAATGGCTTCATTTTTACCATTTTTATTGGCAAATACGAAGTTTATTACTATTGCTTATCATAAATTTCTCATTTATCCAATTATTATTTTTTTTTTTTTTAAAAAAAAATGTTTCGCGAATAACAATCGATCTTTAAAGCATAAAAGAGAATAGTCAATACTAATAAAATTAAGAGTATATATTATTTTTAACTATAAAATGAATGTGCTATTGACTTTAAAATATTGTTAGAATTGACAAGAGTTTTTAAATATAATTTATTGCAAAGAACATTATATATATTTTAGGGTCATATAAATATTCTTTCGAAAGAGTGAACACAAGTTATAAAGATAGGCTGTAGAGAAACATATTGCTGCCATTAGTATATACTCATTTTAAAAAAAATGTTGAACCAAAAATAATGATCTCTATATTTCCAAATCATTTTCCAACTTATTTAATCTTTACGTTTATGATATAGATATAGTTTATTACAATTAAAATCCATATGTTATAAAACTGTCATCAAAATAACATTTATACAACTTAATTTATAATTTCATAAGTGTTTTTCAATTGTTTTTAATTTGAGTAGGAATTATTTATTACATTTTTTTAAATCCCAGATACAGACTCAATCGAATATAAATTTTTAGAACCCGGTATAAAATTATGTTGATTTTATCCAATCATACATCGAATATTTTAAATTACTTTTATGAACTACACTTTAGTTCAGATGTATTACTTGCAATTTCTAGAAAATATATATAAATAACTAGTAAAATATTCTTAATCTTTTTCAAATTTGTATACAGCAAATTATATACTTATCTATATGTCAACTTATAAATAAATATTAGAAAATACAGTAAATAAATAAAGAAATACAATACAATACAAGTAATATATAAATACAAGCAAGACTTAATCAATAGGCATGCAGCAAACGTTAAGATCACGGAATTATGGAAAAGTTGACCTTTCAAAGTATTAGTTGACAAAGACTACAAGAATAGTTGAGGGCGCTCCTAAATGACGTTTACATTTTTGTTCTTTTTAACAACTTTTAATTACTGTATTTTCTAATATTTATTATATAAGTTTATGTATATTATTTTGAAGAAATACAGACATCGATTTGTAGTATTATCTATATGTTATATAGATAAAGTTTATAATATTTACATAAATAAATATTTGACTATATGTGACTATTCAGAAAGATTAGTATAACCAAATCTATGTAATAACATTGTATTTTCTAGTATTTATTTACAAGTTTATGTATATTATTTTGAAGAAATATAGACATCGATTTGTAGTATTATCTATATGTTATATAAATGAAATTTATATTATTTACATAAATAAATATTTGACCATATGTGACTATTCAGAAAGATTAGGATAACCAAACCTATGTAATAACACATCTTTAAATTAAAATAAATATGGGGAGCTGTTTTTATATATTTTTTTCTATTATTTCTCCCCATGTGTTTAAAGTTAAGTATAGATGCAGAATTAATATATATAATATTTAAATGGTGTTGAAGTGTCTAAGCACTATTTGTATTAAATTTAACTAAACATCTTTCAATTTTATCCTATAACTACAATGCACATAAAAATGAATTCTTTTTATCTGTAGCCTGAGTTTATTTATTAAAGCAGTTACTTTCGACAATAATACTCATCAGATTAAGTATCAAATCTGTAAAGATATTTTACAGCTTTATTTTAACTGAGTTTAAGTCTTATTCACAAGGTAGAATTTTTAAATATACATTATTAATAAATTTGGAAGTTTTTAATTTATTGTTAAATATATACTATTAGAAAAAACAGCATCAATTAATAGATTAAACAGCCAACATTCTTATTATTGTTACAATGCTTATTTATTAAAATTAATCAATGTTACTGTTCTGATTAATTAGCAATTTTCTTCAGAAATATATATATAATTTATCATTTAAATAAACAATTTAACATTATATCTCCTTATAAATCGACTCATTTTCAACTCTTATTCCATATATAGATATATAGGTATACATACCATATATATATATATATATATGAAGCGTATTTATATGGATTACATAAATAAATATCACATTCAAGATATATATATATTAATTCTAATATTCTCATGAATAAATGATGAATGAATATTATTATTTCCGGGAGCTTCCATGTAATAAAAATATAATAGCAAAATAGCTGTTGTTGCAGTACAATAACAAGTACTTTTATCAGAGCTATTATCTGTTATAATATATATATATATATACACTCAAAATTAATGCTACATTTATATATGTATATCTTAAACACATACACTAATATACTCAAATTTATTGCTACATTTATATCATAAAATATCACAAATTTCAAATCAGTAAGCCCTTACCATTTATTAATTATTTTATATTAATTAATATTATCACACATATAAAAATTGAAAAAATATAGCCAACCTATAAAACTTATAAACTTTCATTATTTATTTTTTTATTATTATTATTAATGTAAATATTACTATATAAACTTTAAATTTAAATTTAGCTCTGAAGAAGGTTTCTAGTCAATTGAATCTCTAAGGTTGATTTATTTTAATAAAATAAGCATTGCACTAATAATTAAGAACGGTGAACTTGTTTATTTTTTTTTTTATAATTTTATCAATGCACTTATAAAGTCACTAGTGGTGACTAATGCTTTTTTATCTTTTTACTAAAAATATCAAATTTACACATATTATAAAGCAGCTTTATAGAAAAGTAATTGTGTGTTTTTATTACTATTTTTATATATAAACTAATATAGATATTTGTCAATAAGTGTATGTGTATAAAGGTGCAAGTATTTTCTCATTTTACACTCTAAAAGAGCATCTATGATTATGGAAAATTAAACAAATATCTAACTTTTATATGCTAAAAATGATTATTAATTTTAATCTTTAAACTAAGATTAAATAATGAGAATTCTGGTATCTTTCAATGGTGACCAACTTTAAATTATATCTTAAATTTTAAACTAATGAATTTTAAGGAATGCAACAAATTAGTTTCTATAGTTATCCTTAAAGATGATTTTTTTTATTTTATGTTTTCTTTAAATATTTTATTGCTATGGTAATTTTGCTATAAATAATACTCATAATGATATTTCTTAAGTAATATTATAATTTAGATTATATAAAAGTATGGATTTTTGTTACTTACAAATTATTTTTGTTTTACAACTCTTTAAGCTACTTGTTGATTTGTTTTACTTTAATAATTTTTATTTTTAAAAATTATGAACATGTAACATTATTCACTAGTGGTACAATATATTATCCATGCACAATGTCAGATAATAATCCTATTGAGATGATGAACATCTACTCACATAAATTTTACTACAGGCTAGTTAGTGTAGCAAAATGAAATTGATTGAATTTAAATACTAGGTTGATGACAATTGATAATTAAATATCACCATCCTGAATTCAAATCCCAGGTAAAAGATCAGAAGACTATTATGATTATAGAGGGTTCCAGTCAATTATGTTAATATTTATTTGATTGTTCTATAGTGATTACATATATATGTAAATAAATCTTAATTACTTGTTATTATAGCATTTGGTTTTTTATTGCAGTCATTAGTGGTAATTAGAATATGATAAGAATTTCTTGTATCTGCCAGAATTAACAGGATATAAAAAGAAAAAGTTTTGACCATGTGATGTTGGAATGTGGAGCTTCATGCAGATTACCCTTCAGTGATTTTCATGTGTTAGCTGTGCATTCTTTATCACTACAATATATATATATATATATATGTAGTGATATATATATATATATATATATATATACATATATATATATATATATATATATATATATGTAATATACAAATCAATATATATATATATCAAAATACAGTACAATTTATATAAATTATATTCTTTTAGAAGTACTTCTAAAAGAATCTAATTTATATAAATTGTACTGGGTTTTGATATATATATTGATTTGTATATTACATATATTGTGAAATGAATACAGATATCAAACTTTATTTATTACATACATATATATATATGTGTGTGTATGTAAAATAAATAAAATGTCTGTTAATTAAAATAAAATTGTAATTATAATTGAAATAATAAATTTAACGGTTTACAAACTATTATAAACAATCCTTAAATTCACAGAAGTACTTTCAGTTAATTTCTTAAACCTGCCTCAACTGCCATTAAATTTTTAAAAAAAAAACAAAGCGGAAGCAAAAGTCATCAATTCAAATCACACAAATCTCATATTTTAATGTTAGCAGCTTGTCGATTTATTAAATGCATTTATTCCTAGGAGTTTATAAAAATTGCCTCTTTAATTTTTCTTTTATTATGGTTTCTCTCTTCATGAAGAATTTTCACATTTTCAAAATCAAATTTAAATTTATATTCACATGTTTTTTCATGATCAAAGAAAACTGAAGGAGACATTAAATCACCATTATTTTTACTTTTTACACACTTATATATCCACAGGTGAAATTTTTTAAGAATAAATATAAGAATGTGTTTAATGTTTCATTCTACATTTCAAACAATATTAATAAATTAGTCAATAATTCTAAGGATGTCATACCAGTCAAGCAGAAAAGTAATATCATATATCAATTTTTGTGATTATATGCTATCATATATAGGTGAATCTAGGTGCAGTATTGAGAAGAGATTGACGGAGCATGAATTGTTATATAAGCAAGTAAAAAGTAAAAATAATGGTGATTTAATGTCTCCAGTTTTCTTTGTTAGTGAAAAATATGTAAATATAAATTTAAATTTGATTTTGAAAATGTGAAAATTCTTCATGAAGAGAGACACCATACTAAAAGAAAAATTAAAGAGGCATTTTTTATAAACAGGAATTAAATGCATTTAATAAATCAACAAGCTGCTAACATTAAAATACAAGATTCGTGGGACTTGAATTGATGACATTTGCTTCTGCTTGTTTTTTTTTTTAATTTAATGGCAGTTGAGGCAGGTTTAAGAAATTAACAGAAAGTACTTCTGCAGATTTAAGGATTGTTTATAATAGTTTGTAAACCATTAAATTTTATATATATATTAGTATTGCATAATTTATTCATGGTTTACTAAAATTATTAAAATTTTATGTGTTCTCATTATTTAAAAAAATATATTGACTTGATTAATATTACTAAACTCACCAATAAAAATATGTGTCTTTTTGAGTATTAGTGTTTGATTTATTTACTATATAGTAATATAGAAGTCTGATAAAAGTGGCCATTTTGGGTCTCATCAATAGATTGAAATTTATACACAAAATGAACATTAACTGAAACTATCTTAGAAAATAATTATTTGAAAATTTGAATTATGATTTATTACAGTAATATATTTGACCTCCATTGCTTCAAGTGGATAAGTTTATATATATATAAATTTGTTTTCTTTTTGAGTCTCATTTATTAACTTTTGGTTTTCTCCACTTTAGTATATTTGTTATTATTTTATATTTTTCTATTTAATTTTTATTTATTTATTTACTGAAGATCTTACCATTTAATATAATACCAATATTGGTCCAGTTAGTATAAGGCTTTTTCTATGTATTTTTATAATCTTGAGCAATATTCTTTATTGAAATATTACAAGGGCTGAGAGTTAACACATTTTTTCAATAAATTTGCAGAGTAAGAGTCCTATGTGCAATTAATTTAGTATTAGTAAGTAGCACATAAAATATTATGTCTTTATGCAGCAACATATGAAAGTTTATGTTGCATCTCAAGATTCAAGCTTATCTTTCTATCTAAAAAGCTATCAAATATTTAAATTGATCTTTACTCTTAAATTGATTGACAGTTTTAAAAGTTGCTGTAAAATTATTTTTCATCACTGGCTAAAAAGTTGTCACGGAAATTTTACAAATAAAAATGAAAACCTCTATGTTAAATGTATGATGTTTGTCAAAAAGAGTTATCAAATTTGTCTTTATATTCTTTTAAACACACACACACATATATATATATATTGCAAAACCATTATAAAATTGGCCATTTCATATTTTAAATAACGGCAAAAATAAAATAATTTTTTTTGTAAATGTCATAATTTTTCTTCATAATAATTACAATATTAATTAACATTGCTCCAGCAATATTACTATTATTTGTGAATGTATCAATGTATTTAGATGTTTCTGACACAAACTTTTATTTACAATTTTAGCTTCCATTTTTGTTTTCTAAAAATATAATATGAAATAAAATTTCAATTGTAAAATAAAAATTATTTTTAAGGACTTTTTCGAGCACTGGATCAAATCGTAATCCACTCTCAATAAGTTAGTATATATAATAAACATTTAGGAATCACGTCATAGCAATCCTAAGTAGACTGCTATGTGACAGACGTCCGTCTTAAACCACAACCTGTAAATAACAAATCTGACTTGTCACATCGTAACCGTTTAAAAATGACTAATCCACGGTACAGAAATGCTCTACACAAATATAATCACCTAACATTTGATAAAGTTTTAGTCACTTTTTTTAGAATTCGCTCATATTGGTGGACAGGGTATAGTATTTTTAGTATCATAATTTTGATAGATTATTAGATGAAGAAGTTGACACAAATTTGTAAAAATCCCATAATTGTTTTTTAACTGATCAAATTTATAAATGTATTGTTAATGGGTTAGAAAATATAGTGACTGGAAACTATCTAAATCTTCTAAAAATATTTTCAGTTGCAAACAAGTTATGTCTTTTTTTATGTGGCTGAACTAGACAAGCTAACTATTTATTCATTGATTATATATCTAGCTTATTTTAGCTGGAATAGTCTCAATAAAAAAACTATACACTCAAATTTCTCCATTTAACTAGCACGGAATTATTGACTTCTTTTTTGTGTATCTATTATAAGAATAAACTTTGTCTTACAATAAATTATTTAAAAAATTGGCTAATCATATATGTATAAATATGCTATAACCTTATTAAACAACTAGATGTGATTTTAAACAATGAGCAGATATGTGTTAAAACATAAAAAAATGATTATGATAAATTTATTTTAATGTTGAAATTGTTTTACATGATAATAATTAATGTATATGTATCAAATATATTTGCAAATGTGGATATGTCTTTTCTACTTACTGTGAAGTTATCTGATTCCAGATTATAAAAAGAAATTTTCTGTTTAAGCAGCCATTTTTTATCAATCTAAATCACTGCTAATGGTATGATTGAAGAAATGATGGTGAAAATTATGGAAACAAATTATTCACATAGTGTTAGTGTGGAACTAGAAAAATTACAGTATAAAAAATGTGTTTTAAAAGTTGGTGAATGAAATCAAAAGATATCATATTGTCATTATAGTTGTCATTTTATATTCTATGGTTTTTTTTTCTCATGTGACATAGCATCAGCTGGAAAGCAAAACCGCTAATCCAGGACAACAGCTTGTAAAGCAGCTGTTGCTGACCTCTCGACCACTAATGCTTGATGATGGTTTTCATTTTTAAACTCAAAATTTGTCAATAGTTAAACTATTTTTGACATAAATAATTTTTAATTTATTTAAATCAGAGTAAAGTCAGTACATTTAGATGGTTATTTTTATTTTGACAGTGACTCTAATCCTTTGTAATTAATATATATTAAATTTTATAATATTACCTTTATTCTAATATAAGTATAAAAATGTCAACAACCTTCTAACATTCTTACTTTTTGGTAAGCAGTAGAATTCAATGGTAGTATGTTTTCTACTATCAAATAAAATTATGTTGGAAAAAACAGTAGCCAATATTTTTATATTAACCATAGATATGCAACTTATCACCAATTTTTACCCAAAATTTATGAACCATAATATAAAAATATGAAATGTTAGACAGATATAGTTATTTCTGAAGAAAAATTGTAGATTTTTAATAGTACTTACATTACAATCAACCAAAAATGTTGAGTTTGTAAAATTGATGGTCTAATTATCTGACCAGGTCAAGCAATAAAATGTTGGGTTTAACACAAAGTTCCATTCATTTTATTAAGTTAAGATTTTTTTTCATTCTTCAAATAGAAATTGGACTATAAAAATCATTATTTCTTAAATCTTCAATTTGCACTGCAATTCTTAATTATGCAAATCAACTATGTAAGTTATATATGTGTGTTGTAAATTTGTGACATAAAATATAATATAATGTAATAAATGAAATAATTTTCACTTTTGTTATTTATATTACACATGAGGAAACAATAAAAATAATTGTGCTTCTATATAAGGTCATTAAGAACTAATAAAAGCACTACTGAGAAAGATTGGTGTTCTTATTTTATTACAATATATTGTAATGGTATGTTATAGAGTGGGTATTCAGAGTTCTCCCACAATGAACTTGGGGTGATGGTCGATCATCATCATAATCTGACAGTTGGTTAGTCAAATTATTGTAATGGTATGGAATCACAGTAAATGTCAAGCTGGAGTGGCAAATTCTTGTGCTGTAATCATTTGACAACACCAATGTTTCCATCATTTGAACATAGAAGTTCCTAGTGTCTACACACAAATCCCTGGTACAAACTATGTAGCTATAACTAACTGGTTGTGTTTTATTATTCAGGATGGAATGATTAATATCCATCCCTTGGAACATCATTTAGTTTTCACCATTATAAGATTGACTTCTGGTTCTTACCTATTGATGGGAGATCAACCACTAAATATATGCACTGTTGTTCTGTACATATCTACCCTAACCTTCTCTATAAGTGATTTGTGGTGATAATACCACTCCCATCCTCTTTCAAAACATGAAAGAGAATTGACCCTAGATACATATTCAGTCAGTAGGGGATTGTCATATATACCATATACATATCTCTATGACCAGATTTTATATATCATAACTAAAATTACTCTTTTTTTATTTTTACTGTGGTCCATAATGTATTTTATCTAATGATGACTTAGGAACCACATTTATAAGGAGTTTGTAATTGATAAATAAACACATATAAGCAGTTTAATTTCAAGATCTGATTCATCATTCATTTCAACATTGCAAAATACTGTGTACATCTCCAGAACAATTAAGATAAAATTAATTATAAAATTACTAAACATTTAATGATTAATAATAATAAAAGGAAAAATGGAAAGCATCACACATCTTTTAATTATGGTATTTACATATCACTTCACCTAGATAAATAATTTGATCTCTTGTGACATAATTAATAAACAAAATCAAAAATGCATATACACACCCCATCTTGTCAATAATATTGTAATGTAACTATTACATAATTAATCTGTATCTAGTCATAGCTCTGCCTAATTACTGCCTTTACTAAATTAACACTAATAAAAAAAAATATCATCTAGCTACTATTTTCACTTCATATCCCCATTTATCATTTTATTTTAGACTTGTCCACTATTATCATACATCTATGCACCTACACACATTGTTTAGGGTTCAAGCCTTCACAATCATAAAATGTTTACATAAATATTTCAATAAAAAAAAATGAACATCTTTTTTAAAACGAACTATATCAAGATACATCAACATATGTGTATACAAATAAATATATACAATACGGTTGATAAAACAAGTAAAGATAAAATAAAAATAAAAAATAGCATAATAATAACAATATTTAGTAATAACGAAGCCCTTAATCACTAAGACCTAATCTGAGGAGAGAGTGGGATTAAAAAATGAAATCTCAATAGTTATTAATAAAATTTGATTGTATATTACCGATTGCTTGGTTCTTGCATTTGTGAAGTATTATTAATTAGCTTTTAAATATGCTCTATGGACAAGTATATGTATAGAAGACATAAGAATTATCACATGGGAACTTCTGAACAATAACATCAGAGAAGAAAAAGAGCATAAAACGTCTTTTAAATCATGCACTGATTATTGCATGCAAATTTTCCTCAAATTAGGTTGGTTACTATTTTTAAAAAAATTTATGGTATAGATATAAACTATTTGATGTCTAAACTTATTTACAGACAATTCTGAATTTGAATCAGACCTTTTTTCATGTTTTTCCCTTCCTCTAATATTTACTTTCCCAAAGTGGATGGAGGCATGAGGCATTGTAGACACTGTAGCCATTACTTCTTACATGGTCAGTCCTGACTGTGTTTCTCTAGTCTCCCATTCAAAAGTGCCTGAATTTCCAGGGCTTCCAACCCTTTGTAACAAAGTGATCTAGCATTCAGCACTGCATATCTTTTTAAATTTTATCCACAATAAGATATTTGAGATGAGTTGGCAACACCCATTCAAAAAAGAAACAATAATAATGCCCCTGTCTCAGCTTCACTCTGGTATTTATTCATTTTGTATTACTGATATCATTAATCCCTTAATGACACTAGTTTCCTAATGGTAATATGTCATTTAAGTATTGACTAAAATCACTTTGGTGATTTGAAATATTATCTTGGAACTATCAACTTATGATTAATTAGTAGCTGAGTTCAAACTAATTTGGTAGTCAAAAACAATCATTAGTAATTTCTTTGATTTAACACATTTACTAATGACTTTCTCTCTCTCTCTCTTTCACTCTCATTCTTTCTTTCTCTCTTTCTCTCTTTTTCTTTCTAAAATGTTAACATACAATAAAATAGAAATAATTAATAAATTTAAAACAACTTGGGTTACATGGAATGAAAACTTGAAATATTAAGTAATATTCTCTATTTGTATGAAGGCATTTAAGTTAAATTGTCCACAAATGTAAGTAGGTCCACACACAGTGTCAGATGCTGATACCTAATATATAGCTAAAGTTAGCAGAAATCTTGCTTCTTACCCACTCCCCCTTCATATTCTTTCTATATTCTATCAATGATTTTCAATGAAATATACGAATAGCTGTTTAAAACAAACACAAAAAAGAAATTTCTCTCTACTACTTTTTTTCTGTAATAATTGAAGTCTTGCTTGGGTTCCTATTAAAACATTACAATATAGATATGTTAAAACAAGGATTTTTTAGCAACAGATTTGAATGACATATTATCTGTGTTCATTTATATATAATTAATAGTAATGTTATACAATATTTTAACTAAAATCAACTCTGTAATGAATGTTATTTTAAAAAAACTGTTATAGAGATGCTGCAAGCCTTAATACATATAACAGGGTTACATATTTAGCAAAAAACCAAAAGTATATATATAAATGTAGAGAATAGTGTGATAGTATATGAGAAAATCAACAGATATTCAGATAACTGGGCTACAAAAAGATTTCAAATGAAAAGCAATTTAGAGATATAACCAAGTTTGTTGTTATAATTTGTTTTTCTTTTAGGAATTCAATGGCTTCTCAGACTTTTTTTTGATGGAGAGGGTAACATCTTGATTGAATCCTCATGATTAATAAATTTATATTATGGCAGTATTCAAAACATGGAATAAGTATGTTGATGATGATGAATTTTATTTTAATGCATTAACCCTTTTCCCGCGCTCGACGAGACTCCTCGTCGACACCTAAAATCACTCTAACTTAGTTCGTTTTTATACGATAAAATTCGTTAAATACGTATTTAATTCATTTTTAAAAGTTCTGTACGATGGTGACATCTTCCGATTTATTTTAGAAGTAAAAAATAAAAAAAAACGCATTTTAAACCTAAACAAAGAAGGAACATTATTTGTGATTGGTTCTTAGCATGCTCTCAGCCGAAAAAGACATTCTGATTGGCTGGAAAGAACAAAGAAACTGCCTGATCAAAGAAAATAAAGAAAAACGCTGAGATTTTCATTTTGAATACGATTTAAATTATTATTAAATAATATTTATGGAAATTAAACATAATTTTCAGAGAGAATAATAAAAAAACAAAATTATTTTCGAAAAATATTGAAGATTTAAGTAAATATATTGAAGATGTAGTAAAAAGAAATATTTACTTTTCTATAACGTAAAAGTCGATCTTTTTGTTTACATTATAACTTTTATGTTGCCGATATAGAATATCTTAGAATAAATAAATAGCAATTTATTTTTGAAAGAACTTTCGTTTTCTTCATGACCTGAAAAATTAATTATATACTTTTTATAAACGTATCTGAGTTGAATTTAATATTATAGACGAATATGTTTTAACAATAGGCTTTGTCTTCAGTTTGTGAGTTGGCCAATTAAAAGATTTGATTTTTATCTCATACAACCAATGATTTAATTAGCGGTTTAAGGGTTAACATGTTCATCTTCCCTAGCATTGATGTGACAATTACTCAAGCATGACAAGAGTTTCCATAGCCTCTATATGAGATTTCATAAATATGTGTACTCAAGATAGACTTTGGTAAAATGTTACAATTTTTTTGATTAGTTGTATAAATTATTCTTATGTGATAATATTTTTATCAACACTGTATGTATTCTGAAATGTTATAATGTAATAACAACATACCCCTAAAAATGTGATAACATTCTGATTTAAGCTTAAGAATTTAATCTCTCTTAAGACCAACAGAATTTATATAAATCTGTAAATAATTTATAGAGCTTCTTTTTCAATATGAGTAATAAAAACATCTGTGCCAGAAAATATGATCATGCCAATACAGTAAATCACACTCATTAGCAACAGCTTTCTCACCCCATGCTATGGACACTGGTGATAATGTAGATTTTTAAATAGCAGGATTTTGTCCAGTTGTGACACTCTCCATCACCAAAAAATAGGTATGCCATTTAGATGCTTAAGAAATCAGATTGCACCATCAAATATTATAATATATAAAACTTATCATCGAATTAAAATTTTTTTTACAATCTATTAATCCAAATGCTTGTTAATTTTGATGTGATTTCTCATCTACTATATTTACTTTTATATCTTAAATTTTATTTTCCTTTTTTTTATTGGTTGAAACTTTAAACTATATATATATATATATATATATATATATATATATATATATATATATATATATATATATATATTTAAAGTAAAAACCAGTCAATGCTTAGATAATCCCAATATCAACAACAATCAACAATTTCGAACTGTTGTCAAGGAAACTTCTTTTTAACAATATATATGTTGTTGCTTGAAGCACCTTTATAATGATTTTTTTTAAGATAACATTCATCACCCACTTAATGGAAGGTGGGATCCAACTAAAATATGAGTACAATAGTATTATTAATTTACAGGATAAACCTGAACATTATGCCATCTTATTTAAATGAATTTCAAGCATAAATGATTATTTGGAAACGTTAAGTTATTGTACTATTAATAATTATGTGGTTTAACTTAAATTAAAAAAAGGTTTTATTTTAGATAACTGATTAAGAAATTAAAATATATAAAATACATCGAGTTTTAGAACTCTTAGATCATTGTATAATAAAAATAATATTTAATTTAATCATTTTCAATAAAATACATCTTCTTAAAATATAAGTGATTACAAGACATCTTAAAATAATAAAAAAAACTTCATTATTTTTTTATAAAATCTCTAGCATGAAACTCATTAAACTTTATTACATAACTCACAATATAAGATGTTAGATCAATTGTGTTAAAATAATGTTAAACAGTGTATATCCTGTATTATAATTTTAACACTATATTATATTTATTGTTGAAGCCATTTTCTTTGATAGAAGAGACTAGGAAAGTGTGAAAAATTAATAGATTATTTTTAAAATATATTAGCTATGATAACTTTAAAAATAGAAGGAAAAAATATTAAAGTTTGGAGATTTCAATCTAAAATAAAAATGATAAAATACAATAGTTGAACATATATTAAATATTATTTCAAGTTATTATTGCTAATCTATTTAGACATGAGTATGATTTGAAGTAATGTGTAACACCAGTTTTTTTGACTAATGAGTAATAATATAATAATGACATTAAAGAAAAACTACTATAAATCCAGAAAACATATCATATAATCCTTGCTTAAATAATACTTTTAAGCAGCAAATCTAGTTTTCCTATTCTAAATTTTGTTGTCTAGTATAGATATAAAGTAATGTTTAAGAAATTCCTTTAGTGCTTATCTGTCTACATTTTTAGAATTGTTAGATGTTGGTTTATATCAGTAATAAATTTTGATTATATATCTTGTACATCTGTATGTATTGACCCACTGCACCCTTCCTTTAGCAGTAATCATTTAGTACTTTTTAATATTAAGCTATTAAATTGAAATTCATAAATGTCTTAATATTTTGGATATAAGCTATTTTTCGCATAGTTATATAGTTATGATACCAGTTCAGTATCTATAAATTGCGATGTCTTCAGTTTTTTAATAATTGTATATACATATATTTATTAGTCAAGGTTACCATAAAATTAACAGAACACAACATGATCCTAGTTTGAACAAAACTTTAAATTATAAATTTATTTCTCCCACTTCAGTTATAAAAGTCGTAAAAACTAATCTTAGAGTGTAAATATGGATAAAAATTTATTAAGTGATGATATTTGCTACCTATTAATTTTTCAAGTTTTCACTAAATTATAGAATTATAATAGAAGAAATAGATTTTCTATTTAAAAGAAAGTTCACAGAATATTTAAAGATCTTTCATTTTTTCTACTTTAATACGGGATTTCTTTTAATTTTTGTTAATTTGGTCGAAAGTAAAGAGTTCTCTTAAACTAAACTCTACTCAGAGCTAAATTCATTTATAACTTCATTTGATTTTTTTTCCTACTTCGATATTTTATTCATTAAAAATTTTAAATTGCTTAACATATTTTTTTTTTCATTTCTCTTCACCGTTTTTTTTATTTAATTACACAAAGTTAGATTAATTGAAAAATCCAACTTCTTCTAAACGTCAATTTTTAAATATCTTAAGACAATTTTATAACTTATTTTTAATTATTCAACTGTCATATTGAAACCAATTATTTATATATATAATTATTTAAGAAAAACTCAAATTTGACAACTTTAATATTGTTTAATACCCACAAGTATTATTATTTTTATTATAACTGTCAGTTTTGAATAATAATTTAATTATATATTTAACTAATAAAATTAATGAACTGGCTACATGTAGCAGAAAAAGAAAATGATTTTCTTTTCAGGATATAAATTATTTAATACATGTGTAATAAAAAACATATATAGAAAGGGAGAACTAATAGATAGTGACAACAATATAAAATAAAAAAGAGAAAAATATTTTCAACAACTCTTCCTATGAGCAATATATTCTTTTAGACAGTTAATTATCTTTCATAATATTATGTCAAGTTAACTGGGCAGAATGTTCCTGTTTTCAACATGTATATACATAAATTAAAGTTATTTGGAATCACTGGGCCACAAGTATCAGCAACCAAAAGATAACAATTGATCTTCAATGTTTGCAATGTTATCTTTCTTCATAATACAAAGTAAAACAAACATCTTATCTTTTTATATAGGTATTATTAACTTTTATATTATGTGTATTTAGTTTTAAAAATAAGCTTTATGTAATGCTAATTATCTGATAAGAATATATATTTTTATATACCTTGTTTTAAATTGCTCTCATTTAAAACAATAAGTTTTTAATGATTATTTCATCTATTATTAATTGTATTAACAGGTTAAATTTACTGTACTTATTTACCTTTATGTTTTGCCTTATTTACAAGTTTGTTTAAATGATTCTTTATGAATTTTTCTTGTATATTGTCTTAGAAACATATTAAAACTTGCTTGTTATGTGAAATAGGTTTATATTCTTAGAATGACATATTAGATAAGCCATAAAATTATGTACTATTCATTAAAATCATTGCTATTATTTTCTACATAGATATGTGACAACTTCCATTAATTAATCATCCATCTGATTCTAATCCTGCATTATGATCTCTATATCTACAATTAATATCATATTGACATTTCAAATTTATAACTATAAATATTAGAAGAGAAAGCATTAACAAATTTCTAAGATGGATCTTGTTCAACCAGATTATTTTGCTTAGGCAAAATTCATATGCTATATATGCTGTTTTCTATTCTTAATTTACTTTGCAAACACATTATATTTAAAACTACAATTAATTAATAACTTCAAAAAAACTAAAAATTTTATTGGCTTTTTTTTTCTAATTAAACAAAGTAAATCTACTCCTATTATTGGTCAGATAGCAGGTAAAATGGTCAAAAATGAAATTTAAAAGTCTCTCATAGTACTACCTAAGAGAATATAAATTTGTAGAACATATTTTAAAATGTCTTCTGAGCAGATTTTATTGATCAATGTGTATGTAAAATATGTGTCTGTGTTATTTTTTTGTTGGTTGAAAAGTATAGTTGAATTTTTTATGTACAAACAGGCAAACAAACATAAAATTGAAATTATAAAAAAATATACAAAATAGGATTCACTAAATAATACAAAAAAATCAGAATGAATAATATTCCTGTAGTGTAATTTTCATTACATCACACTCACACAAGATAGAGACTGGGTTCTAGCAACTTTTAACACCTTGTGGAGGGATGTAATCATAAATAAATAACCAAAGAGATGTGAAAAGCTTATAATCCCCAATATGAATGTTTTGTACTGAACTATTTGCAGCAAAAACAAATCAGAATTGTTTTTACTTTGAACTGCACTTAAGATGCTTTTCAGGAATGTGGTGAATTTAACATTTCAATTAAACCATTCATACATTTGTGTTTTTATGTGGTCCATATTGCTTGTAATCTGATTTGAGCATTAAAAATGTTTGTCCTGTTATTTTCTATAAACAAATACAGAATTTGACTATGTTTGAAGTTTTTAGTCATAACAATTGACAAATATGTGACAAAAAATATGCAACATGCTACCATGATTTCATATAGTGACATTATTTGGCAGATTGATGCAAAAGAGTATATATTATAAAGGGCACACAAACCAGAGAATGATTATGGTTAATTTGGGGTTCCCTTCTCATAAATATGACCACTTGGCAAAATTTAGTCATTCTTTATAAACTATAAGTGCTTCCAGAATCCAGCAGAATTAAATTTTAAAAATAGCTATCTTAATCACCTTCTCCAGAATTGCAGAATAGGCAAACTCACTCTGGGCATTTTGATTCACTGGCAAAATGTATCTTTTTCTCAAACTAAATAGATAAACTACAGCAATGACAACAAGGATTATCACCAAATAATATTTTAAAGAAAATCCAGTTTACTGTATTCAACTATTAATGGAATTTTAGAAAAATGTTTATATACTCATTGCAACATCAATAAAATCATTTGCCTTTTTTTTTAAATAATTTGTTTGGAAACAATATTGATAACCTCTTTATGAATTAATGGAAGTTCAAACTTTATACACTATGAATCTAAATCAATGTGTAAATTCAAAACTTTGGAGATATTGCTTAATTCTTAATGAAGATCAACAAAGTTAACTCAATCTATGGATTATGATTTATTTGATAGGTCTTATACATTATTCAAATGGCCTGGAACAGCAAAATAAATTAAAAAATGTTTAAACCAAAGGATTATTAAGCTATTGACTTTAAAATATGTGATAAACATCAATCATAATGACATTAGTCTATAAGTTTTCTCTAAAGAATTAAACCACTCTCTTTGTATAAAATTTCAGTTCAACATGTCTATAATAATGGATTTATGATTATGAATGCCATAGTATAAAAATATGATAAATGTCATAAATTGATCACCTGACATTCTAAAATTGATTAATGTGCTAACTATGCAATCCAGAGTAGGATTTCTAAGTGTGCTTTATTCAAAAATCTTAAAATCATTGTTAAGAGTTACTACAGATGTAAACTGATTTAATTTTTAGTGCATGAGTTAAATTATTGCCTGTGAATTGTAAATGTTAGAATATTCTGCAAAAGTGTAAATATGTCCCCAGGATATTCTAAACCTTTCATGCAAGTAGGATTGCATATTTCATGAATTATTCAATAAACATTGTTTATAATTGTTGAATTATTTAGTTTTTGTTATTATTGTTGGTGTAGTAATAAAAAAAAAAACTAAAATTCTTAAAAAAATTCTAACATAGAAAGATACATGTACTGTATATTACTATTAATGACATTGGGTATAAGTATAATATATGTAATTTATATTTTATATTGAAGACAGGTGGCATTAGTGCCTATCATATTTGTATAATTTGAAATGTTATAGTATTCAATAAAGCAGTTTTATAATATCAATAAACTAAATCGTATTTGTTAGTTGAGGTATATTCTTAATTAATAATTTACATTTTAAATATAAGATAAAAAGCATAGCAAGATGATTTAATAAAAAATATATATGACATAATTAATGAAGCTATGTATTTTGTATAGAATTGTTAAGAGAACTAAATAAATAATTTTGTTTCTTCAAAAGAATTAAAGAACTAGCCAGCTCTTATAGAATGAGGCAGATAATCTATTAATTACTGTTACAAAGATAATTAACGATAATATAAAAATTCTTATCTTTTTGTAAATATGGTTAGGTTTTGACTTAATCATGTTCAACCCTCTCCATAAGAGTATCCTGTCTTTACAACACTTTAAAATTACACGCATGATCGTAACCCAAGGTTAGCTTATTTGTGGAGAACAAACAATAATATTTATTAATATTATTATAAAATTATATTATTAAAGTACGTTTATTATAACAAATCCATTTACTTCTGTTTCTAATCATGACTCAATCCTTTTTTCTTTTCAAAAATATACAGTACATATAGCCATATAATTCTATAATTAAAAATCACTTCTTTTCTTGTCAAAAACTTTATTTGATGTATATATATATATCCACTTATTTCCAACGTTTCGACTATCTTTACTCTATAGTCATTTTCAAGGATCTAGAAAATATATATATAAAAATATATATATAAAAAGATATAAACCTGTTTTAAATAGAATTGGATAAGACATGAATAAAGAATTTTTTGGAAATAAATTCATTTTTGAAGTATATAAGAAAGAAAAAGGAAATAAGTTTTTTTATTGTAACAATTGGTTTTTTGGATAAAAAATGTAAAAAGGGAAAGTTTTTTGAGAAGGGAGTCAAGTAAGTGTGGTGTATGTTTTGTGTTTTTAATTTAATTGATTTTAATGTATTTTATTTATTTTTAAATTTTATGGGATTTATATGCTTTATATTGTTTTTGATTATTTTTGTTTTGATTATGTGAAGTTTGTTTATAATGTAATGTTTTTTCTAGATCCTTGAAAATGACTATAGAGTAAAGATAGTCGAAACGTTGGAAATAAGTGGATATATATATATACATCAAATAAAGTTTTTGACAAGAAAAGAAGTGATTTTTAATTATAGAATTATACGTTTATTATTTGCTTATTTTTGTTATTTTGTTTATATATTTGTTATTTATAATAAAGCAATTGTTATATTTAAATACATCAGTTTGTTACGATTAAAATCATCGTCTTTATCTGCTATTGAAATTAACAGTCATACTTTTAAGCTATTAAATTACATATTCATTTATTAAATGTATATACACCATTTATTATTATTATTGCTATCTGAAATACGAATTAGTAAGGTAGGCTATGCAATAAAATTCCTTTTACATTCATCACACCTAGAATAACTTAATAAACATTAAATCTTTTTATCTTTTAATTGAATGATTAAGATTGATTAGTTAAGAATCCTAAGAATTAATTAATTAAAGTTAATTTGCTATGTTTATTTAAAAGGACATATTAATTTGCATCAGATTAGTTCTTTACACAACATATATAGCAACATAATATGTGTAATTAAGATTATTATCGTACAACCATAAAAATATCCTGTGAAATTTATTGATTTTAAATTTAATGTGTTATTAAGTTCTGGAATATTTATTATTATTTATTTCATGTGGAAAATGGACATGCATTCATTTTAATTTACTTTTCGTAAGAGCGCAACCAATATTAAAAGCAGTTCACATAAAACGCACTTATCTCAACCAGTTGTCTTTTGCTCCTACCTGATTGCGACTTGAGCTTTGGATTACAATATCTATACAAACAAAAAAACCTCTGAATAAACTCTTCGATATTCAATATACCAATATAATAATAAAAATTACAACTATAACCACTTTGTGGAATGTACATCATTCAAAATTGTATCTTTTATCATAAAAATAATATCAGATCTTTCAAAACAATGGAATTAAATTTGATAAAAGTAATTATCTTAAAAGTTTTTGAAAGTCGCTTCATAACTTCATTTATATATATATTGTAAAGGTATAATATGCCGTTACATTATTTTAAAATTAAAATAAAAAGATCGTAAATAAAAATTGATTTATTAAAAAAAAAAAAAAAACTTAACTTAAAAACTGAAAAGTGAAAGTTATATTTAAACTTAAACTACTTTAAGAAAAAAGTATGTGAAATTATTATTTTTTTTTTTTTGTAAAAATATAAAGATTGATATTTCGAAAATAAAAATAATGTTGATTTCTATAATCTTAGAAAATGGAAATGATTGTTTTATTAATTAAATGATTGTGCTAAAGCATGCTAGCCCTTGGGGCACTCGAATAATTAAATGGTCAGATAAGAGAATAAATGACCAATGCAAGCACAAAATGACAGCATGGACTGTAAATGAAACACGAGAGGATTAGTGACGTCTTGCTCGTTGAATCCTAAGATTTGATGATAAGAGGCTAATAAAAATATAAAAGACAAAAATATTATAATGGTTATCAGAGAGAGCTGACTATTAACATACCATTATAACTAGCAGATTTCACGATGTAGAAATCTGCAATAAATTTAATTTCTGGACAACCAGCTGAGGCCTCTGGATGACAGTTCCTGACCAAATGCATGGCAAGTAATGGTTTCATTTCAAAGAAGGACAAACAATCTACAAAAGTGATCATGAAGATGGACCTCTAAATCTGCTCAATCCATAAAGTATGAACTCTTATGTCTATCTAATAAAAACTTTTCTAAAATTGCAATTAATAGCTGAATATAAGAACAATTATCTGACCTAAAAAATTCAAAATCAATTATTAATATTTTTTATGCATATGTTTAAGCAATCATTTCCATTTCTCTTTTTTTGTGTGTTAAGTGTTAATTAAAATGTATGAAATTAAAGTTGGGTGTAGATAGCTGCATGGATAAAAATTAACAACTATGTTTAAATTTGTTTATGTTTATTTTAAAGGGTTAATTTCAGGCTATTTGTTTCATAGTTAGGATGATGCTTGTGGAGGGATATATGGGTGTTTATATCAATGTAATGTGAAGTGTGTTTAGCATACAGGGCAACATTCCCAACTGAATGCATGATTCCAAAGAGGCAGTCATATCATTGCAATGGTCACAGATGTATTTCCTGCACCACTGACCTCTTCTAGCTCTGTGGAGGAATTATAAGTCGGCAGAAAGACCGCTCTCCCCCATACATAGCACTCTTTAATTAATTTATATACATGATTTCTTCATCAGACAGATGCACATTTCTGTACTGGATAAGGATCATGTCCTTCAAATAATATCACGCTGTCAGATGCACATTCCTGTTGGTGTGATTTTATGCTAGCATCTTCATACTGCATTGATTGCAACTATATATCTGGAAGCAGGCATTCGTTTGGCTACAAACTTTTAGTCTGAGATTGAATGAGTGTCTTGATAAGTTTTTTTTAAAGTGATAAATCTATGTAGCCTATCTATACTCCACATGCTAAAGTAAAATAGTATTAACATGTCCATCTGTGTGGACTTTATTAAACAATAATTTAAATTTAAAAATAATAATAATAACTAATTTAAAACTAATTGTAAGGTCTAAATTTATTCCTCAATTTTAAATATAAATATTATATATGTGCGTTAATAAATGTTTGTGTGTTAATTACTGGCAGTGGATTATTTTATTAAATATTAATATATTTTAAGTTATATTAAGTTTCTGCATCTCCTTGAGCTAGTGGCAAGGGCAAACAGTCAATAAAATAAAAGTTAGATCTTTAACAGCATGTATCTGACTACTCTATAAATTTTCTAGGTTCAAATGGCCTAGTGGCACCCTGTATGGCGGTAAGACTGCTAGCTCCAATCTTCACCCAGACCGTTATAATATATATATATTATCCCTGTTTAATTGTTCCAAACTGAATAGATTGCATTATTTTCATAGAAAAGATGAGTAAAAATTTAACAAATGAAAAAAAAAATGTTTTTATGTGAACACAATAAAGCCAAACATTGCATCATATTAAAAATGTACACTTTCACAAAGAGTTATTGTATCAAAAACTAACAGAAGAAAACTTATGGGATTCAATATCAGAAATAGGTGAACATTCAAACTCGCGATATAATACTATACAATTTTTCAATCACAAATAACAACAATTGGTGGATACTTAATGATTGTTGTTGATGAAAATCTGCAAAATTATTGCTCAGGAATCATTTAAAATGTGTATTTTGGGTTTAGCATCCGTGATTTCAAAAGTATGGTCCATATAATAATATTTTGAACAGACAAGAATTATATATATTTATGACTTTATCCCCTTAATTAATTGTTGCATTTCATCTTTCACACTTTAAATAAAGCAAATAAAATATATTTTAATATAAATAAGATTCAAGCCTAGTCTTAATTTTAGTTAATAATGATTAAAAGTTTGACAAAAATGAAGAGTTTACTGAAATTAAACTTAACATTATAGTAGTTTAAATACAATTCAAAAATTGACTATTTCAGCTATATTACATTTTTGTAATAGGCTCTAAATAAGCATAATTGTTCCCATTCCTAAAATTATAATAGCTTTTTTCAATATATGAACTACATAAATAATTATGTAATGTACTTATTTAATTTCATTTGTGAGGCATATATAAAATAGAATTCAATTGCTATCTGATTGGAATCAATTTGTGTGCATAAAAATTAATTGCAACAGGCAACACATTAGTGATATGAATGTAAATGACATCTTTTTTTCTGCTTACTTATTATTTCTCACTTGAAAATTACTTCTTTTTTGATGGCATCATGCATATTTCTAATTCTGTTTTCATGAAAGATTTTGACATATTTAGTTCATGTGCTTCCTATATCAGCCAATGGTATTTAATGTAGCATTTGTGATCATTTACAGGTTTACTATTCATTATTTGATGTTTTCTTCTCATGATAACGTTAACCAGTTGTCTAAATTTTGTTTCCTATGGTTAAAGTTATTAAACTTGTTCAGAAAAATAATTTTAAAAAATATGCTGCTACATTTTTATAACTAAAATACAAATAAACTAATTTAGCAACTTAACTGAACAAAAGATGACAATAATGTTGAATATTTTCCTTCATTGTATAAATCTTTATTTAGTAAATAAAAGTATTTATTTTATAATTTATTCATAGTAAAGATCTTTATTGCAATATAGTTTATTATATATATATATATATGCATATGTTATATATATATATATATATATATATATATATATATATATATATATATATATATATATATATATATATATATATATATATATATATATAAATCTATGCATATACTTCTGCATTTCAATGTTTTTCTATCATCTCCTAGTGGCAATTTGAGTTAATAGTTCAACATTTTTCTTTTTTGAAAGTAAATAATAAATTTTAAAAGTAAACAAAAATATATTCTTATAAATTAATTTTAAAAGTCTTTTTCAAGAAATATCTATTCTTCTTTAATCTCCTAAAAGGGTATCTTAATGATTTTATAAGATGCTTCAAATTGATATTAATTTCAATATTAACATATCTCATTATCATCATTATTTTCACTCATTATCAGTACACTACTGGATAAAGATATCTCCATATTTAAACCAGTTTCTATTATCTCTAGTCCCTCTTGTCCTCATCAGCCCAGCACACTTCCTTTCTTCATCCATCTATCTCTCATGTGGTCTCTTTTGAGATCTTTTATAATCTCTTGGAATCCAGTTAAAGTGTTGAACTGTCAATCTACTATCATTTCTATTATAAACATGTCCACCCAACACATTTCAGTCTCTTAGTTTTTTTCAATGATGTTAACACTCCCTATTTGTTTTCCCATCCTCATATTTCAACTTCAAACTCTTTTTAATTACTCCTAACATATATCTTTCAATATTTAATTGAGTAGTCTGAAATTTCTACATTACACTTTTGTTTAATATCCAAGTCTCTAATTCATAAGTAATAAATATGTAAACACATTTATTAAAAACTTTTTTTTTTCAAATGAATTACATATTTTATTTTAATATTCAATTATCTCTACCAAAAGTGCTTCATGCAAGTTTAATTATATGATTAATATTTTCTAGTATATTTTCATTCTGTACTAATCATCTGATCAAGATATTTGAGGTTGTAAACTTTTTTAAATTCACTATTATTTTTTTATTTTATTTTATTTATTTTTTTGAGAATATTCAATAAAAGTTATTTTAGTGTTTTTAGCATTTAATATTAGTTCTACTTTCTTATACTAATCTGATAACTATTGCAACAAGCTCCAATGAATTATTTGCAAAGTAATTACATCATCTGCAAAATTTAGATGACTTACATAATCATTTATTTTTACATCTTCAGCTTTCCATTTTAATCCAAAAAAATGTTTTTTTTATAAAATTGCTGTAAAAAGTTTTGGAGATCATCTTGTCTTGTACTCTTCTCAATGTTAATCTTCCTAATATTACTATGTAATTGAATTGTTGCTTTTGCATTTTAATATTCTTGAGAATATTACAATCTCCTGGGTTTTCATATTGATAATCCATTGCATTCATTTACTGAAGAAATGCTTATAGAATCAAATGCCTTTTTATAATCTATAAATTCAAAACATAATGGCAACTCACATTCATTGGTTTTTTCCTATAACTTCTCTCAATAGTTCTAAAAATACTTTTAAATCGAGATTATTGTTTGTTTGTTTTTTTTTTTTTTGGGGGGGGGGATTAAAATTTAAACTTCGCTGTAGACGAGTTGTAATTAAAATATCTAAGCAAATTTATTCAGGTAAATAATTTTTTAATTTGTTGAATAAGCAATAAGTTTATGTGTCTTCATAATATGGAATTTCAAGAAATGTCAAAGCTTACAAGGAATGATCAATTAAGTGTTTTTCTTTGTCTTAATTTTCTATTACGAATTTATTCAAGGTCAAATAACTAATGTACAAAAACTACATTTTATTATATAATTTTTGAACATAAAAGTTTATTCATAAATATTACCAAAATCACACTTTTCTTTATGTTTACCGTAATATCATATAAATACAATTTATCCAAACTTCAAACACTTTTTAGCAAACTTTATTTGTACATACACCTACGTTTCGACTGACCTGCAACACCATAAAAAAATTTTTTAAACAATAAAAAGAACATAAAATATATATATTAAAAACTTGATATAAATAATCAAACCCATATAAAACAATTAATATAAAATAAAATGTACTACATAAATAAAAAATAAATATAAATTATACATGTGTATTCTTAACTTTATACATATATACATTCAAGGACAATTATTAATAATAATAAAATAGATAATATTTAGATTAATAATTGTCCTTGAATGTATATATGTATAAAGTTAAGAATACACATGTATAATTTATATTTATTTTTTATTTATGTAGTACATTTTATTTTATATTAATTGTTTTATATGGGTTTGATTATTTATTTCAAGTTTTTAATATATATATTTTATGTTGTTTTTAGTTTTTTTATTGTTTAAAAAAATTTTTTATGGTGTTATTATATAGTTGTTTTTTTGTTCATTATATCATAGCTCTGAAGAAGACTGCAGGTCAGTCGAAACGTAGGTGTATGTACAAATAACGTTTGCTAAAAAGTGTTTGAAGTTTGGATAAATTGTATTTATATAAAAGATTATTGTTAACGTCGGACAACGTTTTCAAATATGGAATGACAAAATAAATTTTGATAAAATGATAAAATTCAATAGCTAATGGAACTTTGGTCTGTTTGATCTTAAACTTTATTTTCTAAATATATCAGACACAAAGATAAATTAATAAATGCCAATAATAAAACGGTTACTGCCTCGCGATATCATGTGACATTCGAGGTGAAACTTCCTCTAGGAATCTTTCATTTTTTAATCCATCATGCTATTTAAGCTACAAAAAAAAAATCATTACTTTAAATAATGCCCTGTGTGGTTTAATGCAGTTGTAGAGTGTCAGACATAGGAATGTCGTAAAATTTTTGAACAATGAAACCATTCAACATTTTCTTTTTTAAGTTTAAAGTCATTCTTCTGTCTTGAGTAGTTTAGTGCAATGATAAAGAATTTTTTAATCTGATCATAATTTAAAAACAATAAATTGAAATGTGACAAATATATAACAACAATTTATTACTCCTTTTCAAAAGGTGAAGTATTTGGTTTCATCTTTTTATTTTTTCCTTTACCATTGTTTTTCGAAAATAAATCTAAACTTATTAATACATAATTTAAAAAAGAATATAAAGTATATATACAATTCAGTATATGTGTTGGTGAAGAATACTAAATAAACAATTACCCAACTGTGTTTTTATCGATAATGATCTCTTTAAAAGATAAAAGGATATAAAAGAATTTCATCCCTCTTTTAATGTTATTAATATAAATAAAAGTCAGCCTAAATAATTATAAATATAAACAACGGGTCAAATGCATTTTTATTTACATTATAGTTGAATTTTTAAAATTTTCAGAATAAGTGGTAAGTCTGTTTATATTTAGAACTACCTATTTTCCAAATTGTAGATTTTAAGAAATAGTCCTTAAAAGGAAATTATTTAACATGTAACAAAAAATAAAATTTGTAAAAATAATAATTGTCTTTTTAAGTAATAAATTTGTCTGATAATTTTTTTTATAATCGTATGGTTAAACTTAATTATCCCCTAAGATACAATAATAACAGACTAGAAGGTTATTTCTCTGTCTGGTTTTCAAGCCTAATTTGTCTCAATACTTATGAAATGTCATTTAACAAATGACATTTAAATGATCGGTTTATGGTACATAAATCTGTCTGCTGATGGTGATGAAAAAAAATCTTACAAATATTTAAAATTCCAAAAGTAAAATAACAAATATAAAAAAATATTAGCTTAAAACAGAAAAGATTATTTAGTTGTATTGTTCTGATCTTTCTCATATTTTTTGAATCGAGATCTTTGTAATAATTGAGATTTAGCACTGCGAATTCAGTGTTTTATATACTTTCAGTAATAAAAAAATAAGCATATAGAACAGCAATCAATAATTTAAGCATCAATAAAGAAAAGGAAAACTGAAAAATTTGATCCAATTATTTAAAACGCCATACTCTTTTATATGCAAATATATATAAGAATGCAGATGCTGTTTGTAATATAAATATTTTTTTATTTCCATTTTATTCTCTTTCATTCATTATCTCCATTTTTTTATTCTATTTTTATGCTTCTACCTTCAAGCAGATTAAAAGAAATTATCATACCATTGGTCACCAACTTGCATTAAATTTAACAGTGGGAAAGTGTGGATGCACAAACACATTTCCATCTTTTAATTACATAGCAACAGTTTTGGCTCACCCCCCCCCTGAACTTATAATTGGCATACTTCTTTATGAGTGTCTGTTAGCACTGATGATTATGAGAGTCATGGAGTTTAAAATCTAAAGTTTTTGGATCAATTCTTACCTCAATAAAGTATCAACACAATCTTAATTTATGATAATTGCTATGTTCTATTAGTAATTGCTTTTGGCACATGACTCTGTGTAACCTCCAGAACAAATAATCATATGATAATTTTACTGAATTTTTAATTATATCTTAAACCGAATAAAATTGAATCAAAATTGTTAGTACTATAATCAAAAGGTATCTAAACCCAGCTATCTTACATAAACTAATTTTATTATTATTATAGTGAGAAAATTTAAAATATTGGTTCTTCAAATCCTTTTATTGAAAAAATGTTTGCAATATTTGCATTATTAACATAAATTTTCACAAGAACTAGTCATAATCATCTTTCTAGTTATCTTATATCAAAACCATGTCATTGGAATGTTATTTTTGGTATTATGATTCAATATTAAGCATCATACACTTTTTTTCATTTTACATTAATTTATAGTTGTATCTGCTTTTCTATTCTGAAACCAAATCATAAAATTATTGACTAAATCGATAAACAGTACATAATTGTCAAATGGGCTTATGGAAACAGTATCTGAATATTGACCTTCTTTTAGTATGAAATATCCATTTACCTAACCCAAAAAACAACAAGTTATATTAATTATATGCCATTAAAGTCTTTTATATATTAAAATAAATAAGCAGAACGTTTGTAAATAGTCTCACTATATAATGGTTAATCTAGATAAACATATTTTTCTAGAATTTGAATCAGGATTAGAATTTTCTTTAACCAGTTATTCCACAAACAAACTTTCTAGACAATTAATTATTGTCTCATAAACAGAAGACTTTGCATTTGAAAGTAAAGTAAGAATAAAAAATCACTACAATCTCATCACTTGATTGTTGCCAAGTTAGCCAACTAATGTCTTTCTATTTATTCTTCTTTGGAAGGCTGTTTTAAATGCCTTATCTCTCTAGAGACAAATATATAAAGGCATTTATGTTTTTATCATGTTATTGAATTGTTGATTAAAAAATGAAAAAATTGTTTCTAAAATATCATAAGAAAAAGTGAAATCTTTTGAAATTATGGCTTCTTCTTTTGATTTTGGATTTGGATTTTCAATGTTTTACAAAACATTTCCAATGTATTTTTTTTATTAAACGCTGTTTCTTTTATTAAAAAAAACAATTATGGCCAATGATCAAATATTATTTGTTCCAATTACATTAATTAAATTGTTGTAGTAAAGAGTATATTAAACAACTAAATTAAAAGATGAAGAGAATTATTTTTGCTACTTTTAATGTTATATAGTAACAACATGATATCTCCTTTTATGTTTTTTTTTTTTACCATAAGAATTTAGAAACAGAGATTCACTCAATTTACTCATCTTCAAAGTCATTTATTGCAAGCTCAAGTATTCAATAAATATCAATGAATAATTCTATAATTGTCTTCCACGAAGTAGTTTCTGGCTAATCGGTGAAAAAAATACTGTATTTAGTTGCATTTAAATATCCTACAGTTACTTTTAAAGTATTTTTATTATTAGGACAATAGATTAGAATTATAAACACCCTAAGATTTTAATTCTAATATTACTTGATTGTATCATTATATATAAATGTGATACCTGATCTATTTTATTGACTTCATTTTTATGTTAAATTTTAGATTTTCAGTTGTTCAAAATGTTTTATATTCAATGGTTTCTTTGATAGCATTTTTGTTAATGTAAAAGACTTCATTTTTTGCCTGATCTTTGCATTTTTTTAAACATTTGATGTTTTTATAATTTATGTCAATCACATCCTATTATTTTCCAATAAACCTTTATTCTGGTTAGTGATGGTACTTTATGCAAGAGTTTGCCATGCATTTTAATCCATTACTTTGATTTACATTCGATTATTTGCTATTACAATCTTTATATAGAATTTTAATTTTTTTAAAAAAACTTTACCTTTTTTTTTTTCAAAATAACAGTCATTTTGTAAGATTGATGACATAATAGGATAGTGACTTCATTAAAATTATGTTTTCCAAAAGCAAAATGTTGATATTCACACTGTGCAGAAGAGTTTATTTATAGTGTATATAATAATGTTCTGATTATAGAATTAAAATATGGTTAATATACTTTATTTAATTATCATCTAGTGTCCTTGCAAGATAATCAATGCTTTTATTTATGACATATCCAAAGTAAAGAAGATTTTTTTTTATCTTTAATGATTTCCAAAACATAAAAAATCACCAATTTCATTCAGCACCATAAAATAATCAAAAACATACTTTGATTATGTACAACAACAAGGGGTATTAAGACAGTTATAAAATGTGTATATTAGCTAAACTATATTCATTCAGTCAATTTTATGGATTAAAATTCTTAGTAACATTGTTTTGCCTGTGACTTTAAATATATGCTAATCATAATTTTAATTGTAAATTATTTTATGAAAAAAAAATTGTGCATTTTGCAGTTGATAATCAACTTTACATGATCAAATACCATAAATTTATTCAATTTTAAATAATCATGTAATTTGTTTGTGACTTATTCAAGATACTAATCAGTTCTAGCATAAATATAGATGTGCAAAAATAATATAATATGGTTTAATAACTTATATACATCATTAAAATTACATTAATCAATTGCATATTATAGTTCTTTATCTACATTTAATTTAATTTTACTTCATTTATGTAAAATAAAAAAATTAGTGACTTAAAAAAATATTACAGAGCTGCAAAAAATTCAAAGTTTTATTGGATAAAAATTATAAAAAAAATTTTTTTTATAATTGAACATAAGATTATGTTACATTATTTTTTTTTAATTTTTTAATGTACATGATAGTTTATTTTCTTTCCTTCATGCATTATTTTAATTCAATGAATCATGGTTTAGGAAATATCCAGCAACTATATAAGAAGCAAAATTGTGGATGGTGAATAGAAAAATTATTTTATTTCTTTAAAAGATTTTATTATTACCTTTTATTGTTATGATTATTACTTGCATAATGTAAGAATTCATTTTTTTTTTCTTAAAATAACAATTAAAATTATAATCTCACATTTTTGCCACAAGTCAAATAATGTTTGTAAGAATTTTAATCCATAAAATAAATTGAATTAATGTATCTTAGCTAATATAGCTTAGCTAATATACTCATTTTATAAATAAATCTTAACATTTTTAAACACTATTTCAGTTAAAATCTCTATTTGTTTGTTTTATAGTTTCAATTAAAGTTTTTTATTAAATTAGGATAAAATTTTAAAATTAATGTTTAATATATTTATATTCAATATAACTTATTCAAATTTAATGCACTTGTTATAAATCATTGGCAAAACAATATGATGCTAAATATTTTAGGTAAGTTACCCAGTTTCATAAATACTGACCTATGGGTAGATAAATTTCAAATATTTTGATATCAAATATCAATGCAATAAGTTTTCAATAATTCATGCAAAAGGGTAGTGTATATATTGTGCCCTTATCTATAGGTCATAATAGGGTAGAATGGTCAATTACTAAAAAATTTTAAATTTTAAGATATGTTTGTATGATATATAAATAATAGTAGGATAATTAGATTTTATAGTACAATTTAAAGCTGAAAATACCTGGTATATAAAAGTGTAAGGGATTATTTTAAAAGAAACAGTTAAATAAAGCTTAATTATATCCTTGCTTATGGTTGTAAAAGCTGGCCATATAAAATAACACAGCTATAAATAGTTAAAAGTATATTAACAATCCAATTGTAATGTTTTAAAACTAATAAATTAAATAAAAAACGATATGTAATATTATAATTGTATTTAATAGTCAAAATTTAATCTAATATATTTTAAAATAAACTTTATGATGATGAGAATTATATTTAGTTCTACATTTTTAAATTATTTTCCAAATTTTTTATAAAATATGTCAGTTTTGGTAATTTAGACCAAGACGTAAATTAAAAATCATCTGTTAAAGTTAGTAATCATGTGACTGTATATTATATACCTTCACACACACACACTTGTTAGAATAATAATAAAGTTTGTGAATTATGAAACTAAATATAATTGCTATCGATCCGTAAAGTAAAAGTTGAAATATTAAATATTGTTTTAATAATTATTTTAAAGTTTAAATGATTTCTAAATAATATTTAAGACATGATGTCATAAATTCTTTATTTTAAAGGGCTTAATCTATTATAAAACTAAAATGTGTAAATTTGTTCGCACTAAAAAAAGTCATTAACCAATCAATGGAGGTATTTTAGCAGACAAAATATAAGAATTAGACGAAGCGGGAGAAAGTAATGTGTAAGTGAAGGAGGAAGTAACATATTTTTTAGCTGGATAAGACCGTAAGCTAGAAAAGTGATATAATTTTAAAATTTTGTATTTATTTTAAAAGTTTTCTTTAACATATAATATTTTGACTGCCTTTACATGGAGGGCTAATTTTTAAAAGTTTTCTTACCAGTGATTTTATTCAAGTTTAGCCAAAACCTTACAGTGAAAATGGAAATACTACAGAAAACAGTATATAAAAATATTGTTAAAGGAAAAATATTTGGAAAGTGCCTTGATACAGCTTTATTTATGCTCAACCAAAAACTTATTATTGTAACTCAGAGGAATATAATTTGGACGCTATATGGAAAACTTAAAAGAGAAGTTACTTGCCATCAGGAAAATTATGACGCACAAATTTTATAAGGCTACTCTGAAGTTATTTTATTCTTCTCTATGGGAAAAATTAAGATGCGTTTATCATAAGGAAAAAATTATGTAAAAGTTATAATGGAGAAAGAATGTTTGTCTTTTTAAAGGAAATATTACAAAGTATATAGTTACCAGAACTTTAAAAAAAAAGAAGGAAAAAACTTATGGAATAATGATATGAAAGTGCTATTGTGTTTTTATGAAAAATAAAGAACAGAAAAACTTTCTCTAAGAGAAATTGGAAAAATATAAATCTAATATACTTAATAAAATGGATCCATGGAGACAGAAAAAATTTACTGAATATTTAAATAAAAGTACCTAGAAGATGCATCATAAAAGTCGCGCGGGAAAATATTAGCAGAAAATATTAGAAGAAAATATTTAGAGGTTTTCTTTACGGGATTAATTGATATCATAATTAATAATTGTATTAAATATTATAAAAAACCAAGGATTGTCATCTATGAATATTTATTAAACAGAACAATAATTGTTTTGCCTTAAAATAGAACATTAAGTGACTGAAGAAGAAATAATAAACATTTTTTTTCAGCTTTAATATGAACGGTTTTCAAGAAAGTTTGATAAAGAAGTACAGTAAATATAGTTTAAATATTTTTTACTAATTTATTTTAGAATATAAAATGCTATGTGAGATTAGGGAAAACATATAAACATAAATTTAGTAATATTGAGATTTAAATATAATAGCTTGATAAAATTATAGAAATATTGTTTAAAAATAAAGTGTATGTATGTGAGTCTTATATCTACAAGAATCAAATGGATAGTGAAGCCTATGGAACGTGATCGAGAAGATAAAGATCGTTTGGTAATATTGATAGTTATTTATAATGCATAATGTATTTTTTTTAGATCATCTATTGATTAAGAATGAAGTGTGAAAGTTTAAATTATATGTACACATTTTATACAACATTTTTAACATATAATGAGATAGGAGTAATTCGGAATATGCATGCAATAATTTATTTAAAGTATATTAATAATATAATTTGACAGAACAATTGTGTGATTCTTTTGAACTTTCATGTGATAAAGTATTCAGATACTTTAAAATAGTTTGTATATGATTAAATATACGAGGAAAGTAGTAAAAAGATTTTCTTATAGAACAGTGGAATAGTTTTGAAATAAATGAATTTTATTATTGTTAGAAATGCAGATATGTATTTGTCGATGTACAGTATAGAAAAATCTTGAGAAATAAGATCGGATAGTGACTTGGAAGTACTAGTGGAGAGGAAACCAAGATGATGTTTTTTTTAAGAAATAGAAAAAATAAAGGATTTGGATCATATTTAGTTTTGTGTGATTTCAGTATAGTTAACTAAGCCCTATGACTGAACACATATAGTTTGGACAGTGTTTTGCATATCTTTAAAACTTTTTGATGTTATAATAAAGCTGAAGAAATAGCTTTAGCATCGTTCCTATAATAGAGGTTGGTAGACAGGTAAAGGTCACTCCTCTATAGTGTCTTTTAATTCACTGTGCCATGATTGTCAAGGTTTATGATGAGTAATATTCTAGTTACATTTTGATCCTATGCATCTATCTTCGCTATCCTTATTTTGTGAATCTGCATCGGTCAGAAAGATATTTTTCAAAGAAATAATGAATAAAATAGAACCGAAGATAGGTTATCGTTTGTGTAAGAATAGTTTATTTGCTGGAATGTATAGAATTGTATAACTTTAAAATTGAAAGTACAAAATATCATAAAGAGAGAAAGAATCATATAATGCATTGTAAAATTAATTCAGAAATGAATATAAGATTTTGAAAAGAAATCTAAACCAAGTATTTTAAAAGTGATAATAAAATTTGAATGAATTTTTTTTATTTTTTAAATAATATTTAGAAAATAAGTATTGCATATTTATTAAGAAAATAGTTCAATAAGGTATAATAAACATATACTTGTGCATGGTATATTAATAGTTGTAATTATATCATCCGAAGTAAGGCTTGAATGAGAATATTAGGATTAATAAACATCGGATAATGAACAATAAAAACCTAATACCGAATGTAGAACAATGTTTTGACTTTGTAAGATTCCATACAACCAATATAAAACTAAAATTTGTTATTTTGTAGAATTTTACTACGAATGTAAATTTTGTAGAAAAATATAATTTTAATAATATTAGGGATGAAAGTGTTTGTGATAATCATATAAGAAATACATTTTGTAATAAGCTAACCATAATAATAAATCAAGTAATTATATTGTATTTTCTTAAGCGTTTTAAAAATAAGATTTAACTAGGAAAAGTAATTACTATTTTGATTTCATTTATAAACTAATAAACTAAGTGAGATATGAAAGTAAGGGATATCCAATGTATATAGTGTAAAAATATTGTTAATTTATTTATGTTGTTAATAAACTTTGTTTTAAAATTTATCTTAAAAGTTGTGTGCCCGCGTTGTTATTTCTCCACATGGATGCATGAAATCACGATACATTTATAATTGAAACAGACATATAGGTTTTGCAAAAAAAAAAAGGTAAACATAAAAGTGTTATAATAGTTTTGACAATTTATTGGTATGTTAAAATTAAAAGATCATAATTTTATATTATTTATTGGTCATAAGTCGGTTGCCATAATATTACATTAAATTATATGCTAAAGTTGCCACACGTATTCTGTTGTCAGATTATTAAATACTACCACGTACGTATTTATTTATTGCATTTAGGAAGAAATAAGATTATATTATATTATTATTGTTATTATTATTTTTATTATTGTTAGTTGCTGTGTAGTAGATTATGACATAAAATTCCCTTTTCATATTTTACTACCGTAATTTTAAATCAGTTAGAATACAATTTATGAACCTGAGATTTTATTTTATTTTATTTATTTTTCTTCATTTTATTTAATTGAGCTAGATTCTTGTTATAAAGAAGATTAAGATATGATTATTATTTTAATCGTAGTGAATAGAGCTTAGAAAGTCGTAAGAATACTATGAGTTAGTTATTTGGTATAGTAAAAAGGGGAATAGTGTTCTTATGCCATTGAGGTAGTATCATGTGGATAATGTCTCAATGTAGTCTATCTCGTTCCCCGTATTGTCACTCCATGTCTCATGAAAATAGTAAATATTTGTTAATTCATTTTTAAAAATTGAACCGTATTTGTATTTAAAAAATTAGAGCTAGTAAGCATTTTAATTAATGCTGAATATTTCATTTATTTATTTGTTAACTGAGCTAGAACCCGGAATATTAGTAATAAACAGTATATTTTGGGGTGAGGACGTGTGGGGGGAGGTTAGAATATATATATATGGTGTTTAATTTCAATTAAAGGCTTAGATTTAATGTTGAATAAAATTTCAAAATCAAGATTTTCAATATAATTTATCTAAATTTGGTAAATATGATATAAATCATTAGTTATGCAATATGATACTGACATATCTTGGGGAAAGGTACCTAGTTTCTTAAATACAGAGAAATAGGTAAATGAAATTTCAAATATTTTGGTATCAAAGGTAAAATACATGCATACCACTCAAATAAGTTTTTAGTATTGTGCACAAGAGAGCAGTATATATTATTATAATACAGAAAATAGAGGTTTAATATGGGAGAATCTGGAGTTACAGGGTTACACAATTGTGTAGTGATTTATAACAGTCACCACATTAGTGCTGAATTATGAGAAGATGGAAAACTATCATGATTCCCAAATAAACAAAATATAAAATTAAATATAAAAGGAATAATAATGAATATAATAAGCATGGGAGATTACCATGGAAATGACTATAAATTCACTAGCATTGCACAAAAGTAAAGGTCATTCATCATCATGGATAATCAACAATAAAAATAATTCAACAGTCAATTTTGTGTATGTATTTGAAAGTGGTTCCTATAGACCAAGCTAATTATTTAGCCATGCACACAATAATTATCTGGATGCACATACTTAAATACAACTCCATTAAAATACAACAAGTTAAATAATACTGAGATACTATAAACATCCTGACCATCACCAATATTTTGGTCACTTAGAATTATTAATGTACTGGCCAACTATAAATTAAATGTCTAAAAAAACAATTAATAAAATGAAATATAGTGCATGGACTTGAAATAATATTCATTTGCACCAACTAGAATCATCTGGATGTCCAGACACTAAACTTAAATCCTTAATCTGTATAACTAACTGTTATGCATAAATCTAGCTCAGGAAGTAAGAACTCTAAAAACAATTACTGTGAGCAAAGGATACATAAATAAATAAAACAGCTTATTGTAAATTACTTTAAATACTTCCTAGGTTTACCTTATTATAAGTAAATAGTTTTATTGGAATCATTTAAAAAATCTTAGAACACTAATATCATGAAATAAAGTCACACCCACTGCGATTTATGAAACAGAAGTTGGATAGAATAAAGAAATTAAAATTAAAAAATATTTTTAAAGCAATTATTTAATAATTAATAGATTAACAATAAAAAAAAAGATATGATAGTATGAAATTTTAAACATTTATCAAAAAATATATATTTACATAAAAATTATAATCAGTCAGTGGATTTCTAATTATAAATTAACTTTTAATTCATTAAGTTATTTTTTAAAAATAACTAAAAGTTAACAAAACAACATTCTCAGAATAAAGATAACTTTAGTTCATCGTAACCTTTTGTAAGTTTTTAAAATGATAAATGAATAAAAAGAGAAATACATGTTTTAAAAAAATTACAAAAAATTAAATTTTCTAAAAATTCTTATAGTTTAAAAAAAAGTTTCACAATTTAAAAATATTAACTTATAATAAATAAGCAAATATTTTATTTAGCGCCGTGCTTGCAATTATATTTCATTCCAATATCAGCCTTTCAAGCTAATTGAGCACGCGCCTGCTCAATTAGCTTGAAAGGCTGATATTGGAATGAAATTAACTTATAATGAAAAATATTTAAAATTATCAATTCTTATATTAACAAAAAAAATATTTATTTTTACTATTAATAAAAGTTTAGTGTGCACACAAAAATAACTTTAACTATTGTTTTATTTTCTAAGAGGTTTTTCAGTTACAATTTTCAATTTTTCCAATTGAGTTTCTCCTTAAAGACTTCTAGATGTGTGCATGGTAATTTGTCTTTTTTTTATTCTGCATTATTTTCAGGTTAAAAAATAACAAATTGTATCCAGTTTTCCACTAAAATTTCCAGGTGAGTCTAATACTGACAGACTAATGCTCTTGGTTGAAGAAAATGTTGCAGATTACTTTAGGGGATAACATCTTCTTTACATTTTTATTGCAGTAAAGGTATATGGTTACAAAGAGGAAGATGATGTCCAGTTTTTAGCTATGTTAGCACATGGTTTTTATTATTGAAACTATTTTTATAAGTAAACTCATAGTATGCTAAAAGCTTGATTAAAACATCTGCTATTCTATGCAACCGCTTTAATAAGATTCCTGTTTTACTATGCAACAGTTTGGTGAATACCAGCTTATTTCTTTATCAGTTATATTAAGACTTGACTGCTCTTTCTTCAACAGCTAAATTATGAATATTTTTTTCATACCAGACTCTTTAGTCTTTTGGTTATATTCACATCTCTATTATATTTTCCTAGAACAATCTTGCCTACAAGTCAATCTGTTTCCAACATGACATTTTTAATAACAACCAATTGTCTAAATAATATTACATTTTTAAAGATTTGCATCAAAAAGATTGGAATAGTAGTTTAATTATAAATAAACACAATGTATTTTTAAAAATAAAATGTCTTATTGCTAAGTAATTTATTAGAAATTCATGCATTAAAAGTAATAGAGCTGGGCTCAACAACCCATGGATCTTGAGCCTAGAAACTGGCATTCTACCATTGCCCCAAAACCTATAGAACAACCCAAATGTATGACTATACAATATGGACAATAATCCAAGAAGACCCCCTAATGCATATCATAACAAACTAGAAAAACTTAAGGAAAGGGACAATTTTCTTGCACCACCTGACATTTTTGCTGCCATTTGGTCTCTTTTTAAAATAAGAACAGCATTATAATGGATAGACCAAATATAACCTCAGGAAAATGAAAAGCTGAAATGAACCCACAATAAGAACTGAAATATCTAAAACTGCAGGAATTACAAAAGACTCTAATGGTTAAGGAAAAGAAAATATTTTTTTCTGTATTTCAAGTTGTATCCTAGTATATTATGTTTGATATAATGTATTACCTGATATAATCTAACCATTTTTGCCTAATAAAGTTTGCTTTGAAACGTAATTAAAATAAATTTAAAATAGACACACACATATATATTATCAACAGTTACTCATAAATTAAAATGTTTAATAATTTCAGAATAAAAAAAAGAAAGGCAAAGAACAAAAAAATACAGAATATTTTTGTGACAACTACACAAATTAATCTGTGAAACATAACTGTATCTATATGTATCACATGCTGCTGTTTAGTCTGTTTATTAGATTTTATGAATTGTTGTTTTTAACTTCTTCTGCAGCAACTTTTCTTTTACAAAAAAAATTATTAGTTTTCTTAATTATACTCCCCTCTCTCTCTCCCTCTCCCTCTCTCTCTCTTTCTCTCTCTCTCTCTCTCTCTCTCTCTCTCTCTCTCTCTCTCTTTCTCTCTCTCTCTCTCTCTCTCTCTCTCTCTCTCTCTCTCTCTCTCTCTCTTGTGTGTATCTATATATAAGTTAAAATTTTAATTATTATTATTTTGCACTTATTTGTAAACCCTAATTTACCATTATTTAAATGACTCGTTTTTTTAGTCTATAAACAAACCTATAATATAGATTTCTCAAACCCAACCCCCTAACAACAATCTATCCCTTTTTTATGCCTCAATTTTTAAGTAGCATATTCAGGTGCATGCTCCCTTTTCCACAGAAATCATTATTTTATACACAAATTATATAAATACATTTAACATGTTAACTCTTGTCTGACTAGGACTTTATCATTCATTTTCCTTTAAAATTAAATATTACTACTGAAAATTCCTATACTTTCTTAAAATATTTAGTTCTTTTGAAAAACTAGGTTTAATCTCAATTTAAACCACTCTGTTGTTTTTTTGACAGTAAAGATGATCTTATGTTAGTTAATGCTATTGTGAATTTAATTAAAGTAATATTGTGAAACATAATAATATACCCACACTCACATCTGATTATTTATAGTTGATATAGTATTAAAATATAATAACGCTAAAAATAATTTCACTCATTTAGCTTCCTGAAGCTGCCTTTGTTAGAAAGCAAGTTTTTATAAGATATTATTTACTAATAGTCAGAAAATTATTATTTTTATTTCTATTTTAATTCAATTTTTATAACAAAATGAAAACTTCGTGGTAATTCCATATATATGTATGTGTAAGAATGTGCGTGTTATGTTTTTGATTAAAATATTTATATAAATTATGATTGTTATAATGTAAAATTGAACACTCACCAATGATTTAACTGAAACACAGGCTTGTTATATACCTGTGGCTATATATATGTAATATAGGGTATATGAGCACAGACTTTCACACCACCCACCTCTCTCCACTCTATCTAATAACACTGATACACCTAAACACATATATGCTGAAAAGATAAATAATCACCAATATACGTATTTCATGCTAAACCAGCAATCATCAGTTGGTCCAGACTATCATCTTTACACACATATATAGTATAAGTGCTCAGATATATATTAAGATAGACTATCCTCATAGTTTAATGGACAGGCTTCAATCCACTCCACACTCCAACTCTTCAACCGTCCATCCAATTGAAAATCTGATGATGGAATGCTCAAAGGCCACCCTGAGGCCGAGATTATTGTCACACCCATGTTGACCTAAGGTCAATCTGAACCCCACATGTACAGGACATAATCCATTTAATACATATGCAAGGATGGGCAGACATCTCTATAATGTAATAACTGAAACACAGGCTTGTTATATACCTGTGGCTATATATATGTAATATGGGGTTCAGATTGTCCTTAGGTCAACATGGGTGTGACAATAATCTCGGCCTCAGGGTGGCCTTTGAGCATTCCATCATCAGATTTTCAATTGGATGGACAGTTGAAGAGTTGGAGTGTGGAGTGGATTGAAGCCTGTCCATTAAACTATGAGGATAGTCTATCTTAATATATATCTGAGCACTTATACTATATATGTGTGTAAAGATGATAGTCTGGACCAACTGATGATTGCTGGTTTAGCATGAAATACGTATATTGGTGATTATTTATCTTTTCAGCATATATGTGTTTAGGTGTATCAGTGTTATTAGATAGAGTGGAGAGAGGTGGGTGGTGTGAAAGTCTGTGCTCATATACCCTATATTACATATATATAGCCACAGGTATATAACAAGCCTGTGTTTCAGTTATTACATTATAGAGATGTCTGCCCACCCTTGCATATGTATTAAATGGATTATGTCCTGTACATGTGGGGTTCAGATTGACCTTAGGTCAACATGGGTGTGACAATAATCTCGGCCTCAGGGTGGCCTTTGAGCATTCCATCATCAGATTTTCAATTGGATGGACAGTTGAAGAGTTGGAGTGTGGAGTGGATTGAAGCCTGTCCATTAAACTATGAGGATAGTCTATCTTAATATATATCTGAGCACTTATACTATATATGTGTGTAAAGATGATAGTCTGGACCAACTGATGATTGCTGGTTTAGCATGAAATACGTATATTGGTGATTATTTATCTTTTCAGCATATATGTGTTTAGGTGTATCAGTGTTATTAGATAGAGTGGAGAGAGGTCAATGATTTAAGGAAATGTCAATAATAAATGAGATTATGAGCTGCCTAAAAAATCAAATATTTGATAGCATTCTGGAAAAATCCTATTCATATATTCATTACGTATTTATGTTAACTTGAAAACCTATAATAATAACAACAGCAACAACAATAATAATAATAGTAATAATAATAAAAATAAACAAGTTAACAAGCTCTAGGTTTTGATATTTAAAAAGTATTCAATTTCCAGTCAGCTGATAGTTTACTATTAATTTTGTGTTACAATTTTTATTTAAATTTTCAATTAAAATCAAGTTACTCAACGATAATATTAAAAAATATGGCACAAAACCATCATATAATTAGATATATGCCTCTAATAATACGAATACAAAGTTTCAAAGTCCAAAGTCCATTTAATCATGTCTTATTTTTAATTTTAGTATCGCAAGTTCTAATTTTGTTTAATAAAACAAAATTCAATTTTTTTTCTTCCAG
Organism: Epiperipatus broadwayi; assembly: GCA_028023455.1. NCBI lineage: Eukaryota > Metazoa > Onychophora > Udeonychophora > Euonychophora > Peripatidae > Epiperipatus > Epiperipatus broadwayi. The sequence continues at coordinate 6,206,040 of JAQFVV010006237.1, forward strand.
CTAGCAGTTCCATTGCTTACAACCAAGTTAACAAGCTTTGGTTTTTATGTTTAAAAAGTACCTAAGTTCTGACAAGATATGTCTTTCCAGTTTCCAGTCGATTACTTATTTCCTAATTTTTTTTTTTTAATTCAAATTTTTTTTTAATTTAAAATTTCAGCTAAAATCAAATAACTTAACAATAATCTCAAACACAATATGGCAACAAAGTCATCACATGACGACATGCAGGTGCCAATAATACCAGCACAGAGTTTTCAAAGTCCAAGGTTCAGTTAAACATATGCTACTGTTATTAAAAACAATGCTCAAATCTCTAACACTGTAAACACAGCTTTAATCACCCTTAAGTTAGCTCCATGGTTTTAAAAAAACACCCCCAGGGACATCAAAGAATTGAACCTTAAAACAAAGGAGAAATGATCCCCTCCACCTTCCACCATTTGGACTGATGATATCTTTACAATTATCAATGCCAAATTTAACAATCCAATACCAGTCTGATTATTTACAATTTTCAAAATATTTTTATTCCCTGATCCATAGCATTATAGCCACAGATTCCAACATTTTATTTTACAAATTCCTCCACCAACTATTCTACAATGAAGTAAACCTGCACAGCCTGGGGGATACTATTAAATGTATAGCTGACAATATATAGCAATTGAGTTTTTTCGGGCCACCCAAAGAAACAGATTTCAAACCCAAATACAAAGATTTGATAGCTTTTCCTTAATTAATATTGACAAAAGCAACCTAGCTGCATCACCAGTGTATTCAAAACAACAACTTTGGGTACACCCCCCAGGACTTTTAATGAATGGTGCAGCCATTTGGCTAAGTTATATTCTTTCAATCTATTTACATAAAGAATACTCTTATACCAATTGCTACTTATAGTTATAAATTCAAAATAGATTCAGCCAGATATGGATCCTAATATAAATTCCCACCCAGATATTAGATCAGGAAGCCAGGCTGTGCCTAAACATCTGAGGCTTAAAATCTCAATATTACTCATGTGTAAAGTGTTGTCATTTAAAAACACAATGTTCCAATTCTCAATCCTCATCATCACCACAATGAACATATAATTCAACAAAATTCTCATGTTGACCAAACCATAAAACTATGCACCACTTCAAAGTCACTTCCAATAGCAATACAGAGTCTAACCACTTGCCCAGCTTTCCTTTGATCCTCTATATATGAATCTCATACCTAAACCATATCAAAAGCCTCACTAAGCCTCCATCTCTATCACACAGCCAGACCCAGAGTCTGACCAATCTATCACAAATTTCAACTCAACAATTGCAATCAATTCTACATATCTGTAACACCACCTCTCCCTGGAAATCTTGACCCTGTACTCATGCATCTCACACTTAAACCACATCAAAAGCCTTACTCATTCTCCATTTTTCCCACACATTCTAACTAAGAGTCTGACTAATTTACTACAAACTTCAGTTTATGAAATTGCAACCATTTCTAATATAGTTATACTACTCTTTTCTCCAGATCACTTATCCATTTGAATCACAAAACAGGCCAAGCATAGTTAACAAAATCACTCCAATTATGGAAGCAATCCTATCATGCCTTCCATCTATAGCAACCCCCCCCCCAACTCATAACCCCAATGAAACCAATAAAAAAACTGGATGCCTACAAAATTACATCACCCAAAATCAGTAGTAACAGCATTGATCTCATACCAGTGACTGTCGACATCATGGACAAATTTTTTACAATCCCATGGGAATTGCAGTTTCTCACCTATGTTACTCAAACAACCAAATCATATATAAAACTGTAAACATGTTTTTATGTGTAAATACAACAATCCAGAGCATGTAAAACTCCTCTAATCTTGTAGAAATCAATAAATCAACTTTTACATACCTAAACTTACAACTACAGATTGACCATGAAATGATGACAATACAAGCTATGTAAAAACCATTGTAACCAATCCACAGCATGTAAAAAACCTATAATCTTGTGTAAAACAATAAAACAACTTTTACATATGTAAACCTATAACTATTGATTGCTCATGTAACCACAGCATCCAAGCTACATAAAAACCAATCCATAGCAGGTAGAAATTTCTGCAACCTTGTGTAAATCAATTTAAATCAACTCTTGCATATGTAAACCTACAACTGCAGATTGCCCATGTAACCACAGCAATCCAAAGTATGTAAAACTCTTGTAACTTTCTAAGATAAATAAAGCTTATCATTGAAACATAATAATAATAATGACAATGATGATGATAATAATAATAAAAATAGAAGCACCGGTATTATACATTTTAATTATTTATATTTATTATATTCAAACTAAAGCTACTAGAATTTCTTGTTACTAGCACTACATCTGATTGAGTCCTTGCCCCTCTAGTGCAACTTAGGTTAGAATTTTAACCAATCACTGACTTTAAATCACTTGCGCATAAACAGTAAGAGTATAAGCACGTGGCGTGCACCTTTTTTTTTATCTTTCTAACAGTGTTTTTATTTTTTTGTACTTTAAAAATTCACATTTTTTTATAAACATTTTAGTGAAAGGAGGTGATTTTTTTTTAAACTTCACGGAAAAAAATTAATTGCAATGAATTTTTGCTGAAAATCATGCTTATTATTCTGATACATAAGCATTGAAATCAGAAGGCTTTGAATCTAAGTAATCTAAATTATATAAAACTGCAGGATTGATCATTTTCACCACCTGTTAAGTATATATTTTTTATACTTTTTTAATATAAATAATTTATAATGCTGTAGAATAAAAGTTTATCTTGTGTTGTAGAATGTCTATTTGTGTTCCGATATGTGTATATGAAGTTTCTTATGTTTAGACCTTAGCCATTTGTAAATATATTTCAGAGATAATATTTTTATCACTTTTAACTGTACAATATTTTTATATAAATAATTTATAATGCTATAGAATAATGGTTTGTTTTATGTTGTAGAATATATGTTTGTGGTCTAATAAATATATAACGCCAAATGCTTATAAATTAGCCAATTGTATTTTTATATCAGTTGTAGTATAAATATAATGATTATAATGGAGAGATCAAATTTATTTCATTGTCATATTTCATTGTAAGCAATACTTCACAAGTTTTTTTTTTTTTGTATAGATCTGTAAAACAAATCTTTGTCATGTACATTAACTATATTTTATTTTTTGCAATCTATGAACATTTTTTTTACTTTCATTAATATTTTATATTCCACTAAATTGAAAAAAAAATTTATTGTTTAGTTATCATTATGTGTAAAAATATTATATACATATACCCTGAAATATTATATACATACACCCTGAAAAAACGTTTGCCTTTCATCTTGTCACTTTTTCTCTTTGCTCTTTTATATTATACATTATTATTTTTTGCAATTATTTATAATTTTATTTTTATAATAAATTACAATTAATTAAAGGTTTTTTTGCATAATATATAATATTCAATGTCTAATATCTGATATACAATACTTATTGTGATTTATTATTTCTTTTTTTGCCTTAGAATGAAGCATATGTGCAGCAGCAGATAGCTGTATAGAAGCAAGATCTGGGTCAGATAGCAAAAATGAAACCTTCAGTGTATCATATTTTTAATGCTTTGCAATCAAGAATTATCTCAGGTTGTCATGTTATATAATTTATGAAATCAAATTATGCTATCTAGAAAAGTGTCAGATTAAAATACAACTCTCAAAATTTAGCATTTGTGAACCTATACCAAAATAACCATTTGTAAATGTGTTAAAAAATAATTGTTCTAATATTTTTTTAAGGATAATAACTATATTTTCTCACCATTATAACATTCCATAGTATTTGCTTCTTTTAACCACATACACTCTTCACATTTAGTGTATTAATTCTAAAGATATTGTATAAATTATATCTTAATCCAATTATTTAAAATTCAAAATGGTGTCTGTTTAGTCTCAGAAGATTACTGGCAAAATATGTTATCATATATTGTTTTGCCAATGTTTTTTTTTAAATAATACCAATCTAAAAATTTAATAAAGATTAATAATTATATAAGGATCAACATATATATATATATATATATATATATATATATTAATATTAAGCAATTAAATCATCCCACATGATTAAGAAATCCAGTACTGCCCCCTGTGAACTAATATATAGATACATTAGAGTTCGTATTTCAATATAGCCAGGTCAAAATGGTATTAATTGCTTAATATTTGTATATTTATTTCAGTATAGCATTATACTTTGCATAAAAACAAAATCCTTAGGTGGATTTTATGCTGTAGTGCCACAGTTGTTAATGTAAGTAATATAGAGTAGTACAATATTTTCAAAGGCAATTTATAATATATACATCATTTTCAACATTCATATTGATGATTAGAAAAAATATTTATAGTGTTTTGTTGTCCTCAGAGTGCATTTTCCCATGATCAATCTTTGAAACATTTTTGCTATTAAATTTTGTAGCTTGTGAATTCACTTCTAAGAAACAATATATTTTAATTACAATTTTGAAATAAAAATAGAATCCTTTATAACTTTCAAAAAATTGCATTACTGCAATATCAATGACCAATATATGCAAAAAGACTGTAATTACAATGAATAACAACTTTAGGTACAATAAAGTAAAAACTTTTTTGAAATGTTTTTTTATTATTATTTAATATTGTATTATATTAATTATAACAAGATAAAATTGCTTTTATATTAAAAAACATGCAATTATAATATTATTTTTATAAAGGTATGCATTTTTTAGCTAAAAATATGAGATTTTTTTAAGCAGTAAATTTATTAGCACTTTAAATTATTTACAAATTGCTACAAAATATTTTTATTTATCTGCAAACATACTCAAACAAATTACATTATTATAATTTCATACATTTTGTAAAATTTCTATTTCTTTTCTTTAAAACTCAAAAAAATTTCTCAATGGATATGGTAAATTAAATAATCACTTTCAATATTTTAGCAGTTGCTCAACAATTGAATCATAAAAATAATTTGAGCACCTTTTATTAGAATGCCATATTATTTATTAATTTATTTAAAGCATTTGGGCATTTTGTATATTATTGGTATTTTTTAGTGTTATAAATTCTAAGCAGTATGTAATTTGCTTATACTGAATGTTTTGTATATATGTAAATAGAGAGACTTAAATCCAGTATTTCACCATCTATTTATCCTTTATTCTATCTTAAGCAATATGACCATATACATGCAAAAAAATACATGATCCCCAACATATATATTTTGGGGAAAACCAGCACTCATCAGTTGGTTCTGCATGAATTAAGTATATTGGGAATTGTGTATCTTTTCACATGTGGTTGGTCATGTCCATCATTTTCTTGGGATAGAGACTGAGAAATTCTGAGTTCAAATACCTTTATTTATAAATATCTGTCTTATACAGATATTAAATAAACTAACTTTTTAAATAAGATTGTTAATCAATTGACATATTGATATTATTTCATGAAAGTAGAAAGCTTATTTAATATTGAATAAAATGCAATACATTTAAATTATAAAATTATTATATATTGTCTACCATATTCCTGGTCTTTTTTGTTAATTAAGTACTATCTATATTTACTAATAAAGATTATATAGATCTATAATTATTGTGCTTTTATTACTACATAATAGGATTTTGTATTAATTCTATCTTAATTTTTACTTACACATTTTTTCACAGGCCTAATGATTATTTGGATTGCATTTTCAACTTTTGTATAATATTAAATTGATCTATATTCATTATATTTCTTTAATTTTGAAATTATATTTTTGAAATGTAAGTTTTAAAATAAAAACCATTTTTAAAAGTAATATTTCAACTTTCTCTATGTAGAAAAAAATTATAATCTGAAAGAAATAATCAAAACAATAGCTTTTATTATTTCATGATTGCTAATTACAATTGCTATTATTATCAATTTCAACCACAATCATTTTTCTTAAGGATAAATGTCTCTCCAAGTTTAATCCAGTTTCTGCCCATTATACCATTAAAAAAACTTTCTTATTTCATCCATATTCTCATAAGTGGTGTCTTTCTTTGTTTTTTAAATCTTTTAGCATGTAGTTTAAAATTTAAATTGTCTATCTATTATCATTTTTTAACATAAAGTTTAATCCAGTTTCATTTCAGTCTTTTAATTTCTTCAATGATGTCAGTAATACCTGTTTATTCTTTAACCCATGTATTTTATTTTTAAACTATTGTTGTTATCCCTGACTTCTGACTTCAAGAAAATTTAGTTAATATTTTATTTAATAAGTATAAAGAAACTGAAAAAAAAGTATCAAGTGTTCTTTTTATTTTAGCTAATAAACTAATCATTATGGCTGATGTGTGTTGGTTAATAGCCCTTATACTGTATAAAAGTGACAGGTTCAATAACAAGAACATATGAAATGGACATTAGAAATTTACCTTGGGATTGTCATTCAGTTAATGTCAAACTCTTCTCTGCCTTTGAGTGAAATTGTATTTGGAATAAAATAATATTCATTTGAACTCCATTCTAAAGCCTGAATGAATTTTTTTCAAGAACACATAACATGATGAAATTATGTTTTAGAATTTCAAATTCCACTTGCAATTATTTTAAAACAGTAAAAAAAATCACAGCTCAAATGATTATAGAAGGTTACTTCTTCAATGAGTTACAATTTCCTCTCTTTATGTTATTATACTTTTTTTGATTTGCATTTGTTAATAAACAAATATTTTGAAAAAAATATATAAATCTAAACTACAATCTAATCAAAAAAACTAAATATTACACAAATATTTTGCAAAAATACTCATAAATATTTCTATAAATAAACTATAAAAAATTTACAATTTTTATTTTCAGGATTTAAACAAAATATGTACTCTTGCAAAAGCTTTTGCAAGAAGAATATTTATTTTGAAATGAAAAAATATCTTTTTATTACTTTTTGTGTGATACTAACTACTTCACATTTTTCAAATTAATAAATCAATGTATATATTGTAGTCTTTCTTTACCATCAAATCAACACAAGACTGGAAATCAAACATTATAGATGATTGCAAAAGAATGGATTTAATCCAAGCAATTGAAACACCACTATATATCATTTCATAAATGCTATGACTGAAAATGATTGAAGATAGATAGATAGATAGATAGATAGATAGATAGATAGATAGATAGATAGATAGATAGATAGATAGATAGATAGATAGATAGATAGATAGATAGATAGATAGATAGATAGATAGATAGATAGATAGATAGATAGATAGATAGATAGATAGATAGATAGATAGATAGATAGATAGATAGATAGATAGATAGATAGATAGATAGATAGATAGATAGATAGATAGATAGATAGATAGATAGATAGATAGATAGATAGATAGATAGATAGATAGATAGATAGATAGATAGATAGATAGATAGATAGGTAGGTAGGTAGGTAGGTAGGTAGGTAGGTAGGTAGGTAGGTCGGTAGGTAGGTAGGTAGGTCCGTCGGTCGGTAGGTAGATAGATAGATAGATAGATAGATAGATAGATAGATAGATAGATAGATAGATAGATAGATAGATAGATAGATAGATAGATAGATAGATAGATAGATAGATAGATAGATAGATAGATAGATAGATAGATAGATAGATAGATAGATTTTTTAGCTATTCAACTTTTTCCTTGATGCATGCATTAAGATAATTTTTAAATTTATAAATATTTTTGTGATGCCAGTTTATTTGGCCTAAAAAGTTTTGGAAAATATCCAATTTAATATTCCTGCAATCCAGATTAGTTGTAAGTTAGTTGTAAGCTGTCTAAAGTTAGAATAGTAAAGGTGAGATTAACCCTAGAATTACTCTAAAATAGTATTTTACACAGATTTAAATTTTTAGCCTTTTTTTTAATATTTTATCTTTTAGAAAAAGAAAAGCTTTAACCTTTTTTAGATGCACCTTAAATGTTAATATAATAGCCAAATGAGTAGTTTTTGACAATAGAGAGACCTCTCAAACCTCAACACAAGATGGAGACTTTATATGGATAAGAGCAGCCTTTATATATTTACTCTAACTTCTTACTTATATAGGTCAATCGGAAGCGTCTTAATTTGAGAGGGTGAAGATATTACTCTCTTTGCAATTAAATGCACTATTTCTTTTCACAAATTAACTTTTATATGAAATCTTGCAATTTATAATGAGTTAATATTAAGATCATTTTTAATGGAAATATAGAAACCAATGTAATGTTCTGATTTTTTTATTGTTCTCAAATCAAAATGCTTTAGCTTGGCCTATATAAGTAAGAATTTAGGCTAAAGATAAGACAGCTGCTCTTATCTTTAAAGTCTCTATTTTGTGTTGAGGTTTGAGAGGTCCCTCTATCATCAAAAACTGCATTATTTGGCTACTGTACAAATGTTTAAGGCACATGTGAAAAAGATTAAAGTCTTTCTCTCTCTCTAATTACATGCTTTCTATGTGCTAAATAAATAATCAGAACATTACATTAGTTTCTATATTTCCATTTTAAAAAAAGAAAGTAATATTAACTTATTGTCAATCACAAATCTTGTGTAAGTTAATCTGTGAAAGGAAATCGTGGGTTTAAATGTGAAGAGAGTATATTTTTACGTTCTCAAATCAAGATGCCTCAGATTGGCCTATAAGAATTTAGGTTAAACATAAGATAGCCGCTCTTATATTTACTAAGTTTCTATTTTGTGTTGAGGTTTGAGAGATTCCTCTATAATCAAAAACTACATCGTTTGGCTATTATACAAACATTTAAAGTGCATGTACAAAAGGTTAAAGCCTTTCTCTTTCTAATTATATACTTCCTGTGAGCTCGATAAATAATGAGAATGTTATTTTTTCTTTTATAATTGAAATTAATAAATAAACACTTCGGATTGTAATCAATCAATATATATTTTTTGTAATGTCTTTTTAATAAAAACTGATTGAATAATATATGAAAACTATGCTTATAGATATGAATGAAGATTCTAATAAAGTATTTGTTTAAAATAAAATTCTAAAAAGAAGGTAGACATAGCAAACAATTTTAAAACTAAAAGCATAAAAATGTTAATCAGTCGACAAGAGCTTGCTGAACAAATGTTTCCTTGGAGAATAAATAACTTCGCATTTTATATTTGATATCTTGTACTTTGTAAGAAGAAAAAAGTTAGTATTAATAAAATTTATGTATCTCTTAAAATTCTAACATCTTATTAATTCAATTGATATTATTGAATACTATGTTTATAAATATTATAAATAGCCAAACATTATACTTATATATTATAAGCTCCCAAAGAGCGACCAAATAACCATAAAGTAAAATATAGGTTTAAACATAGGTCTAAATCAGTACAAGACATCTAATGCATTAAATAAACACATAACCTAAGAAAAATCTTCTTATAGGCTAAGTGAACAAAACTAAATAAGTTTTCTCATGGACTATGCACACAATAATTAAAACATTATTTTACAAGATGTGAATAGATCAATGGTTAATTGATAATTCATAGTTACCATTCTAGAAACAATAATAATGAATAGTAATAATAATGTCTGTTCTTAAATATTACATAATTCAGTTGTAAGAGATACTATCTTTGCAATGATAATCTAAAAAATAATTTAGGTTCTTTTAACTAATAGCAGCAATAATAACAATGAGACTAATATTACTAACATTTTAACAAAACTTACTTTGTAAGGAAATATAGATTTATCTAAAGATGGGTTTAAACATAATATTGGCTAGCAAAAATTAACTATTATTTTTGATTTTTACACCATCGGTTAAACGAAATCACGTTTTCCTCAAATTTAAGATAATTATCTAACAACAGCAAAACTAAAGTGATGCATTGGATAAAATGGCATTATGTTGTACCAAACACATCATTAAATGCTCTAACAATAAGGGCATCAATAAAGTAATTATATATATATATATGTTAAAACGAAGATTTGCACGGGTTAAATATATAAAATACATATTTTGCGGGTTTATCCGTGTTAAAAACTTTTAATATTAATATACTAACGTTTCGACTTGGTCACACAAGCCATCCACAGAGTTATAAAAGGTAGAAAGACGGTTGTAGAGGCGCTACAATCACTGATTTGAATAAAATGTTAAAATTCCACCAATAGCAAAAAAACGTTAAATTTAGGAATGATTTTTTAAAAAAATCTTTCCAAATAGGAGGAAGTTTACATGTATCATCTCGCTTATTGATACAATCTGGCCTTTTAAGTATCTCAATGGCTTCTCTAATTTTGCATTGGTAGAGATTATCACATCTGGATATGATCCTGGTACTAGAAAAATCAATTTTATGACCTGAATCTATAGTATGGAGTGAGAGTGCTGATGATGATGAGTGTTGTTTAACTGCATTAGCATGCTCATCTCTCCTAACACTGATGTGACGATTACTCATACCTATGTAAGAAGCTATACAATTTTTACATGAGATTTGATAGACACCATGAGATTCAAGAGGGATTGAATCCTTAGGCTTGGTTATTATATTGCTGATCTTTTGATGAGCAGAAAATGCTGTATCTATATTACAGTGTTTTAATATACGTCCGATATGTAATTCCTTTTACATACGGAACACAAATCCTAATAGCTGATTTATCATCTTTTTGTTTCCTATTTTGTCTATTTTGGGCTTGAAATAAGGCTTTTTTTATAAATTTGTAATTATAACTATTTGCTAATAAAACACTATTAATATGATTTATTTCTTCTTTCAGATGTGTCTCATCTGAAAGGTTAATTGCTCTATTTAAAAGAGTTTTGGCTACAGAAACTATCTGAGTTGGGTGATGATGAGAATGGAAATGCAAATATCTGTCTGTGTGTGTATCCTTTCTGTAAATAGAAAAAGATAAACTATTTGGTGTTCTGGTGACTAGAACATCAAGAAAAGGGAGTTTTCCATCAGACTCTGTCTCCATTGTAAATTTAATATGAGGATGCATATTATTTAAATGTAAGAAAAAATCATCTAATTTATTTTTTCCATGTTGCCATATGACAAAAGTGTCATCTATGCATCTGAGCCAAATGAGAGGTTTTAAAGATGATGATTCTAAAGCACGAGTTTCTATATATTCCATGAATAAATCAGCTATTACTCCTGAGATAGGTGAGCCCATAGGAGTACCAAAAACTTGTCTGTAATGCTGTCCATTGTATACAAAATATGTATTTAAGAGACAATGTTTAATTAAAGCAATAATATGGTCTGGTAAATTGCAACGTTGTGAGATTATATTTAAAGCTTCATCAATTGGAATGTTTGTAAACAAAGACACGACATCAAAACTGACCAGAATGTCATTAGCATTAATTTTTAAACTTTTTAAAACAGAAATAAAATGAAGAGAGTTTTTAATATATGATTTAATAGATAGGATTGTAGGTTTAATGAAATCCGATAAGTATCTGGCTAAAATATGAGTTGGAGAACCTATTGCACTTACTATTGGACGAAAGGGGGTATCTGGTTTGTGAATTTTTGGAAGTCCATAAAATTTTGGACAGACACAAGATTTTTCATGAGGGATTATTTTATTTTTTATCTCTGTTCCAATAGGTGATTTATTAATAATAGCTTTTGTTGTTTTTTCCAAATACGTAGTATGATCTCTTTTTGATAGTTTATAAGTTTTATCATTAAGCAGATCTAAAATTTTATTATGGTAAATGTCACGATCCATTACGACTGTGGCATTACCTTTATCAGCTGGAAGTACAACAATTGATTTGTCCGATTTTATATTATTTAATGCTTGTCTTTCTTTCTTTGAAATATTATTTTTAGGAAGCTTAGCTTTTTTAAAAATATTACAAATCTCAGCTCTAGCCAAATCAGCCGATGTAGAATCAATTTTATCAAGAGCTGATTCAACATTACAAACAATTTTCTCAAAAGGTATCCGGGAAGGTGTTAAAGCAAAATTGAAACCTTTTTCTAAAACCGAAATTTCATCTGTAGAGAGGGCTTTCCTAGATAAATTATAAACGGTTTTTTGATTTGGATACATAATGTTTGGGGATTGTGTTCTAATTAGCATTTGCAATTTTTTCTTTTGCTTTGCTGTTACAAATTCCGAATCTTTAAACGATCTAAAACCTGCAATACGATCAAAACTAGTCCACAGTAAAGGATGTATTTTATTACTAAGGAATAAACGTAAATGTAGCAATACTTTATCAATTTTGTCTAAATTTTTCCGAGTTTCTTTAATAAAAGAGTTTAAAATAATATTGCTAGTTTTCCTTAGAATTTTACTAACATTATAATTGTTCTTGTGAAACACAATTTTACAGCAAGTGGGTATAACATTGTGATTTTTGCACGCTAATAAAAAAGATAAATTACAAAGTAACTTACATTTCTTAATCCACGTTCTTTCAAATATATGAAGCTGTTTAAAAATTTCCTCCCCGTAGAGGTTAATAATGTTAAAACGAAGATTTGCACGGGTTAAATATATAAAATACATATTTTGCGGGTTCATCCGTGTTAAAAACTTTTAATATTAATATACTGACGTTTCGACTTGGTCACACAAGCCATCCACAGAGTTATAAAAGGTAGAAAGACGGTTGTAGAGGCGCTACAATCACTGATTTGAATAAAATGTTAAAATTCCACCAATAGCAAAAAATGTTAAATTTAGGAATGTTTTTTAAAAAAATCTTTCCAAATAGGAGGAAGTTTGCATGTATCATCTCACTTATTGATACAATCTGGCCTTTTAAGTATCTCAATGGCTTCTCTAATTTTGCATTGGTAGAGATTATCACATCTGGATATGATCCTGGTACTAGAAAAATCAATTTTATGACCTGAATCTATAGTATGGAGTGAGAGTGCTGATGATGATGAGTGTTGTTTAACTGCATTAGCATGCTCATCTCTCCTAACACTGATGCAATGATTACTCATACCTATGTAAGAAGCTTTACAATTTTTACATGAGATTTGATAGACACCATGAGATTCAAGAGGGATTGAATCCTTAGGCTTGGTTATATTTGAAAGAACGTGGATTAAAAAATGTAAGTTACTTTGTAATTTATCTTTTTTATTAGCTTGCAAAAATCACAATGTTATACCCATTTGCTGTAAAATTGTGTTTCACAAGAACAATTATAATGTTAGTAAAATTCTAAGGAAAACTAGCAATATTATTTTAAACTCTTTTATTAAAGAAACTCGGAAAAATTTAGACAAAATTGATAAAGTATTGCTACATTTACGTTTATTCCTTAGTAATAAAATACATCCTTTACTGTGGACTAGTTTTGATCGTATTGCAAGTTTTAGATCGTTTAAAGATTCGGAATTTGTAACAGCAAAGCAAAAGAAAAAATTGCAAATGCTAATTAGAACACAATCCCCAAACATTATGTATCCAAATCAAAAAACCGTTTATAATTTATCTAGGAAAGCCCTCTCTACAGATGAAATTTCGGTTTTAGAAAAAGGTTTCAATTTTGCTTTAACACCTTCCCGGATACCTTTTGAGAAAATTGTTTGTAATGTTGAATCAGCTCTCGATAAAATTGATTCTACATCGGCTGATTTGGCTAGAGCTGAGATTTGTAATATTTTTAAAAAAGCTAAGCTTCCTAAAAATAATATTTCAAAGAAAGAAAGACAAGCATTAAATAATATAAAATCGGACAAATCAATTGTTGTACTTCCAGCTGATAAAGGTAATGCCACAGTTGTAATGGATCGTGACATTTACCATAATAAAATTTTAGATCTGCTTAATGATAAAACTTATAAACTATCAAAAAGAGATCATACTACGTATTTGGAAAAAACAACAAAAGCTATTATTAATAAATCACCTATTGAAACAGAGATAAAAAATAAAATAATCCCTCGTGAAAAATCTTGTGTCTGTCCAAAATTTTATGGACTTCCAAAAATTCACAAACCAGATACCCCCCTTCATCCAATAGTAAGTGCAATAGGTTCTCCAACTCATATTTTAGCCAGATACTTATCGGATTTCATTAAACCTACAATCCCATCTATTAAATCATATATTAAAAACTCTCTTCATTTTATTTCTGTTTTAAAAAGTTTAAAAATTAATGCTAATGACATTCTGGTCAGTTTTGATGTCGTGTCTTTGTTTACAAACATTCCAATTGATGAAGCTTTAAATATAATCTCACAACGTTGCAATTTACCAGACCATATTATTGCTTTAATTAAACATTGTCTCTTAAATACATATTTTGTATACAATGGACAGCATTACAGACAAGTTTTTGGTACTCCTATGGGCTCACCTATCTCAGGAGTAATAGCTGATTTATTCATGGAATATATAGAAACTCGTGCTTTAGAATCATCATCTTTAAAACCTCTCATTTGGCTCAGATACATAGATGACACTTTTGTCATATGGCAACATGGAAAAAATAAATTAGATGATTTTTTCTTACATTTAAATAATATGCATCCTCATATTAAATTTACAATGGAGACAGAGTCTGATGGAAAACTCCCTTTTCTTGATGTTCTAGTCACCAGAACACCAAATAGTTTATCTTTTTCTATTTACAGAAAGGATACACACACAGACAGATATTTGCATTTCCATTCTCATCATCACCCAACTCAGATAGTTTCTGTAGCCAAAACTCTTTTAAATAGAGCAATTAACCTTTCAGATGAGACACATCTGAAAGAAGAAATAAATCATATTAATAGTGTTTTATTAGCAAATAGTTATAATTACAAATTTATAAAAAAAAGCCTTATTTCAAGCCCAAAATAGACAAAATAGGAAACAAAAAGATGATAAATCAGCTATTAGGATTTGTGTTCCATATGTAAAAGGAACTACAGACAGTATCGGACGTATATTAAAACGCTATAATATAGATACAGCATTTTCTGCTCATCAAAAGATCAGCAATATAATAACCAAGCCTAAGGATTCAATCCCTCTTGAATCTCATGGTGTCTATCAAATCTCATGTAAAAATTGTAAAGCTTCTTACATAGGTATGAGTAATCATCGCATCAGTGTTAGGAGAGATGAGCATGCTAATGCAGTTAAACAACACTCATCATCATCAGCACTCTCACTCCATACTATAGATTCAGGTCATAAAATTGATTTTTCTAGTACCAGGATCATATCCAGATGTGATAATCTCTACCAATGCAAAATTAGAGAAGCCATTGAGATACTTAAAAGGCCAGATTGTATCAATAAGCGAGATGATACATGTAAACTTCCTCCTATTTGGAAAGATTTTTTTAAAAAACATTCCTAAATTTAACATTTTTTGCTATTGGTGGAATTTTAACATTTTATTCAAATCAGTGATTGTAGCGCCTCTACAACCATCTTTCTACCTTTTATAACTCGTGAATGGCTTGTGTGACCAAGTCGAAATGTCAGTATATTAATATTAAAAGTTTTTAACATGGATTAACCCGCAAAATATGTATTTATATATATATAAAAGATTGCATGAATTGTATCAATGTGATAATTTGAAAATAATATGTACCCTTATATACACTCTAAACACTTTTATTATTTAAATGGATTTTCTGATATACAAGTGTGGCAGATGACAACGGACACAGAAACGTAATCAAAGAATAAAATCAATATTTATTACAGAGGCTGAATATATTTTATTTTAGCCTACAATTCAACAGAAATAGAAATTATACACTACTACTATTTACAATAAAAATAAATTTAAAAATCTTTAAGTCATTTAATTCATAAGTTAGATATAACACACATATAATATACCATATCCATGGTATATTTAAATTATACAAATAAATATATAATAAAAATCCTCCCACAGTTTGGATTTAATAATCAGTGATACATACTAAGTGTAATGAACACATTTGAATGGACTTATAATATAGCTGTAGCTAGTAATATAATAAGATATAACCATATTGAAATAAGTGTAGAATTTCTTAATATATAATTTGTAATTTAAACTATATAATATAAAAAAGTACACCTGAGTCTCGTTTTATGCAGTAGATAGATTCTTCAGAAAATGTGCACAAAAAAATTGCACAAAAATAGACTTAACTTACCTTGAAAAATGGGGGATAAGTACTGTAATTTTCAAAAATCACATAAAAGGAAAGCAAGAATGTAAAATTACTTTAAAATTCACATAAAAAAATAAGGAAATAAAATATCACTAATAAAAAATTTCAAATTTGAAAAAAATTAGTACAAGACAAACTTTTTTTACTTTTTTTATTAACTATAGTATTTAACTTTATTCAAAACAATATATCTTTATGTGTAATTTATAGTATTTTATATTTTTCATACATGTACAGTATTTTAATCATTATCATTATTTGACAATATGCAATTTCATTTATAACTAGTAAGACATCAGATTCATAACAAGAGGAAATATAACTAGTGCCAACTTTATTTTTTAATTGCTCTTATAATACACTCACCCAAACTAAAATGTTTTTGTTGATTCTTCCCATTTCAGTAAGCAATCTAAAATTGACATTTTTGTTTCCAAATAAACTCACGTTCTTGGGTATTTTTTCCTCTCCATTAAGGTAAACTAAAAGTTTAAAATAAAAATAAGAACTTAGACTTATGATAATAAAAAAACACCTACTCACCACTGTTGGGCAAAATTTAATTAAAACTAACAATTAAAAATTAAATTCTTATTTTTGCCTTTAATTTTTTAATTTTCAATTTCATTTAAAAATCAAATTCCATTGTTTCACTTCACATTAATTTCAGATCATGTTACATAATTTTTAAATTATTAATTACAATTACAAATCAGATTTGAATTTTTAATTGCCAAATTTAATTGTGCCCACTGCTGTTACTCACCTTTTAAAAATAAACTTGTGGATACTAAATGATTAATTGATTACATACACTTTTTTAAAAAAGCAAAAATAGAATGTGATTTAAAATGCAAAAACAACAATATGCATAATATAGACATCTATAACATTTGAACAGATTTACATTATAATCTTGTAAAATTTATTACTTGCAGACACTAAATGATTAATTGATTTCATATTCTTTTTTTAAAAAGCAAAAATAGAATGTGATTTAAAATGCAAAAACAACAATTTGCCCAGTATAAGCAACTATAATGTTTGAACAGATTTACATTATAATCTTGTAAAATTTAATCTGTGAATATAAAATGGGTAAATCCTGATTTTAAGTGAATTATAAACTTCTTTATTGATAAAATTTATTACAGTACTATTATAAAGTGCTGAAAATATTGAAATTATTAGAAGGAAATCGAACTCCTATAATATGCTATTACTTTAAATATGATGTATGAGTGTGCAAAATTTATAATATTTAAAGTAATAGCACATTATCAGAGCTCAACTGCTGATCTAATAATTTTTGTCACATAAAAGAAAACCACATACAAAGACATTAAGAAGAAACATGAATCATATAACTTCAAAATTGCATTAAAAAAATTCGCATAAAATGAGACCCGGATATATGATGCATTACTCTTAGATAACAAAACCTTCTGGAGTAGAAAAATTCAAACTAAATACTTTACTTGACACACCCAATCTTTTGAAAATATATAATAAAGAATGAGGGAGCATAATCCTGCAAATATCTCTTATAATACACAACTTGCATTATCTAAATATTTCTGGGCAATGATAGTGAGAAAACAAGCCTACTCTAATGTGGGCCAAGCAATATTGGCTCAATGCTGCATATACACAAGTATCCAATTAGTATCTATTACTACCATAAGAAAAAGATTTAACAAATAATATCTAAGCAAACCGAGAAATTATCTACATAATTGCCACAATAAATACATGATACTAGACAGAAATACCAATAATAATAAAGAAGGCTTTGAGATAATAATTAAATGGCTACATCTCATATTTATAATGCATATAATATAATATAATCAAAACACTAATACAAGCATATACATGAATGATAAATAAATAGTCAATTTCAAAATTATAACAATAATAGAAATTATACATCAATCCAAAACAAAATATACCACACACATCAAAGTATCAGTTCTACCCTTATAAATGTTTATAAAGCATACATAATTCTTCTGCTATGATCTCTCAAAAAGAAATAAACATGAATAAAATCATTTATATACACCACCTTTAAATATATGATTATATATGTTAGATAAATCCGAATAAAGAATAAACAAAATGAGATTGACCAAATATTAAATGCAAATTAAGATTTTAACTATCATAATAAGATATAAAAAACCAAAACATAAAATCATGTGGTTTTGTCTTTTTTTTAGAGAAAAAATGATTTTGCCCAATTATAAGTTTGATTACTTTGATGGATATTTATCTTCTTTCATTTATTTAAGAGAACATTTTCAAGAACTATTCCAAGTGATTATATATATATATATATATATATATATATATATATATATATATATATATATATATATATATATATATATATATATATATATATATATATATATATATATATATATATTCATTAGGTGTTTGGTTATTTCTTCATAATAACATCAAGTAGATAAAATAATACAGCAGGATAGCGATTTCTTTTGAAAGATTTTAAAAATCATGTTGACCTTATAATGGAAAGGCCTTTTATCAGCATGTCATAATTTTAGAAGATTAAAGTGATTGTTTAAATTAAGAACAAATTGAATATATCTCATCAATGTAAACATATATATTAAAGTTGCATCCAAACAAAAGGAATCATATACTTTATATAAGCAGACTATAATTGTGGCAGATAAGTTATAAATGCATAATATAAATGAATTATATTAAATGGGTTATATATATATATATATATATATTGTAATGGGCACATATGTACGTTACATTGTCTTTTATTAGTAAACATGAAAAGAATAAAAGTTCGCAAATAAAACTTCCTTTTTAAGAATTAAAAATTGAAAAGTAAAATTCTATTCTAAACTCATATATATAAAATCACACAGATGAAAAAAATTATTAAAATAAAACTTTATTAAAAATAGAAAAAATATTTTAAAAGCAAAAACATAAAAAGATTTAGAGATAAAAATATATCTTTAATTTTGGAAAACACATTAAGTAATCAGAAAATGGAAATGATTATTTTAATTAGTCAAAGTGAACTAGCCTTTGGGCATTTAAATGTATAAGCAATGGTCAGATAGGAAAACAATAGAAACTAATAGCAAATAAGAGAAATCCATCAGGGAAATCGGACCTCAATGAAAGGATCATCATCATCGATGATGTAATGTCGATTGAATCCTTAAAATTAATATAAAAGGAAATGTTTGGAAATTATTAGTTAGTTAGAAGAAGAGAGATGTGACTATATGTGTTAGTGCGAAGTTGAAGGAGAAGGGATTGAAAAGACGCACTCTTCAATCCCTTCAGTTTTGTTAAAACAAAAGAAATGACATCGTTTTTTTTTACATTAAGGACCAGCTAAACTAAAAGACCTCTAGATAAATAAAAAACAACAGCTAACTGGATACCAATATCTTCAGGACGGTGTCAGAATTCCCATTCAAAATTACAAACAACTACAAATTATGGACCTTTTAAAACCGTAAGAATTTTAGATAATTCATGAACATTAAATTAAAAACTTTCCATATTTAAAATAATTGCAATAGATTCCTATCTGATCAAACTAAATTATTTATTAATTAGTTATAATTTTATTTGATGAATTTCCTTTGTATAAAATCATTTCCATTTATTTTTTTTGTTCTTTAAGTTTTATTTATGATTTTTGTTTTGTGATAAATTAAATTATATAAATGTTAAACTTAAGTCGGGCATGAATGGCTATATAGATTTGTAAAGTTATATTAGGGGAGGGTAGTCTTAGGTTATTTGTTTCATAGTTGAATTAAGTCAATGGATTGGATATATGGTGTAGTTAGTAGATGTAGTATGAGGTTCGCTATGGGCAGAATCGCTTTATACGCCACACACACACACATTTTGCCTATGGGAGGAATTATAAGTTGGAGACCGCAGTTCCTTCCTATGGAGTTTTTTTTATTGCTCTTATCATCAGATAGATGTAGTATTCCTATCTGATGAGAAGCAATTTCTTCTCTTAACCTAATTGTGCTGTCGAATTTCATATTACATTGAACACATTGATATATCAGATGGATTGATGCCGGTTTAGCTGTGAACTTTTGGCCTAAGGTTAAATAAGGGATGAATGTTTTCTTTTCAAATGCAAATCTATATAGTCTATTCATACTCGACACTCTAAATAAAAATGCATTAAATTTAAGTTGGGTATAGATGCTTGCATGGGTTCGTTACCGGTTAATTATGTTTCTGGTTTTCATATTTGATCAAAATGTATAGACATTCGGTAAATACTGATACCTTACGGTGAGTATCTAAGATGTATTTATGTCAAATGTCTTTTAAGTTATTGGTGTCTTGCGGCATCTTATGATGAATGCCATTGGGTTTCTTATAAATTCCCCTCTGCATTTCCATCAATGACTTTATATTTTGATCATTTATGTTTATTTTGAAATGTTTTTGACTGTGTAATCTATGTAACCGATCTATACTCAACATTAAAAACACATTTTATGAATCTATCTATGCAAACTTATAAAATTTAAAATGTAAACTTATAAAAATTAAAATGTAAAATCAAATTCTAAAATCAAGTTAAAATTATAAAGTAAAAGTAATGTTAAAACGATTCAAAATTTATATGTGCGTTAATAAATGTTTGTGTGTATAATTACTGGCAGTGGCTTATTTTATTCTTTTTTTAAAATATTCTTAGATAAGAATTTATTATAAAATATAAATCTCTGCTATTCCACTGAGCTAGTGACAATGGGCTAATGACCGGATATCAAAATATATAAAATAAAAATTTTTTTTACTTACGTATCTGCCTACTTTATAAATTTTTCTAGGTTCAAATGCCTAGTGGCACCCTGTAGTGTAGATTACCTTCCTTAAGTCCCTAAAATCTGGATCGTTATATATATATCAAATCGGTATGTAAATATAACAAGTTTATTATAAACCAATATGTATGTCCAAATGTAATTATTTTCCATTAACCATTCTTTTGTACTCTCTGACTTTATTCATAATCAGCTTTAACTCACTCTCAAACTGCTAATTTTTACATTATTTTTCTTGTTTTATGCACATTTTATCAAGAAAAATATACTGTATGATGCTGCCCTCTGTAAAATAATTTTACTACTAAAAAATCAATAATATTTAAATTTAGTGTTATAACACTGATGTAAGGCCTGCCTTCCAAGGAACTGATTGGTTGTTTCTCATTCTTTACAAAAGAGAGCACTGATCAACAATTTTGACTAGTCTAAGTTCTTTGTTTTGATTTTCAAAATGAAAATGTTTGTTTTAGAATAATTTTTTTAATTATTTATTATAATTTTCATAAAATATGTGTAAAAATATAGTTATTTTTGAAAAATAGTTCAGATTTTAGTAAAAATTATTTACTTTTACATGAAAACAAAATGAGAAGAAAATCAATGATGTAAGCTGCATTTTGTAATAGGTTGTGAAAAGTACATTTTATGTTGTCCTCTATACATTATATTTATCAAATATAAATATAAATTTCATTTGATAAAACTTTAATTTTATTTAATGGTTACAGTGCAGAAATTGCAGTTGGTGGAGTGAGTTAAAACTCTAAACGTTTGATTGGTCGAGTACAAAATCAGCAGTAAAAATATATTTGTCTATTAATATTATATTAATTTATTTTCATTTGTAAAAAGCAAATTAATTATTTGTTAGAATATGAAAGTGAATGAAAGTTTTTTTCAAAAATAAATTTGTATTTATTATTATAAAAATATTTTATAGTGGAGAACCTAAAAAGAATGTTTGTACTTACTAGAAAATGTTGTGTACATCATTGATTTTAATAAAATCTTAACTATTTTTCTAAAATAATTTTATTTTCAGCATATTTTATCAAAATAATTTATAATATTTTAAAAAAAATACTTTAAAACATTTATTTTCAAATCAAAACAAAAAATTAGAGTGGGGAAAATTGTTGACAGGTGCTTCCTTTTGTACAATATGAGCAACAAACAATCAGCACTTAGCAAAGTCTACATTCTCCCATTGTTAAAACTTTAAATTTAAATATTATTGATTTTTACTTGTAAAATAATTCTAGAAAGGGCAGCACCTTATAGTATTTTTTAAGCATTAAAATGAGTGTAAATTCACTATGAGAATGTAAAAACTGCCAGTTTTAGAGTGAGTTAAAGCTATGTTCATCAAGAAATAAAGATCTCAGTTAACAGTTTAATAATCTGACAAATTATTACTTTGCTTTTTAGATACTAAACTAAAATAAGTATAATTTTAAAAGATAAATATATTTTATTGCTGTTTCTGTAATTTACCATTGAAAAGTGTAGATCTTTAATTCACTTAGCCAGTAGAAATATTTTCAATTAAGGAATATAAAAAAGGTTAAGATGTAAAGCAAAGCCTATATTTGAATACATGTATATAATAAGCAAGATATAATAAATGTAAATACATAATTAAAAGTTATCATGAGCTATAAACACCTGAGCCATAGATAGGTAATATAATTCATGGCTAAAGTATAAGTTTCTAGTTTCAGATAAAATATAATAAGATTCAGTAAATTTGAAAAAGTTTTCAAGTTCCAACTCTTGTCTCCATAAAAATTTGCTTTCTTTTTTTCCACTGGAAGAAATTTAGACAGATGAAAGTAAAATAGCACAACTTGAAAGGAAGTCTCCTTTTAACAGCACATATTGTTTTGTGCTCCTAAACAAAACTTTGTTAACATGGTTGTAGAATTCAGCAAGCAAGATAATATTAATGTAACTAATTGATGGTGGTGATAAATAAATGTACCTTGGACTTATTAATGTGACCAATTGATAGTGATGATGTAGAAGCACCTCTTATGCCTTTAAAGTTGATCCATTTTATATTCATTTGAGAGGAATGTGATTCCAATTAAGGTAATTGACAAAAGGGGGGTTATTACAATCGATAGAAATCTAAAAAGATTTGCACTGTAAATGATTTACACATAATTTAAATAAAAACAAAGAAAAGTGATTTTAAGTGTTTTATAGTATTTTTTCTTTTTTTTAAATACAATTATTTGTTAATCAAAACATTTGAAATTAACGTTATCTAACTGTGAATAGTAATAAAAAGGGAGTGAAAAATAACTCTTTTCTTTTTTTCTTTGTTTTAATAGAAAGTTAACAATAGAAAAATTTATAAAAGTTAGGTTTTTCAAAGTATGTGGTTGGGTTGATAGCAACCTAGGTATTTATATATTTTTAAATAAATAAAAATGCAATTATACAGCTTTAAATACTTTAAATAGAGGATTAAGTTACTCAATTAATAGAGATAATATCAGCTAACCTTTTAGAATTATAATAAAAAGAGTTTAGATACTATATTATACCTATATTTATTTTGTATGCAAAATAAGTCAATCTGTATTTCCTATAAGAACTTATAATGCAGGTGAAACATCAGAGAATATTAAAATTATTATTTAAAATTTTTAAAAATATAATAATTGCTATCCAAAGTATTTTGTAATGTAGATGTATTAGCTGTGTCAGACCTGTAATGCAATGATAATAAATATACACAGCATGTATATAGCAAAGCTTTAATGATTTGTTTGGCTTAATTTGCTTAGCTAGCTTTTGACTGTTATTTAGATGTAGCAATAGTTGTAATGAGGAATGGATGTGCATATATATTGTTAGTGCTAATTTATATATGATTTACATATAGTGTTATGTAGGGTGTATAGGCCAATTTCTTAAACAAGGGAATGCAAGATTTTTTTTTATTTTCTGGGTTTTTGGCAAATACATCATGAAATCCTTTGAGTGCATGAAGCTAATTAAAAATGCTTGTCTGAACAAATTTGACCACCTTGCATTACTCAACATTACTGAATTCTTTGGATCAATCTCTCACAAAGCTCCACCCAGTTGATGAAACAGAAATTACAGAGCATAGAATACAACCCTCTTAAAATAGAGTTGATTACAGAATGATTAATATGGATCTATAATAATATCACTGCCTTATTCAGTAATATTCACTACAAAATGTAAAATGGCTAATGGGATGGTTAATATAAAGCACTACATAAAAAATAAAAATGTTAGAGGAATGATACATCCAGAATCTTATCAACCTTAGTGTCAAAAAATGGGGGTACTAATAGGGTTAAAAGAAAAAAATGATAGGCTTACATTAAATGATAAAGATGCAATGGAGCAAAAATTGAAAATCCAAGATGAATACATTGAATATGATATAATAGTGAAATTGTAAAAAATATTTTAATAAATAAAAATAAGTATAAAAAAGTTAGCAATAAAATTGGAAGAAAAAATAAGAAATGGATTTCTATTCCATATTCAAAGGATGTATATGAAATTCTAAATGATAGAAAAGAAAAAATAAATCTTAATATAGGTATTGGATGGAAAAATAGTAAATCTTTAAAAAAACTAGTAAGTAATTCTAAAATAAGAAATGATAAGAATGATAGGATAGGAATAGTATATAATATTATTTGTAAAATACGCAATATGATATACATAGGTCAGTCAGCAAAAAGTAAAATGGAAAGGGGTAAAGAGCATGACAGAGCTATAAATAGAAAAGATATTAAATCAGGTCCATTTTGACATTTTTTAGAAACAGGACATATTATGAATTGTGAAGAAAGTATTGAAGTCATCAAATATTGTAAAAATTATAAAGAAAGAAAAGTATTTGAAACATTGTATATACATGAAAATAAAGAGAAATGTATGAATTTAGTACAAGGGTTGGTTAAGTTAAGTGGAAAATGGTTATTAAATAAAAATTGGAAAATTTAAAAACATCTTTATTGTTAAGTTTGACCTGTATATGATATGTAAATCACGTGAATTTTTTCAATTGTTATAATATCTTGATAAGGTTCATTTTTTGAATGAAAATCGATTAGATATTAATAAATTTATTATTTATATATTTAGTTGTCTATAAATTGAATATATTTCATTTTAAAGAATTATATATATATATATATATATATATATATATATATATATATATATATATATTATATATATTGTAACCGGCACACACACCATTACATTATTTTTTTAAAAAAATTAGACATTAAAAATAAAAGTTTGCAAATAAAAACTTTTTTTTTAAGTTTTAAAAAATGAAAATTAATTCATCTTAAACTCATATACATATATAAAATTGCATAGATGAAAAATTATTAAAAGAAAACTTTAGAAAAAAAAAGGAAAAAGTTTTAAGACTAAATTTTCAACAAAAACTTAAAGATTTAAACATAAAAATATATCTTTAAGAGCATACAATTTTAATTAATTCTATTGTATAAAATGGAAATAATTATTTTAATTAGTAAAAGTAAACTAGCCCTTGTGCATTCCAAAATGTATAAGTAAAGATCAGATAAGAAAGAAAAAACAATAGAAACTAATAGCCAATAAATGAAATCTCTCAGAAAATGGACCTCAATGAAAAGATCATTATCATCATGATGTAGTGTCCACTCAATCCAAAAGTTTATTATAAAAAAAAAAGTTTGGGGAAAAAACCAGAAGATAGAGATGTGATAGAGAGAGGTGTGCTATATGTGTTAGTGCAGGGAGAGGTGAAGGAGAAAGGATTAAAAAGACACACTCTTAAATCCCTTTAGTTTTTCTATAAAAAAAAAAGAAAAAGATGAATCACCAATCATTTTCCTATTATAACAATCCAAACGAAGTGGTAGTTCACATCGCACCGCACCGCACTACCAAAAGGCGCCATCTAGGCATTTGAGCCTAGAAAAATTTATAAAGTAGGCAGATACGCGCTGTTAGGATTCCACTTTGTTTACATATTTAGATCGTTAGCCCATTGTCACTAGCTCAGTGGAATAGCAGAGATTTAATAATATCATTTACTAGTATATAAAAGAATAAAGTAAGCCACTGCCAGTAATTATCATACAAACAGATTTATTTATGCACATATATATAAGGTTTAAAACTATTTTAGTGATTTACATTTAAACATTTAACATTATTTTTAACTTTGATTTTACTTTAATTTACATTGAGTTACTATTATATTATAAATTTACATTTTTAATCAAGTTCGCACAGATGGGCTTATAAACCTGTTTAATATGTTGCTATAGATCGGTTACATAGATTTCAACGGTCAAAAACATTTCAAAGTAAACATAAACGATCAAAATACAAAATTATTGATTACTGACAATTGCATAGGGAATTATAAGAAACCCTCTAGTATTCATCGTAAGATACTTGCATCGTCACCAATAACTTAAAAGACATCCGAATAAATACATTTTTAGATACACACCGTAAGGTATCATTATTTATCGAATGTCTATATATTTTGATCAAATATGAAACGCAAAACATAGTTAACCGATAAACAATCCATGCAAGCGTCTATAAACAACTTAAATTTAATAGTTTTATTTAGGATCGAGCCTGAATCGACTACATAGATTTGCATTTGAAAATAAAATATTCTATCCCTACTTAACCTTAGGCAACACATTTCGCAATTAACTGGCGCCAATCCATCTGATACATTCATGTATTCAATGTAGCATGATACGACAACACAACTATATTGTCAGGAATGTACATCTGAACAATATGTAGAAATAGAAACGACATTGACTCTCCACCCACAGGGATGTGACATCTGTGGGCAAGTAGATCAATAAACTAAAAACTCCATAGGAATGGGCTGCGGTATTCTGCCGACTTACAAACCCATCCATAGGCAAACAGAGGGTGTGTGGCGTATATCTATAATCCTGCCCGTGGCGAATCTCATACTACACCTACTAATTACATAAATATATCCAATCCATTGAACCAATTCAACTACGAAATGAACAACCCAAGATTACCCTCCCTTAATATATCTTTACAAATCGATACAGCCATTCACGCCCGACTTAAGTTTAACATTTTTTTTTAAATTTATTTAACGGAAAACAGAAATCATAATAAAACTTAAAGAACAAAATTAAATAAATAAATAAACAAATGGAAATGATTTTACAAATTAAATACATTAAATAAAATTATAACTAATTAATAAAATAATGTTGGTCAGATAGAATAATATTGAAATCATTTAAATCTGGAAAGTTTTTAATTTACTGTTCATAAATTTTAAAGTCTTACGGTTATTGAAATAGTTCATCTTCGTATATTCCTTGCCGTTTGCACGTGAATTCCCACGTCGTCCGAAGATTTGTATCCGGTTGATCGATTTATTTATCCTTTGGAGATTTTTATTTTTTTTTTAGTGTAATTGGTCCTCAATGAAGAAACGATGGCCCACTTTTCTTCCTTTCTTACAGAACTGAAGGGATTGAAGCTGTGCGTCTTTTTCAATCCCCCCAGCACTAACACCTAGCTGTTACATCGTCAATAATCAATCACTCCTCATTCACTAACTACCAAGCTTTCCAAAACCTGTCCTTTTTATATTAATGTCAAGGATTCTATTAACATTGCGTCATGGAGTGATGATTCTTTCGCTGAGGTCCGATTTCCCAAATGGATTTCTTTCATTGGCTAATCAGTTTCTATTGTTTTTTTTTCTATCTGACTGAGGTTATTACATTTAAATGCTCAAGGCTGGTTTTAATTTAACTAATTAACAATCATTTCCATTTCTAATTAATTACCCTGTTTTCCAAATCAAAAATATATTTCAAGACAAATTTAAAGATATAATTTTATCTCCAAATCTTTTTTAAAATTTAGTTTTAAAAATACCTTTTTCTTTAATACAAATTTTATTTTAATAATTTTTTATTATCTGTGTGACTTAATATATAAGAGTTTAAGACGATATTTTAATTTCAATTTTTAATTTTTAAAGAAAGTTTTTAAATGCGAACTTTTTATTTTAACCTGTTTAATAATATATATAAAAAAAAAAACAATGTAACGAACGTCTGTGCTCGTTACACTATATTGTGGAACACAGGACATCAGGGAAATTAATGCTGGCTCCAAATTGCAAGCAACTATTAAGCATGGATTTTTAAAACTGTAAGAACTTTATGAACTCTAATGAACATTAATTCTAAAACTTTACAGTATTTGAAAACAATAAGAACTCTAAATTTTAAACTTTTCAATATTTAAATAGAAGTAGAATTTCTTATCTGACTAAATTATTTATCAAATATTGTATTGAATGTATTTTTTTTTAAATCATTTCCGTTAATTTATTTTTTTTCATTCTTTAAGTTTTTATTATGATTTTTGTTTTTTGCTGTTAAACTAAACTTTTAATAAATTTAAGTGGAGCATGAATGTCTGCATAGATTTGTAAAGTGAAGTTAGTTTAAGGGAGGGTAAATCTTAAGTTATTTGTTTTGTAGTTAAATTGGGTTAATGGATTGGATATATTGGTGTAATTTAGTAAATGTAGTATGAAGGACCACTATGTGCAGGATCACATTATATGCCACACTTGGGCAAAATAAGTCCCATTTCGTAATGACCATCGGAAGCAGATGTATTCCCTGCTCCTTGAATCACTTCTTTAGCCTATGGAATGGTATAGTAAGATGGAAAAAAGGACCGCAATCCCTTCCTATGAAGTTTTTTTTATTGTTCTGCTCACCAGACAGATGTAACATTCCTGTATGGGATGAGAGACAATTTCTGCTTTAAAACCATGCTGTTCAGATGTGCATTCCTGACAGTATGGTATTTGTGCTGCCGTGTTCATGCAGCATTGAATACATTGATATATCAGATAGATTGGTGTTGGTTTGACTGTGAACTTTTGGCTTAAGGTTAATAATGAATAGAATAATTTCTTTTCAAATGCAATCTATGTAGTCTATCCATACTCAACACTAATAAAATAATAAATTCATCTGTGCAAACTTACAAAATAAAAAGTTAAGTTGTAAATTAAAATCTAAAGTAAAAGTTAGACTAAAATAATAATTCTAAGTTTTATATATGTTTAATAAATTTTTGTGTGTGTGTTATTAATCGCAGTGACTTATTTATTTCTTTTTATATTGAAAATATATTTTAATAAGAATTAATATTTTATAAATCTCTGTGTCTCCCTGAGTTAGTGGAATGGGCTGATGGTCAGAATAAAACATATATGTAAAGTTAAGATCTTAACAGCACATAACTGCCTACTATATAAATTTTCCAGGTTCCAATGGCCTGGTGGCACCCTTGTACAGCAGATACAGTAAGACTCCAAAATTTCTTGTTCATCCCCGACTGTTATAATATACATATGCCTATAGTAAACTATATTAACCTTTTAATATATTTTTATATCAATGTGTTCTCAATGGTAGAAATTATTTTCATTCAATTGACATACATACATTAATTTAAAAAAAGATTTCACTAATTTTAACAATTGTGAATAATATGATTTTACTTCTAATTGAAATATTTAAATTTTACCAAGTATTGAAATAAATCAATAAAGTGTATTCATCCCTGTAGTTGTGGAAGTACACTTCTGCACTTGCAAAACATGGCTTTTATTTGCATTATAAAAACAGAAAAATAAATTTACTGTTAAATTTTTAAATGTTTATAATATTATTAAATAGTTTATTTCTTAAGAAATAACATTTGTATTTACATTTTATTTTAATATACTAGTTTTTAACAAAAATGAAAACTTACTAACACCAAGAGGAAAATACTTTCTTTAAAATAATCTAATTATTTTTTCTGTTATTTTTATAATTAAAAATTGAATTTTAATTTTTCAAACATTAGTTTCACTGTTTAAATTTACATTTTAATGAAATTTGTTTTAAATATACACATTTTTTTGAAATTCTTTTTGTTTTGAAATTCTTTTTATTTTGTTTATTTTTTTTTATTTATTTAATAATTTGTTTCTTAGACTAATTCATTTTTAAATTTATGCTTTCAATAAAATTTATAATGTCTATATAATAAGCTTTTGCATTAAAAAATAATAAAGAAAATGAAAAACTATAAAATAAAAATTAATTAAGACTGAGGAGTATGTCAAAAAAAAAAAAAAAACTTAAGAGGTCAACGACTATTACATTACATTACTTAAACATTCTTAATTTAAACAATTTGATTTTATTTGCTCAAAATTTGATAATAATGTTAAACATCTATAAATTGGAAATAACAATGTATTTGGTATTTACTAACACTTTAATTTGAAAGCTGTTTATTTGCATAGTTGATCATAAATGATTTTAAATACTTTTAAGAAAGAAAAAATATTTCTCTACTGAAATGACTGTAACAGAGATCATTAAGCATATTAATAAAACTACAGTAAATATTAATAATAAACTGGTCATAAAATTAAAACTATATATTCTAAAATTAGAAAAGTATTTATTTCAGATTTATTATAAAGTAAAGAGAATCTTTTATATCTGCACAATTCCATTGTATTTAGGCCTGACTTCTGTGGCATTAGATAATTTATTTTTCAAATCTTTACAATATTTAATTAATTTAAAAAATAATTTTAATTATCTTTTTTTTAATGTAATGTATGAATAATCAATAATTATATTAAACAAACAGAAATGAAAAGTTCAACTCAGATGTAAGATAGTTAACGTGTTTAAAACAAGTCAGTTACACTATATAGAGGTAATGTACATTTCTAATTTTACACATAATTTTATTTATTTATGTTGACACAGTAAAACTTAAGATCAAATTATAATTTTGGAATTAAAACTCACCTTTTTTAACATTATAAATAATAATAATAATAATAATAATAATAATAATAATAATAATAATAATAATAATAATAATAATAATAATAATAATAATAATAATAATAATAATAATAATAATAATAATAATAATAATAATAATAATAATAATAATAATACACAGTAACACCTTTATAATAATTGTCAAGCTATCAATCACATTCAGCAGATCATCTCAGAGCCATACCAATGCCCTGGCATCTTGATCCAACAACTAATTCAGTATTAGCAAATTCTATACCCACCCACAGAATATGCAATCACTTTCATCCTATTTGCTTTCTGGTGCTCCTGTTGCAATTTCTTCTTCAACAATAATACAACAATGCATGCTGTTACTTTTCTAAACAAGGTACATCACATTAAAACATGAGACTCAAATATAGCACTTTCCAGACATTTTTGCATCCTTCTGGTCATTCATAAGGCAGTCATGCAATTTATAAAAGACCTACAATTGGCATTCTTCATTCCAATACAATGTTTATTATTCTGGCACTATTCACCTATTTACTGTTGATTCCCTGGTTCATCACTTCACTCAACATATTTACCTCCCACCAACTTTCCATCCTTCCCTGTCTCCAAAATGCAGCCAATTTCAGAGACTAGCAAACAGTCGACGAGTTATTGTGAACCAGCCCTTATCCTGGACACCACTCTCCTTATAAGATCACAGATAATCATTAAATATTGCTTCAGTGACCATTCATCCATCAATTAGGCCCATTTGAAGAAATGCAATAATAAAAACCAATACTGATTGCTAGTATATGCATTACCAACTAATTCAAACTTTTAACTTCATCTATGCTTAAAGATAACCACTGTTGCCATAAATTACTCTTTTAAAGTTATTAAAAAACCAGTTACAAACAATAATTACAAAATCAATAAGATCTATAACAAGGACAATAGCTACAGTATCAATTTTATGTTACCATAGAACCCAACGATATGTTAAAATGCAAACTTAAATTGTACCTCTGAAGACAGCAATTCAAAGTTTCCAGGACTTTTGTAAAGTTATCTTGAATATAAAACTATATTTACATGTATTTATCTACAATGACAGATTATCCATGTAAGCACTGCAATCCAACTTTGTAAAAATATTTTGCAACCCTGTTAGATGAATAATAATAATATTCAAAAAATAAATAAATACATACAAAAGTATTTAGAAAAAAGCTTAATTTAACTTTCAATTAGCATGCAATAATAATAATAATAATAATAATAATAATAATAATAATAATAATAATAATAATAATAATAATAATAATAATAATAATAATAATAATAATAATGATTAAAGGGAACTTGGACCCAGACTTTCAAGCTCCCTACAGTCATCCACTCTATCCAATTAAACCAATTAGTCAAATGTTTATTTTATTGTTTAAAATCTGAATCATATCTGCAATGTTCATGTGGAATGGTAAACATAAAAATATTGATTGATATTTTATTATTACAAATTTCATTTAGAATAGAAATAAATTTTGTTTATGATTAGGTTATTTATTATTTGTCCTCATTGCAATTTTTCGTGCATTGAAAAAATGCCACGTGGTATGACATTGGCACACACATTTTTTTAAAAAAACTTTTTTACTTTCATCACTGAATTAATAATAAACCCATTTCATTATATAAATTATGTAAGCATATATTCTCTTCGATTATTACATTTTGAATTTCATTAAAAATATTTTACCTATTTATAAGTTTATTTTAAATAACTGCTAACTAGACTTCAATTTCATTAATTTTTCAAAATTGATTAGTAAAAAAACTAAAAAGGGAATTGTACAAACTGGACAGTCAAGATTATTTTTTAGAAGAAACTTTTTTACTATTTAAATACAAGTATATTGACTATAAACATCACATGACCACCACTTCTTATGCTTGTGTATAACTGTTTTAATGCAGGCAAAACTCACTATACGTATTGCCACACACAGCAAGCTAGAGTAATCAATAGATGTCAGAAGGCTTGTGCATAAAATGCCTATCTAGTGCCTACGCACAAGCCTTCTGGCATCCATTCATTACTCTAGCTTGCTGCGTGTGGCAATACGTATAATGAGTTTTGCCTGTATTATATTGACTATACTGAACTTAATATAATTAGAAAGGATTTGATCTCAGACTTTCAAACTTCTTACAACTATCCACTAAGCATGACCACATACATAAAAAAAAGATAAATGATTTTCAATGTATGTATTTCGTAAAAAAGTTTTTAAAGAAAGATAGTAAAGTTGTTTGATATGCAGTTTTTTTTTTTAAAAAAAACAACAACTTTAAAACAGATAAAACATTTAAAAAATTTTTTAAAATTTTATCAATAAAGAGAAATATCCTATATAATTGACATTATCGAAACGTTGATTATTTCTATGTTAATTGAAAATAGATTTATATATCTATTTAATTCTATAAAATGAAATTTACACATAAATTAAAAAATGGTTAGAATTTAAAAAGTTTATTGAGATTTATAATATAAGAATCGTAGGACCTTACTGTCAGTTACTCTAAATGATTAATGGCTTGGTACACTACTCATTCGTTCGTCTATAATATTTTTAATTACAATTAAAAAAAACTATTTTGAAATAATCATCCTTCCAGAAATTAATTTTTATAACAGCTAAATTCATTTAAAAATTAGAAAGATATTTGATATTTCCTTATTTATTTATTTTTATTTATAAATTGCGGAAATTTAATCATAATAATAACTATAATGAATATTTCATTAAACATATAAAATATAATAGTTTATTGTTAGAAATGCTTAAACTGAAACAATAGTATATAATTATATTGGTAGCATATAAAAACGAGTATAATTTAAATTAGTAGTTAAGTACAAAAATCAATAATGTGTACATGTAAAATAAACGTTACTTCAAAATATAACACACTAGTTAAAACTCGATAGTGAGTTTATTAAATTTCCCGGAAGTCATAATTTTTAGATGTTTGACATAATTTTCATTAAAAATAGAGGGATTTGAACTTAAGAATTTCGTCTTTCTTCATCCCCCGCTCCATCTCGAACAACCAATACATAAGACCACACACGTGAATAGATAAATGATCCCCCAATATATGTATCTTGTACCGAACCAAGTCCAGATCATAATCTCACACATATATACAATCAGTGCTCCGCTTATATTAAGATAGCAATTTCTTAAATTTTGATGGCCAGACTTCAATCTTCTCATGACCCCAACAATTCAACCATCCATTTCATTGAAAAACCAATGATCAATCGCTCACAGCTCTTGGTGGATTTGACATTGTAGTCATATCCATGTAGACATTGTGCCAATCTAATCCCTCATTTCATACCATTACTTATCCATTTATATTAATAGGAGAGGAATGGGCTGGACTTATACTATGATGTAATCTATTTCCAAAGCAATATGTAATTAACCTATTCATTTGTTTTACTGAATGTTTACTATAAGAAATATAGGGGTTTGAACTTAGAATTTTCAATCTATATTCATCCTCCACTCCATCTCAAACAATTGATACACATGCCCACACAATGTGAAAAAGATAAAGATCTCCAATATATGTATTTCATGCTGAACCAAGTTGGGCCAGATGATAATTTTCCACATATACATGCAATCAGTGCTTAGCTTATATTAAGATAGCAATTCCTTAAACTTTAATGAGCTTATTGTATATATGTGTTGGATATTATAATGTGCCCCAACTAATAAGTGGTGGTTTTGCATGAAATATGTATATTGGGGGATCATTTAACTTTTTCAGATGTGTGTGGTCATGTGTGTCAGTTGTTTGAGATGAAGTGAGAGCTAATACAGACTAAAACTCATAAGTTTACATATCTTTATTTACTATAGTAAACATTTAATGTATTGAATAAATAGGTTAATTACATAATAAATTGTTATTCTATTTTCTAAATATTTATATCTTAGATTGTGCTGTTAGTGTTAAATTTGAATAGGATATATGACATTATAACGTATTTTATATTAATATGACTTATCTTTGGTTTTTAATTTTTTTTCCCTATTGCTTAATACATAAACATTGCAAAAGAGGTTAATTAATTTCTTTTATTGTATAAATACATATGCTATGTATAGTCAAAATAAGAGTCATAGATCAATTCATAGATCACATGACCCTATCTCTTAAGCTTGTAAGTTATAAACAGTGAGGATTGCCAATTCCTTTACAAGCTTTATGATAAATGCTTAGCCAGAGTCAGCACTTAAAATTATCGACACAGAGATAATTTTAAGTGCTGACTCTGGCTAAGCATTTATCATAAAGCTTGTAGAGGAATTGGCAATCCTCACTGTTTATATGCTATGTACTTTGTCATATAAAATTATCAGTTTCTTAAGATCTTGATATAATGCAATAAATGTATATGAAGGTATTTATTTATATAATCTGAATTTTTATAGCATAAAGTGAAGTCATAAAGGCATGGGAAAATTGAGGTGAACCTGGAATGATGGCATTCATCATTATCACCTCCATTTAATACACTAATTTAAGTTTAAAAGTACAAATAATTTAGTGAATATGAGAGTTCATTAAGAAAAAAGACTAACAATAAGTTCCCTAGCATTACTGAGAAAAATAATCATTTATCATTATGAATGATCAAAAAATAAAATTAACTGATGATATTGTGACTGGATTTAAAAGCGACCCACTATAGACCAATCTAATTCTTTAGCCCTTGTCAAACTTGGGGCAGAGTATATAAACAATAATTTGGATGCACAAACTTGGGAAGTGCTAATCCATAAGAATATAGCAATTAAAAAATACTCGTGGGATACTAAAACATGCTGATGATGCCCTCTTGTCACTTAGGTACATTAATGTATTAGCCAGCTATAAATTTAATTTTGAATTAATAAAATAATATTTAGTGCATAAATTTTAAAGGATACCCCTTCATCTCAACCAGGTTCATCTGGATGTTCATAATATTAACATAAACTACAATTCATATAACTGACCATTATGCATAAATCCAGCTCAAAGAGCAAGAGCTCTATAATTGTTACTGTGAGAAAGAGATAAATAAATAAAACAATGTTTTAAATCTATTTTAGAATTAAATAAATTCACTGGAATAACTTAAACAATGACAATAAAATGAAATTAAGATATGCTATGTATTCTATAAATAGAAATTTGGCATTCTCATTTTGAGTAAAATAATACAAAAAATGTTATTACATTGTAATATAGAGATAATGCAATAGGTTTACATAAAACCCACCTATATATCAGCACGCAAGTATGATGTAAAAGAATATAAATTTACCATATTAGAATTGTCATAAACTAATAAAAAAATCAATTTATTTTAGTAATAAATAAATGATTAATTCTAACATGTATGTGGGTGATGACTGGTTTTAATATAGATATATGACTATGCATTCAAATGTGTGCACACTGATATTTCATTAGTTAAAAAATAAACTTTTTAATTCATATTATTTTTCACAAGATATAATTAATTAATTCTTAAATAAAATATATACAGAAAACTAATGCACACATAAGTGTGCATTATTATTATCTTTTTAAAAATTAAAGTTATTAATTAATCCATTATTTTTAATGGTAAATAAAAATTGTTTTTTTTAAATAAAAAAACATCATTAAATTCAATTTAGAAAGTTCTTTTTAAAAAAAATGTTGGCTTTGTTTCTTCAATTACAACAAGATTTCTGAGTCTACTTTCTTTAATAAAGTAAATCTGGAAATATTATTTATTATTTCTCTTAGTTAAATAATCTACTCAAAATTATCTTTCAATTTAGGTAACTTCTTCCATCAGTGTTTTATCTTATCTTTCATGAAATAAATATCAGCAAAAAAAGTAAATATTAGTATGGACAATCTTTATATGATGCAGTAATTATACATTTGTGCTTCTTTTCATATTGATAAACTGTATGTATAAACTATAGCATGATATTTTTTCAGTAAGCTGGCTAATACTGACCTCTCTTGGTAAGCTGACCTATTGTCATTTTCCAGAAAGGTATAAGTATGGTAACTGTTGACATTCAGTCATCTCCATTTGGTCTTTAATTTGATAAACTTCATGCAGGCCATGTAGTACACATATTAGCTATGATCCACAAAAAGCTGACCCTTGCTTTTATATAAATTTAAACTCTATCACTGTGACATTAGCAGCATCTGAACATGTCTTCTATATTTTCATAATAATAGTCCTGTATAATGTTATAGCATAAAGTGAAATCAATAAACCCTTAAAGATTTATTTTTGAGCAATATTAAAATATAAGCAAGTAGTATTTAATTAATGTTCTCTCACTTAAAACATAATAGTGAACTCCAAACAATATAAAGAATTTCTTAAAATAAGTAACAGAAATATTTCTAGGGCAATTTTTAGGGTATCAGTGGCATTGTTCTCTCTGGTGACACTTTTTGTAATTATTCAAAATTTGATTTTATTATGAAATTGTTATTTTATATTAGAATTCAATAAACAGGACATTTACAAATAAAAAACATTCTAAAAAATCATATTTAAACTCTGCAAGTATTGAAAAAATAATACACAGAAAACAAAAGATGTTTTCATTATTGAATAATTGTCAGGAAACAGCCAGGCAGAGTGACTTTAAAAATCAACAAAATATTGTTTGAGACAAATTTAATTTTAAAATGTGAATGAATATACTCTCTGGTAAATCAATAAAATTTTGCTTTCAAATATTAAAATTGCTTTATAATTTTTAGAATATCTGAAAAAAGTCTCACACTATATCAGTAATAATCTATAAAAATCAGTTTCATAAGATATGGTCATCATAACTGCACCATACATTTTTTGTTGTTATTATTATATTAGAATTTATTAATTTCTATTTTTAAAATTTATATATATATATGGCCACAGATGGCGTTCTACCAAAAACGCCCATCAAGCGTATGTTTTGTTTACATAAACGTCAGAGTAGTTAGTATTCACTATCTCTAACTATAATTCCACTTTCAGATCATGATTTCAAGCTATTTTCTATCGTCAGTGAAAAACAGGAATAAAGAAACTAGATCTAAATACAAACTCTGAGCGTTTATGAAACAATTTCTATTCAGCTTGCAAGCGTGAATTTTTTAGACACGTAATGTCTTCAAACTCAGCATAGCAAACCAGATAGCTATATGGGTCTGACTCAGTTCAGCATCACCACATAGTAGAGCCTCTGCAATCTATATCATTGCAAGAAAGACCTCAAAGGTACATTTATGATAAACAAAATGCAAGTAAAAAACTTGCTAACGCTTGTATTTATGTCCACAGATCGTTCTACCAAAAACGCCCATCAAGTGTATGTTTTGTTTACATAAATGTCAGAATAGTTAGTATTCACTATCTCTAACTATAATTCCACTTTCAGATCATGATTTCAAGCTATTTGCTATCGTCAGTGAAAGACAGGAATAAAGAAACTAGATCTAAATACAAACTCTGAGCGTTTATGAAACAATTTCTATTCAGCTTGCAAGCGTGAATTTTTTAGACACGTAATGTCTTCAAACTCAGCATAGCAAACCAGATAGCTATATGGGTCTGATCTCAGTTCAGCATCACCACATAGTAGAAGCCTCTGCAATCTATATCATTGCAAGAAAGACCTCAAACGTACATTTATGATAAACAAAATGCAAGCTAAAAACTTGCTAACGCTTGTATTTATGTCCACAGATCGTCTACCAAAACCCCATCAAGCGTATGTTTTGTTTATATGCTTGTGGGTTTTTGGTAGACATCTGTGGACATAAATACAAGGTAGCAAGTTTTTTAACTTGCATTTTTGTTTATCATAAATGTACCTTTGAGGTCTTTCTTGCAATGATATAGATTGCAGAGGCTTCTACTATGTGGTGATGCTGAACTGAGATCAGACACATATAGCTATCTGGTTTGCTATGCTGAGTTTGAAGACATTATGTGTCTAAAAAATTCACGCTTGCAAGCTGAATAGAAATTGTTTCATAAATGCTCAGAGTTTGTATTTAGATCTAGTTTTTTATTCCTGTCTTTCACTGACGATAGCAAATAGCTTGAAATCATGATCTGAAAGTGGAATTATAGTTAGAGATAGTGAATACTAACTACTCTGACGTTTATGTAAACAAAACATACGCTTGATGGGCGTTTTTGGTAGAACGCCATCTGTGGACATAAATACAAGCATTAGCAAGTTTTTTAACTTGCATTTTTGTTTATCATAAATGTACCTTTGAGGTCTTTCTTGCAATGATATAGATTGCAGAGGCTTCTACTATGTGGTGATGCTGAACTGAGATCAGACCCATATAGCTATCTGGTTTGCTATGCTGAGTTTGAAGACATTACGTGTCTAAAAAATTCACGCTTGCAAGCTGAATAGAAATTGTTTCATAAACGCTCAGAGTTTGTATTTAGATCTAGTTTCTTTATTCCTGTCTTTCACTGACGATAGCAAATAGCTTGAAATCATGATCTGAAAGTGGAATTATAGTTAGAGATAGTGAATACTAACTACTCTGACGTTTATGTAAACAAAACTTACGCTTGATGGGCGTTTTTGGTAGAACGCCATCTGTGGACATAAATACAAGCGTTAGCAAGTTTTTTAACTTGCATTTTTGTTTATCATAAATGTACCTTTGAGGTCTTTCTTGCAATGATATAGATTGCAGAGGCTTCTACTATGTGGTGATGCTGAACTGAGATCAGAGCCATATAGCTATCTGGTTTGCTATGCTGAGTTTGAAGACATTACGTGTCTAAAAAATTCACGCTTGCAAGCTGAATAGAAATTGTTTCATAAACGCTCAGAGTTTGTATTTAGATCTAGTTTCTTTATTCCTGTCTTTCACTGACGATAGCAAATAGCTTGAAATCATGATCTGAAAGTGGAATTATAGTTAGAGATAGTGAATACTAACTACTCTGACGTTTATGTAAACAAAACATACGCTTGATGGGCGTTTTTGGTAGAACGCCATCTGTGGACATAAATACAAGCGTTAGCAAGTTTTTTAACTTGCATTTTTGTTTATCATAAATGTACCTTTGAGGTCTTTCTTGCAATGATATAGATTGCAGAGGCTTCTACTATGTGGTGATGCTGAACTGAGATCAGACCCATATAGCTATCTGGTTTGCTATGCTGAGTTTGAAGACATTACGTGTCTAAAAAATTCACGCTTGCAAGCTGAATAGAAATTGTTTCATAAACACTCAGAGTTTGTATTTAGATCTAGTTTCTTTATTCCTGTCTTTCACTGACGATAGCAAATAGCTTGAAATCATGATATGAAAGTGGAATTATAGTTAGAGATAGTGAATACTAACTACTCTGACGTTTATGTAAACAAAACATACGCTTGATGGGCGTTTTTGGTAGAACGCCATCTGTGGACATAAATACAAGCGTTAGCAAGTTTTTTAACTTGCATTTTTGTTTATCATATATATATAAAATAAAAGTGTAATCAGTTATACTTTTGTTTTTTTAAGAATTATAAAATTATATGTAATAATCATGAATATTTAATTAACTATGCACAATATCAATCTTTTTTATTACAAACATTTTTCTAAGTAATTTTGCAAATGCTTTCAAATTCAAAAAAAAAAAAAGAAAGAAAGATATCAAGCATGTGGAGGCTGGACTAAATTACTTTGACTTTTATGCTTATTCAAAAAATATTGACTTCCACAGATTTTATAAATCCATATATGTTAGTTTATGACTTTCACAATAGATGATTGTAGAAGCATGATGCTAAGATTGCTTTATCTCATCAAAATTCATCATGTCAAATTATGTTCAAATTAATATTGCTTCAATTTTCAATGAGTAATATGATTTTTTATTGAGAATTATGGTTAGTAATGTGAATTATATAAGAAGTATACTTCTGCTTCTGTATTTGAAAGGTGTGTATAGATATAATTAATATTGTGATTTGATACAACTAGCCTTATATCAAAAATATTTATGTAATCATTACTTCAAACATATATATGCTAGAACTAAGTTTAAACTCATCTATTTTAAAAAATATATAATATCTGTACTTTAATGTTTAAAAAATTAACATACATAATAAAAGCAAACTTTACTTTTTTTTTAGCATAAACTAATTAGTTAGCACTCTAGATATTTTTGACCTTAGGGGAGTTCCTAAAAAAAGAAGCAATAAATGGCCTTAGATAATTTTTTTAGAAATTAATAACAAATGTTCCATAAATTTTGTCCAATCTAAATAAAAACCTTCAAATTTTATTAAAAATTAAAAAAAAAGTTTATATTTTAATAGAGTTAGAATAAATTAACAAATGAAACATCATATTAGTACCATTTCAAATTTAAAAAATAAATATTTATTTTATTAGTAACATGAGCAAAGAGTTTGTACTTTACTATAATTAAAAAATATTAAAATTCAAATTAATTTTACAATTAACAAATGTTTATCTTTCTATGTATTTGTTTATATATCTATTCATCTATATAGTTATATCCATATTTCTATTCTTACATATATCTATTTATTCATACATCTATTTACCCATTCATCCATTATGTCTATTTTTTTAACTGCTTACCTTCCTATATATTTATCTTCTCTCTATTCACTCATCCATCTATTTATCCAATCATTCACTTATCTATTTAAAATATAAATTAAAGAATCAAGTCATCTGTTATTATAAAATGTTGATTAGTTATTATTTGGAAATTTATACAATTTTCATTAATATGGATAGCTGGGTTTGAAGACATGTAGGTGTCTGAAAATTTCAGATTTTCAACTCAATAGATAACTTTTAGATAAATGCTGGCTTTGGCTTATTATTTATAGACCTAGTGTCTGAAAGTATTCTAGCACCTCTCTGAGGAGTGCCAAAGCATGAAACCATTGTCAGTGGATGGTGGAGGGTTCCTGACAGAGGTATTTTAAATGCTTTCTCTAGCTAAGCATTTATTACAAAGCTTGTTGAGCAATTGGCAATGTTCATTCTTTATATCTTACAAGCTTAAGAGAATTGGATCATGTGATCTATATTTTTTTTATTATTATCATTCCTTATTTTAATAAAAATCATTTTCTTTATTAAAAATAGCTTTATTTTTTAATGAATTAATTAAGAGAATCTTGCGTGAGATCTAATTGACTTATAAATGAGGCCTATAGTTTCAAGATGATTGATTAAATGGAAAAAAGTTCTTAGTTGTAATAAAAATCAGTTTGACTATAATAAAGGGTACTTTATATAGTTTATTTTAATTAAGATTTATTTAGAAGTAATATGTATTTGTTATATCATCTTTATTTTCATTAATTTAATATATTTTAAAAAAAGTTAATGTTTACATCATTATTTACTATATATAGATCTAGTTTCTGGAGTCCCAGCACTCCACTGAGATGAGCCATAAGCTTGAAACCAATTGGTCTGGGGATAGGGACTGCTGATAGAGATTTTGAATTCTTTCTCTTTTGGCACTTATAAAATAAAGCTTGATTAGAGCTATTGGTAAGCTCCATCAAGTGATCATATATATATATATATATATATATATATATATATATATATATATATATATATATATATATATATATATATATATATATATATATATATATATAGTAATAGAACATAACTATGACATATATTTATATATATGTAATCATATGAGAAGAAAATAATGCTCCAAACGTTAGACAACAATTGTAATAGTAAATATATAAATCAATATAAATGAAGAAAGATGAATAAATAATGGATAATCAATGTAGCATGCCATATAAGCCATAAGTAAAAGAAATGATGTGGCCTAAATTATTGAGCAACATTTATAATGAAAAATACAATTTGAAACTCTATATGTAATCAACAATCATTAATTGACTAAGACTCATGATGACACAACATTTATAATGGAATACGTTCTCTTTTAAATTATTTGATCTATAAATTCAATCTATAAATTGCACCATTTATAATTGATAGACTATATTAGAAGTAAAGAAAAGATTTGGATAGGATATACCTATGAGGCATCCATAAATTAATCAGGTTTCATAGTAACTTGTCAACTATAATAAAATGCATGTTCCATGCAAGAAGAAATAACATGCAAATAATAAATGTAATACCTATTTAATAGCATGTTATACATATACTAAGATAAAATAAATTGCCTCAAAATGAATATATTAAATGATAATATTACCACACCTAACTATATAAAAAAACTTAATAATATTGAGCATTGACTGGATATATATTGCTAATTAGTCCTCAGGGTTAATTTAACTTATAATTAACTATATACTAAATATAATTCGGAACAAAAACAATTTTATTGAATCCACCAAAATATATTTATTCGATTGAAATTACCAATAATTTAATACTTTCATATCAGCTAGTTTGTAGAACTGATGTACTAAAAATAGAGAAAAATAAAATTAATAAATCTCAAACAAAACTCAAAATCATTCTTTTATATAAAATAACTGATATAGTTTTATTTCAACATTGGAACTTTAGATTTATAATAGCATACATATACATATATACATATTTGGGAAACATAAGAATAGTTTTGCTTTGCAAATACTCATTTTTTTTATATGTAAATTAAGTATAAGGTTTAACAGTAACACTTATAATTTGCAATTTATATTTACATAGGAGCT
Source organism: Epiperipatus broadwayi (assembly GCA_028023455.1). Classification (NCBI taxonomy): domain Eukaryota; kingdom Metazoa; phylum Onychophora; class Udeonychophora; order Euonychophora; family Peripatidae; genus Epiperipatus; species Epiperipatus broadwayi. The sequence continues at coordinate 6,249,892 of JAQFVV010006237.1, forward strand.
GTATAAGCTGTTATGAAATTGAATAAATATACAAATAAATAAACAAATTGAAGATATATTGTTGCATTAATAATCTAAGTTATAAATGTATTTCATTAATACATTTTTTTTAAATACTACTTTAAATAAATACCAGTTATAAATAGCAAATAACTACATGACTGAATTAAGCAAGTATTAAATGGATTCAATGTTTGAGGCATTTATCAAAAGTTACTTATACACATATAAGTTATAAATTCATTATCCATATAATGTAAATAATCTAAATAAACATTTAGATATAACTAAATAATTTACACCTACATTGAAAAAGTTCTGGATGATCATGATATATACATAACATGTGTGGATTATAATAACTGGCCATATGCTTATAAATTCAAACATTTATAATTACAAAATATTGTTGATTAGTTTGTGAATGATTACAGATCATGATAGCACAAAACACAGACATTCTTATACTTTAAAGCACCAACATAATTAAGTACATCCTAAAGGAATCACATCCTTTAAACAAACTTATCTTGACATTATATACTAAAATACAAGCAACCTCACCTAATATGGTGGAAAATTTAAATTAAATCTCATGAGTGATAAATCCAAAAAGAGGACTTCATAATGCAACTAGTATAAATATATCAAAAGCATGGTGGCTTCCAAGATAACACCTACATTTGAGGCAAACTAAGATGCCTGGACCTTTTGTCTCAGTGCACCAGGAAAATATATGGAGAGGCTCACTGAAAACAACAATACTAGGTATCTAGAAATATGTGATTACCATCACTGAAAATATAAGCACTATCACTCATGGATAACTAATAACTAATAAAATGGGGAATTTATCCACTCCATCCAGTAACAATACTAACTGTAATAAATAAGACCTGATATACCAAGGCTATTCTACAACTAACAATACCAAGATAAAAACTTCACAATAATGGAGTAAAGTTATAACTATAATTTTCACCTCAATAAATAATAAGTAATGTCTGCACCAACAAATAAGTTTAAAAGTCAACTGTCTTACATATAAATAAAGATAGTGACCAGCATATGAAATATTGGCACTAATATATATAATGCACACAAGTATGAAATATTAAATATTTTAACTTATAAGATTTAATGGATATGAATAAATGTAATCAGATTGTTAGAATAATAATTGAAGCACTAAGATAATTATTAAACAATGATATTACATATAAATACAGTTCTATAAATTTGTACACTTATACAATTCCTATGCACTGAAATATAAATTATTGCTTTCCAATTTAAATTGACAAATGACCTTTATTATTTAATACACCTGTATGTAAAATGCGAATCAAATAAAAGTGAAAAAAAAATAAAAATAAATGTTATATATATTTATAATTACAACATATTAGCATAGTTTAAATTATAAAATGCCTTTAAAATAAATAAACATATATACTAAAATCGACTTTCATCATTCTTAAAATTTACCATTGAAAATTAATTTGTAGGTTAGTTTCTGAATATTTTAATTGTATATTCTTTTATAAAGATATATTACATGTTACATAAAAATAAAAAATAGACAATATAAAGAAAAATAAGATAATTTTTTTTTTACCTTATATTTGCACTAGTGTTCAATCATTGAAAAATCAGCTTGTTATCTACAGCACTTTTTATTCGTCCTACAACGGCTTGAAGTGACTGAAGTGACACAAATATGTACATATTGTAAGTAAATTAAGAGATTTGCTTCTTGTTGTTAAAACCATTAATGTTAATTATTTCCTGGATACTCCATTATACACGTGGGCGCAATGAACCTGAATATTATTTTTGGATCAATAAGTAATTTGGAATTTATAATAGAATGGATCAGTCAATTATGACAGCTATTTTTTCAAAACTTTTTGAAGAACGCCGGTTTACTTATGAAGTTCTATGTTTTACTGAAGTTCCCAATGTTGATTAATGAACAAGTAGGAAGGCAAACGCCTTAAAAATAATAAAAGTTGTACTTAGGACAATGTGTTTAGTATAAATCCTTAATCCAATGATTTTTTAAAGAAATTTATAAAAGAAATTTGAAGAAAATGACGAACAAAAATAATGTCTTCTTTTTTAACTTTTTTTATTCACCTGCCAGAATGATGACGATAGCTAGCGTTCCAAAAATCACATGCTGATTTAAAAATAATCTTTAACATTATTGTTTAGCAATTTAAAATATTTTTTTTAAGTAACAAAAAAAAAATAATAATTTCAATAAAAAAAAAATACATATATATTATATTGAAAGATTTACGTTGTAATTCACAAATCAAATAAATATTTAAACAACTAGAATACTATTACTATATATTTTATAATTTTTAAAATAAATAAAGGTACAATATACTTATATTTATCAATTTAAATACCACTGCCAACGATTATTTCTTTATACATACTCTCACAATTATATTCATATATTGCCATTACAATAATCTATTTCAAAACAAAGCATATATCATAATAAATAAATAAACCTGAACTAAATAACAATAAAACAATTACTAACAATGCACTAACAACTTATTTACAAATTCTTAAATAAAACTATATCAAAGACATTTTTTTAAAACCATAGAGCTTCTACAAAAAAAATAAGGATGGATTTTCTATCCTGCACAATATATATATATCACTACAATACTACTCAAAACAACAAATTTTTACTAAAATTCTTACACAACCATTGTTTTGTTTATTAACAAATAGACCTTCTCAATATGAGGTTGTCTATTTGTTAATAGATGAAACCATGATTGTATACAATTTTAATAAAATTTTGTGCTTTTGGCTAGTATTGTAGTGTTTTATGAATTTCTATTTTATTTTTAATTGCTAATATAGTATTAGGTAGTGTTTAATATTTAATATATATGTATATGAATATAAAATTCTTCCAAATTAAAAATAATTTCAATCTTGTAATAGCTTGTTGATATACTTGGATTATTATAAGGCATATCTAAGGATATGTATGGAATATTCATGTTAATACATCCTCCATCTATATCATTCATTGTCAACATCATTTTCAATCATTATCGAATATCAAACCACTGCAGTATAATGATCCCACCAAGTTTAATGCAGTTTCTCTTATCACTAACCTTTCATTTCTAAGTCACATCAGTATACTTTCTTATTTCATCAACCCATCTCATATGTGTGATCTCTTTCTACTAATTTTACAATCTTTTGGAATCCAATTTAATATTTCAACTATCCATCTATTATTTCTTCTCACAATATATCCAGACCAGCTCTATTTCAGTCTCTTAATTCTTTCAGCTATGTCATAATACCTGTTTGTTGTTTTACTCATATACTTCATTTTTTATTACTACTTATTATTTCTAAAAAAAAAAAAAATATATATAGTAATAAAAAGAGAGGATCTACAGGTATGGACAACATCAGTCACTACAGGGCATTAGTATATTTACTATTTAAAATTTTCTATCAATGTTGGTAACTTGTGAAATTCTATTACTCAGTAGAATCAATCTTTATTGGATGTTTTGCATATTAGGAAGCTTAAATTTACTAGTGAAGATATTTAACCATAACCCCCACAGAATTTTCAAGCACTACTATATATATATATATATATATATATATATATATATAGTAGTGCTTGAAAATATATATATATATATATATAAATATTAAAAAATAAATAAATGAGTTCAAATAGATATAACTAAGTAATTCAATAAATATATAACTCAGGTATACAGGCAGTAGGTCTTATCCACTTTCATTTCTTGGTTTGATGTTAAGTGCATGTTTAAACAAATACTAAGTGAATATGGTCTAGCAGGGCGCCACTAGATTATCTGAATCTAGACACGGTTATATCTGATAACCTTTCACATGTACCGGGTTTGAATCCCTTTTTGGTACTTTATTTCTAATAAAAATGGAAGATTTTGCTTTTTGAGCCATATCACTATAAGCACTAATAGTTAGGTAAAAGTAAAACATCTTTAAACCAAAGTGGAGTATATTAGACATAAATCATTTCTCAGATCTTAACATAACAAATGTGTTTCAATATTTTTATAAGTTCACTAGCTCAGATTATATATAACTAATTTAGGATGGCAATTCACTCATCCTTGCATGAAATAGATGATGGGATGTGGTTATAATAATACTAAGAGATCACTAAATATTATAAAATCAATATTTATTTATGGCCTTTAAACAGTTAAACAGCTCATTAATTAAAACGTTGATGATGATGATGATGATGATAATAATAACGATAATGACAAGGGTTTCAACTACAGCTCTAGGACTAAGCCTAAACATAAAACTAAATTTTATAAAGAAATTCATAATTATTGCTTAATTTTAGCATATTTACTTATATCTTAAATAACTAATATTCAACCATTGATGATGATGAATAATCACACTTAACAAAGACTACACTTAATGAAATATATACGCCTCGTTTAATAAAACAAACTAATATTTATTACTACAGTTCTAACATATACATAAAAATTTCTAGATAAATATGAAAATTGACATGAATAATAATAATAATTGATTATATAACAATCCTCAGATTAATTTTAAGTTCTTCCCCCTTTCCCTTCAAATGTATTTTGTATTAAGTTGGACGTCACATTGACCATGATTTTCACTCCATGAGAAAAGTATTAAAAAAAATATTATCTGCTCATTAGCACACATACTTTAAAATCCAACATGTAAATAGAATGTAAAAAAAAATGTTAGTAAAATTGAAAGAGCAAGTTTTAGAAAAAAGTTTTAAATTATTTTCTCCCCCTCCCTTCCAAGCGCTGAAATCTATACTGAACTTGAAACAAAATAATCTAATATTCTAATACTACTCATTATTCCACATTCACTTCCAATTATACACATATAAAAATATTATTATGTATGTGCGTGTTTTATCCCATGATAACAAAATATTATTTAAAACCAAAATAATAATATATTAGTTAAAACTAAAATCATAATACCATAAAAAAAAAATTGTTTTACACATTAATATTTCACAACTGTAAAATTAATAAACAAATCATTTTCATACATTCAAGATCATTTATGAAGCTCAAAGTTATTATTAGTAAGACATTCTTGTTTTTAATCGATCTGAATAGTCTTTAAAAGTTCTTTAAATAAAATATACCACTTTATTGCTAAAATGTTTATTAAGACTGATATCATAAAGAAAATAGATATAAAAAGTCATATTACCGATCTTTTTGTTTGTGGCGAATTTCCAAGGGTTCAAACTTGTCTTGTATATGATTCTATTTCTGCAGCTACTATGTGGGAACAATCTCTTTCTTGAGGTGTATAACTATTTAATGATGATGACTCTATTGAGGTTATTTGCTTTAGTGGACAATTTGGAAATCATTATATTAATTTTTCTTCTCTTCCTGTCAAGCATGTGGATGAAATACAGCAGTTGTTTTCCCATTTGTAAATTTTCTTGAGTTTAAAATCAGTTGTTGTAACAATTAATTGGACTTGATGATTAATATTTCTCAGTAGATTAATTCATCTTCTTTGAATGCAGGTGAATGCTTTCTTCCTTCTATTAAAAACATCTTATTTATCTGGTCAGTTGAAAGGTGTAGAATATTATTTTAGACACATCTTTTCTTTCCTATGTGATGTGCAGCTTCCCCAGATGGTCCGGCAAATGGAATATACATATAATTTTTCTAGCAAGCCATTTTTTTATATTTTCAACGTTCAATATTATAGTTTAATAATCTGAATCAATCACAATAATAATCTTAATAATAATTCAAAACAGCTTTTTATATCCAATTTTTAGCTACCTTAACCAATCAGAGATAGCATCACTTGCTATTTTTGGACAAATTTGTTTTAATTAGATCTCTAATTTATTTTCAACCAAAGTATTTTTCAACTGAAAAGTTTAATCCTTTTTCCAGACACTTTTGTTTTAAAAAAAAAATAGACTCAATTCTTATTTCCTTTCTTTTGTTTTTTCTTTCTTTTTAACATCCAGGTAACACTTCAAATCTTTGAGCTTCCTTCTTTAGATCTTGATAAGAAAATTTCAAAAATTATAGCTCCAAAGTGACAATCATTTACAAAAAAATTTACTACAAAGATCGATATCTGATTAAACAGATTTCCTCTTTTAACAAAAAAAAATTGTACAAAAAAAAATAATTTAACAGATTTAATACTTCCTTTTCTTTCAATATTTAGGAAATGTAAAATTTTGTATGTAATGTACACACATCCTGCATTCTTTCAAATCATTCATAAACTAACCTTAAATAATATAATTGCTAGCTTAGTAATTATAACCCAATTATTTAATTAAATCTGTAACTTTTAAATCCCACTTATAATTAAAGAAAAGCAAAATAAAAGTATAGAATAAAATATTAGAATTGATCAAGCATAGGTTAGTTTTAAAGAAAGTTAAAATGTTGAATATTTGAAATATAAAACAAATAAATAATTTACACATACATTGCCTATATGTATGCATTATAACTTTGCTTTTTAACAGAAAATTTAAATATTAAATAGTTTAAATGTGTGTATTACCTTTCTATCAACACACAAACAAATAAAGCATATAATTGTTGACCCATTCTTTGTCTAAAGTGTTTAAGATTTTGATCTGGTAGGGTTTGAACTTGGATGCCCTACAGCTTCATTTATGATTATATAAAAATGTGATGATGATTTTTGGTTTACCTTTTCTACATGCACATTACTATAAATTTGGCTAGTGACCAAATTGTAATGGCACAACTTTCTCCCCCTTCGGATAAAATCATCAGCACTTTTGTTTTAACTATATTAAAAAAAAATCCTAACTAATAAATACACTAATAATAATAAACACTTATAATATATATAAAAAAAAATTAACTACTGGTAAATATATTTTTCATTAAAAAAAAAAAAAATAATTTATTTGGAGATCTTTGCCAGGCTATTCTGCTGAAGTATAAGGGATCAAACTCCTAGCATTATAGGTCCCCTTATTCCCATCAAGAGCAGCAAGCATAAAGGCATTCTCCCCTATTTTCTTGGTAATTTGGAATGGCTTTTTCTTTTCAAACCATATTGTGGTCTGCATAAAAATGCACCTGTACATCCAGTCCCTTTTTAATATTTCCATTTTTCATCTTGACTGGATATTTATAAAACATATCTGGAGGATTTATTTTATATAACCTCCTATTACAAACTCCATTTAGAAATATGGACTCTTGGTACCATACATAATATGCCTTGAAGTTTTTCAGAGAGATTGACTCTCTATACCATACATACTTTATTTTTAAACTTTCCAGAAAGATTGACTCTCTGTACCATATATAATTCATCCTTAAATCTTCCAGAGAGGTTGATTCTCTGGGCCACATATAATTTATTTTTAAATTTTCTAGAAAGGTGGATTCTTTGTACCATATATAATGGACATTTAAACTCTTCAGAGAGATTGACTCTCTGTGCCATGTATAATTTATTTTTAAACTCTCTAAAAAGGTTGACTCTTTGTACCAAATATAAGGCACACTTAAATTTAACAGAGCATTTAAATTTTTCAGAGAGATTGATTCTCTGTCTGATACACACTGGACATTTACATTTTTCAGAGAGATTGCCTCTCTGTACCAGAATAGCTTATTGTTGCCTTGTCCAGAGGAGTTGAATTTTTCAGAGAGATTTGGACATTTACACTTTTCAGAGAGATTGCCTCTCTATACCACATA